>VXBL01009848.1:202194-246192 GCA_013400195.1 Aramus guarauna
ATACAGAATTACTTAAATGTGTGTAGAAATAGGCATAAACCCCTATTTTTCAGATATAAACTTCTATATTTGTATACATGTGTATATATTTATATATAAGCACATTTATAAAGCTGTAGAGAATAACCATATATAGCCCCACAGGTATAAACCAGGTAAGAAGTAGGAGAAGGGCCCTCTGTTAAACCACTGGGGGGGATGCTGCCAGCCAATCACAGACCACATGACTGAAAGAGGGTGTGACTTCCTGGGCAAGTGGCCTATGAGGCTGCAGGAGGGGGTGGGACTTCCACTAGACACACCTATCCCTGCACTGCCCCACCCACCCCCCCCAGCCCTCCCCCCTGTCAGCCATCTTGCTGGAGGCGCCAGCGGTTAAAGCTCAACCCCGTCACAAACCAGTCGTGGGTACCACGGCTGAGAATAAAGAGGGAGAGAGACTGCAGGCAGCTATAAATTCAGACTGCATTTGTTTATTTATTAATTTTTTTTTTACGGTAAGTCAGCCAGCTGTCCTCGCTGCTGTAAGTTCTTCTCCTCCAAGGTGGCAGGGAACAAAATGAGAGTCAGGCAGGCACACAACACTCGCCTCCGCTACCCAGCCTCGCCCCGGAGACCCACACACACAGAACAGCCGGCACGGACGCCTTGCTCCTGGCCCACAGCGCACTAGGGCCTGGTGCGACCGACAGGACCAAGAGTCATCTCGGCCCAGAGGGTGAAGATCATCTGACAACTCTGCAAGACAGGCTGCTGCCCACAGACTGCCAGCGCGGGAAAAGCAGCTTTCCAGGCCAGCTCCCCAGCAGCAGCCTCAGCGACATTTGGAAGAATAAAAAAAACCCCAAAACCACAAAGAGAACAAACAAAAAAACCCATCAACTTTCCTCCCTGGTGTTCCCAATTTCAATGCTAAGAGATCTCTATAGCTGCATCTTTGCAATCCTCCCCAAAAACCTCATGGCACAACGCAACAAGTCAGTGCCTCTACTCACAATGCTGAATTCAAGTTACATTACGGCCAAGCTTTGATGGGAATCTATTTCCATATTTGAGAGTGCATGGACAACAGTGGACAGTATACAATGGTCACTCAGACATCAGTCAGGATTTCACTTTTATTTATTTTTTTTGCCTTCTGGATCACCAACACCCTTGCTGAGACTTTTTGGGATTCTACCCCCACCCCCATGAAAGTAGCACACAATCTCCCAACTCATTCAAACACGTGAAGGAAAAAAACCAAACCAACCATCCCCAGTAAGATCACTCAGGATGGGGCCAAATGCTTATTTTGAGGGGGGTGGCAAAGAACTCCGTGGTAGCAGTTCTGGCTTCAAGAAGCCAGACTGGGGGGAAAAAAAAAAAAACAAAACAACAAAACCTACAAAGGGGACAATGGGCTAAAAAATATTTAGCAATCCTTCCTCTACCCAGAGAGCAGGGAGATAAGGAAAAAAATAGTCATCTGATTACACACAGGGTATATATTTTTACACACACTTTTACACACATCTAGATATAGTACATGTAAAAATATATGCTATACATATGCCCATTCTCAGCAAGGTGCTTTTAGTACACTGTCTGCCTTGTGCGTATGGGCATGTATACGTGTGTATGAATTAAATGTACAGGTACTACTAAGTGTATATGTGCATATGTACACATACATACAGGCAGGCAGCCTACCACCAGCTACCTGTGCCTTCCTCTTTGTACAAAACCCAGTCTTCCCACCCTGAAACACCGTCACACTCTCCCCAGCTCTCCCCTTCCCCAGCCCACTTTGAAACAGGTTCCCCAGTGTAGCAGCTTCTTTCTCAACAAGCAATTCAAGGAAAATAATTTTGTGAAGAGGAAGGGGGGGGAAAGAGTAAAGCACGTGTGGATCATGCCCCGTAGTTTGCTCTGTGGTCCTTCAGCTCCCCGCCTGTACTGCTCTCGCTCAGGATCAGCCAGCCAAGCGCTGTCCTTTCCCCCTTTGCCAGCTTATTGCACATTTGCTTCTGGGCTGCATTTCAACAACTGCATTACATTCCACAGACCCTGTCATCCTCTCACTTCAATAAAACAGAGGAATACAGACCCACTGCCCTGTCCCTGCCCACCCATGCTCCCCCCCCCACCCCAATATCCCCATCAAAAGGAAAACAAAAACAAATCAAAAAACCCCAAGAAAGGCTGCTTGCTAGCAGAGTGCAACAGTAGTACACACTGAACGGGTGTTCTCTTCAGGAGCTCGGTGGAAGAGAGGTTATTTCTAACACAGTAAACGAAGCCATGCAAAAGGTGGGATAAAGGGAGCAGGAGGAGGAAAAAATAAAGGATGTGAAGGAAGAACAGAACTGAGGAGGAGGAAGAACACAGCATGGCAAGTGCTCAAGGCTTCATGTTTTCTTGTCCTCTTCTTGTAAACAAGCTAATAATTCTCATTAGATAGAACAAGTAAAAAGACTGAAGTTCCAAGTCGAGGGGCTGGAGTTTCCAGGAGTCTGTTCAGTCCATTCAGCAACACCACAGCCAGTGAGAAAACGAGGGGTATTTTTTTCTTTTTTTTTTTTTTGTTTTTTTAAAATCTTCATTACTTAAAGCTGAGAGAAAAAAGCCAACTCAGGAGCCCTTTTCAAGGATGGCTCATTGTCTCTAGACTGAATAAATCACACTAGTTTAGAGAGAACCTTTTTTTTTCCTTTTTAATGACTTATAAAAACCACACGGTTCCTTCCTCTGCCCCTTTGCTCAAAGGCGGGTCTGTGCCTCAGGTACGTAGATCTCGATGCTATCTGCACTCTCCGTGGCCGAGTTCTGCCGGACAGAGGCAGCCCGCTTGGCTGCCATAAGACGCTTGCGAGCTTCCTGGCGCTGCTTGTCTGAATCAGAGGCTTTGTCCCGGTTCAGTTGGGATTTGGACTTGGCTGGCTTCTTTGGCACTGGAGGGGGTGGTTTCTTCTCTTCCTTTAGGGAGACAGTAAGGAAAACCCCAAATATAAAATAAAAATGCACATACAGAAGCTTGCTCTCTGATATGGTGGGGACTCTTACAGCATGAAGGACTAAGCAATGAGATTGAGTGTCAGGTGAAAGAAGCAGGAGTTCTTGAGCAAGATGCTCAAAATCAGCTTCCCGAGTTTCTACAACAGTACCATTTTGCATTTCTCAGTACAGAGGCCTTCTGTGAAGTGGACTAGAGTTTGCAGACTACATCTGGCCTAGCTATAGGCAAGAGCACAGCACAGGCTGCGGCAAGACTCAACTTGATTTGGAACCGCAAAAATTTTAATATGCCACACTGCCCAGAGCCATAGTCCTTCCTACCCTTGTGTCTAGTAGTGAGCAAGCCTGGCCCAGGGACACAGCCTGTGCTGCACTTTCAAAAGGCTCCAGTAGGTGCTTTTTATACTAAAGACACCAAGAATAGTTAAAACCTATTCATACGGTGCTTGTAACACTAGAGGCCTCTGTATCACTGCTTTAAGCGTACACTACTCATTGCTCTGGACTCTCTCCATCCTAACACTTTTTCCCCTTGTAGAAAATTGTTTCCACTATTACTCAAGAGGAATGGTCTCAGCGCATTGCAAGGCTGTGAGATTACACTGCACAAGGACAACATGGTAAAAGCCCTACAGATCTTCTGTTTGCAGACAGGAATAGACCTCAGATACCCGAAATGTCTGTGAGGTGCTATGGCCACTCTCAACTGCCTCACACTCACCTTTCTCTCCGGTGTCTCTGCCAATTGCCAGCTATTAGCTTTCAGGTGGTACAGCTCATCAAACTTCATGCTGATGTCTTCGATGGACAACTGCAGGAGATCCCAAAACCCAGCTAGGTCCTGGGCTGTGGGTCTGGGATTGGCATTAGGGTTCTAGAAGGGAAAGCATAAAAAAAACCCACCACCTTTCAGAAAGAATATGCCCTCCTGACAAGCAGAGCAGCCTGCACAGCTTACACATTCACCCCTTGGAAGTCTACCTGTCTGACAACTGAAACTTCAAGAACCCCCAGCAGACACCTAACCTAAATATGCAGACACACAATGCCATCATTTACAGTCAAACCTATTTCTGCAAAGATCAGGAAGCAGAGATCCTAACTGGATTTGTCCTCCAGGAGCGTGAAGAGACACTCAGCAGAAAGCAATAGCTCCATTCTCCCCAAAGCTTCCCCAGCTAGCGCTAGCCCCACAGCAGTAACCTCCAACTGAATGTCCCCAGCACACAATTCGGAGCTAGAACACTGGTTGCTCACACAGAGATCCTGATTTCAGGGTGGATAATAACGGAAATGGACACAATGCGATGCAAAGCAGAGCTGACACCTTGAGAACTTGCATGCCAGTGTACAGCAATCCAAAGCAGCCTATGCAGCCTTCATGAGCAACATTACTTTGCTACTTCCCCCACCACAAAACAATCTGAAAGTATTGGTATTTCTCAGGCTAAGTTGGAAAGTTTTAAGTAGCTTAAGTTTCTCCCAGGAACAGAGTTTTCTCAGTTATGAGACACCTGAACTGTCCTCTTAGATCTGAATTGTCTGAGGAAAGCATGGGATCAGATCTGAGCAGCTCAGCACAAAGCATCAAAGGGAAACCTCAGCACCAAGCTCAGTTGAAAGCCTGGCAGCTAGTGGTGGTGCTGCTAATCTCTCATGATTAGCAAGCAGATACTCAGCACTTCACTCCCTCCTCTTCCTCCCCACGTTTCTCTAAGGGTTTTCCTGCAAGCAAAGGGGAATTCACCTCTGAGGAAGTCTGCAAAATCCATACCATGATAAAATTTGAGGGGAAAACCAAAACAGACTCCCACCCATCCCCGTTCAGCTCTCAGCAAACACAAACCCTTGCATTACGTTTGAAGGGATAGGATTCAAACAGTGCTTTGTGACCAGTGAGGGACAATCCTGTCAGGACAGTGTTACCATCCACATAACCTACACGCAAAGCAAGCATGTCTGGAGAAGAATAGTAGACTTTTCAAACCTTCCTCCCCCATTTGGTAAAACCTCAGTGGTTCACCTCAAGAAGCCCTTCAGAAGTAACAGGAAAGAGGTAGTTTCCAGGACACACAGCAGTATGGCTGGTTGACAATTCAGACCCAGAGACTCAGTGTATTCAGCATGCCCCGATCAGAAGTTCAAGAAAATTCCCCTGTGCTCACGTAAGCACCAAAAGGAATTGCAAACACTCATCCCTGAGCGCAGCCCAGCCCAAGAACTGCCTATTCGGAAGAGAGGTCGAGGCGATCAGCCTCCCACTGCTCAGCTCCTGTTTTAAATCAGCATTCATCCATCGTTGCATGGTGGTCAGGCTGTAGGCTACAGCTGCACTGTCTTTGCTTTTACAATAGCCTGTTATGTTCCTGTAGCACTGCTGAAACAGATACATACCCTCCCCAAACCCAGGAGAAACAGATCCAGACTCACCAAGTTTTGTTCACAGAGGCCGTGGAATTGCTGGAACTTCTGTGACATTAATAACTGTGCACTGCCCACTGCACTCAGGACTTTTCCTAAGACTATGGGGGAGAAAAAGAAAGAGACCTCAGTTGAACATACTCTTAAATGCAGCAACGAACTCAAGTGTTTCTGGAGCAAAGAAACACGCCTGAGTTTCAGAGACCGCCAAGTAAGTAACTGCTCTCAGGGAAAGATGATGTATTGAAACTAAATCTCCATCTGTCTTTGCCAACTATTATTGCTCCTTCTAGAGCAGGTCAAAAGCAGGTCGGACTGAGAACATTAGATCAGAGTTTGCAGAAAGTGCCTTAAACTGCCTTCTGCTCATGGGACAAGCCAGCAGCACAGCCTCAGTGAGCAGATCTGCTGGCACCTGCTTGCAGATCACAGCCTGCTCTTCCACTTGTGCAGGAGGTGAAGGTGGCAAGGGACAGAGGAACTGTCTCCAACCACCATTTACCAGAAGGGATTAAAATACTGGCAGCCTAGGGCTTTTAATACCCAGGACTTTACGCTGCTCTTACTGGGTTTTCCAAGAAGCTTCCGGGTATGGCAACATTCCCCTGCTCATTAATGGCAACACACTGTATGAGCTTTGCCCTTCCAAAGGCATGCAACCGCACCACGACTAGGGATGAACTGATTCCCCTTCTCCTCCCTGGTCTGCTGCTGCACCTACTTGCATTAGTTCTGAATGTTTATAGATCTTGGTGGGACAAGCGTAAGCTGGGCTCTCTCCATACTCACCGAGTTCTCTGTTACAGAATCTACGGGGAGATTGCTCTTAGAGGCCACAGATACAGTGTCACACTGGTCTCAGCGTCTTTTTTTTGCCAGAGCACTCTTGCTACAAGGCAAAACAAGGGCAACCCCTGAGGCAGGGAGAGCCCTGGCACTGCCTGTCCAGCTTGGCAGCCAGTGCAGCTTCTTAGTGCAATAGGATTAGAGATTAGCTGCCCCAAGCCCTAGCAGTGACAGCGAGCTATAACCGAGTCTCACCGTTATTTCACCTCTCTCAGGTATCAAATAAAAGTCAGACTCAAAGATCCTGCCTAGTCACCTGCTTCTGTCATTGACCATAGACATGACTTTCACTGCAAAAAACAAGGTTTTGCCAACTAATTTGAAAGTAATGAACCAAGCCCAATAAAGCCACGTGGCCGCGTATTCCCTGTGCATGTGCTTTTGGTGTATTTAGCACAAATTCAGGGAAGCTTTCCCATATGAAGAAACCTCCTCTTTGAAGACAAGTCCACCGATTCAACAGATCGAACGAGCTCAGAAGTCATGTTCATTCTGCCCCACTGCCAACTAAACTTTCACCCGTCTGCTTGAGTACAATGGGTTAGGCATGGAGAAAGATCCCAATGCCTCCCTGAAAACTAGCCATTTAATCTTTTAACAGTTTTGGCTGGAAGTTGCACCATCCCCTGAAAGTCTTCCATGCTGCATCACAGTATCATTTCTTACCCTATCTGCTAGAGGAAGTTACATGATCCTTTCCAAAGAAAAAGTGTTCCTTGTCCCTCACTCATCTCCATATTCTACCCTCACCCTGTGGGCTATCAGCAATTTAACTGCAGAAAGCTGATCCAATCCTCAGTTACAACTCTTTCTCAAGGGAGGAGCTGCTAGGCTGCTCCAGTTTGGTGTCCAGAGGCTGACAATGCCTTACCTTCTTCAGAGAGATTGTTCTCTTTGGTCTCCTGGTCCATCTGGCGACACCAGCCTTCTAACCGCTCTGTTTCTGCCTGCAGCAGCTTCAGAAACCAGTACCCATCCCGCCGGCAGGCTCCTGGCTGCGTGGGTTCTGATGGTGAGGTGGAGGATGTCTCAAGCCAGGGGTCAGGAGGAGGGAGAGAGGAAGGCTCCAGGGCTGGGTCATTGTTTTCTCCATAGGAGAGGTTTCTCTTAATCTGTGAGGGCTTGGCTGGTTGCCTGGTAGCGGCATCAACACCAACGGAGTTGTTGTGTTGGGGGCACTCAGCGAGGCTTCTCTCAGATGATTTACAGCTAGAGTTATTAGGTTCCTGCGTGTCAGAGTCTGTGTCCTGTTTGGAGGACATGCTGCGAGAGTGGCTGTTTCTAGAGAGATCAAAAGCAGAAACATTAAATAGCAGAACTCAACCTGGCTGGCCTCACACGCTGACAGTGAAATGCATTTATTACGCCTGCAGCCGAGCCTCACCCTGCCCGCCCTGCCCCTCCTCACACACAAACACACACCACATTCAGACAAACAAAATTATAAGGTTGCCTGCTTACTGCAATAGGCCGTTCAGACGAGAGGACTGACGCACATCTATAATTACATCTTGTACTTTTTTTTTTTTTAAATTTCAAACTCCCATTGATTTGGCTGTTTACAGAACAAGTGCTTTTTGCAGCAGGTGTGTGCTGTGGAGGAAGAGCTCTCCATGGGCCCCCGTTCAACACCACTCATATTGGAACAGAGAAGGGGAGAAGGTCTAAGCAAAAGTGGGCGAAGCGCAATTTAAAAGAAAGGAAGCTACAAAAGTTTGCGTCTTTCACTTACCGCCACTCGTCCTCTACCTGTACCCCGATGGACTGGAATTTGGTGGCTGGTGGAGGAGGCTCCTCTTTTGCCACTGGCTGAAGGCAGTCAACCTTATTAAACAAAAAAAATACAGACAAAAACAGACACAAGAACTTGCTGCTGGAATTCACATTAGTAGACCAGGAGTGCTGCACACACACACAGCATGCTGACACCACACGCCAACTGGAGGGTTGTCTGAGGAGAGGCACGAGGCTACCGCTCAGGTCTGCCTCCGCTGAGCATCAGGCCGACGTCCTGCCGGGCTGCTGTCAGGTACCTGCTCTAAGGTACACTCTGCTCTGCCATCCGCCGCTGCTTGCGTGGCTGTGGCACGCTGCGGAAGGGCTGCGTCCCCCTGAGGGAGCAGCTGCACGCGTGTGGCATTCGACACAGGCAAAGGCCAAGAGATTCAAGAGAGGGCAGCGATCTGATTAAGACTGACAGCGAAGCCCCAGCTTCCTCTCTCCCAGGGATTGACACGCTCCATAGCTCCGGATAAGCGGGTTAGAAGGTTTTAGGAAGGAAATCCAGGCCGTGCGGCAGGTGGCCTGCGAACCAGCTCAGAAAGGAAGAAGAGAGGAAGGCAGTCAGTCTCTCCAGTGTGAGCTTCTCTTGCCTTGCTGCCCTTTCAGCATGTGTTTTGCCCCTCTAGCCCTGCAGAAAAGTCTTATCACACACACCTAACTGGCCAGCTAGCCTTACTGTAAAGCCAAAGGAGAACTTCTTCAGCACATACACATGTGGTGGCTCAAAGCCCAGATCCTGCATTTGGACTTGGCCAAGTGCTCAAGTTCCTATCTGCAGCACTAAACCGGCACTTTGGGACAGAACAAGCGCTCGCGGCAGCTAGCCATCCGTAACCGGGAAATCTGTCCACAAGAAGAGCGTACAATTGCAGAGGACTTAAGTTTTGCTGAATAAAGCATGGATTTACACTACTCAGTGGGTTCTCATTGGACCATATAATCAACAGCTCATTTCCATCGATTTCCACAGAGTTAAATGCTTCCAGCAAGAGAAGCAGCAACCTGCTGGAAACAGTGGACAGCCAGGAATTGCTCCCTCCCGCCTACAGCCCAGGGACCATTTTGCACTGCAGCAGCCCATACTATGTGGATGTCAAGAAGAGCCCACCTCTCAGAAGAAAGTTGTCCCTAGAACCACAACGGACAAGGAGCAGACTGATGTTAAGTAATACATAGTCCAGAGCACAGGCTCAGCACAGGCGTACCAGCAGCAAAAGGCCTCTTTAGAGGGACTCACCCAGTTAACATGGTCCTATTGCTTTATGAAATGTTTTACTTTTATACTAAAAGAACTTAGTCCTTTCTGGTCTGTTATGGAAAGCTTCTGCTGTATTTCACCCCTGGGAACACAGGAAGTTAGTTTGACAAGGCAGTTAGTTGCTCTTACTATTCTAAGTGCGTTCAGATGCACACCTGGTCACACAAAATGCACATGCTAAATGGATGGGTTAAGGACATTCCTTAGGACAAAGGAGAACAAACTATTCCATACTTGTATTCCTATAGACGACAGCTTTCTTTTGGGGATATTCTCCACTTTAGGCTCTTCGCTAGTCAGAGTCCCTTTGTCGCTTTTCAAAGTTGCATTTTTCTGGGGTAACTCTGGAGTCTCTCTTGCTGGAGTCACGATGCTTCCTCTCGTCACGCTGGGTGTCCTGGTGCTGTCCAAGCTGTCCGAAGAATTGCTGAGTCCCGACTGGCTGGTCACCTCGCTCTTGTGGTCCTGGTTGTCCAGGTAGGTGTCCTGCGCCGATTCAGTGCTGCTCTGCACAGTGACAGAGATGAACGGCTTTGATGTGGTCCGAGGTGGGACAGGAGGTGGAGTCTTTTTATATGCCACTAGGCATGATGAACCTGCAGTAATGGAGGTGGGAAGAATGGAGAACGCAAAAGACAGATTGGGGAGAGAGAGAGATACAGTAAAAGAGAAAGAAAAAGCAGGTCAGTCACAACATCCGAGAGGAGCCTCCAAGCAGAAGCTGGAGGCAGAAATGCAGGAACAGCCTACAGCCAGCAGCTCACACTGGGTAACCCAAACCAAAGCATAAGGGGAAGCGGAAGGCAGAGCCAGAGCTAGCTTGCAAAAGAAGTCAAAAGGAATACCATGATGTGTGAAAGGCTGGAAATGGAGAAGAGGTATAGAAAAGACTCCCAAGAATGCTACAGGGTTTGGCAGGTGTAAGCCTCCACGGTGGGGAAATTTTCTTTGGCTAAACCCTATGTTTTAGTGTCCTAGTACAGCCAAGTGTCTCAGCTCTTTGTCCCATCAGTTGACAAGTTTCAGTGTCTGGACCAGGATGGTGTTTTTTCCTATAAAAACGGAAAGAAGCCATAAAGTTTGTTAGATGCTGATAGTAGGAACAAATGTTTGTGAAGTACCTTAAAAACCTAGCTGCTACGCGTTAGAGGAAAATACATCGTCTGGACACAATAGCCCAAGAGTGGCAAGGCTGTTGTTGCTCCATGTCCCCAGATCCAACCAGTAGTGAGGTTGAAGATGCGTTCCCAGCAGGCACACACGGAGCATGTGTATCCTCTACGTGTACATACAGATACGTGACTGGCCACACAGATCACACAAGAGCACCCACACGAAGACAGACAGCAGCAATGGCCTCATCTTGTCTCTGGCTTGACAGGATGGAAGTCCATTAGTGAAAACATCTGTACAAGGTGTATCCTGCACCAGCTGTGTTACACACTCAGTCTGCCCAGTTCCTGGCTCCTGGATGTACAAGCCCCGGAGGCCGAAGTTCTATTTTCAGTGGCTGTCCAGACAGGACAGACTGCACGAGGCAGGGCATGGCCAGACACACACACTGACCAGCCACCTACCTACACACAACTGACCCCTTTATCCCCTTACCCCTGTATTCCCCACATCACCAAAACCCCTTTCTTGTCCCACCTTTGGTTCCTCCCCTAAACATCCCATTAAGTCTAGTACAATCCCAAACCGCTTTTCCCCTGCACCTCCTAACGTGTCCCAGCCCTTGGCAGCAACCTCCTTAGTCTGAAAGGTGATCTGGAGAGCTGCTCCCCGTGGCTCATGGTGATGGGTGTCATGCCTGGACACCAGGCACACTCTGAGCTTGTGCATATGGGGCTGTGATGGACCTAGGAGTAGCCCAGCAGGGTATGATTTGGGCTTCCCCTCCTGCTATCATCTCTGAGCCCCTTCACGGGTGTGCAGAGGAACTTTACTGCATGCATCGCTGCCCTGCTCCAAGGCATAAACAGAGAGGCTCACACCATCCTCTCTCCTTGCACGGCACTGCCCAGCCACCTCCCCCCTGGGAGGGCCACATTCCTGGAGTTGGAAACTTAGTGCTGCTGCCAGGTTCCTCCCAAGGGAAGGAGGTTGACCACACTTGCAGGGCACCCAGGGGGGTGTCCCAGCTACCTCTGTCTTCAGTGGGGTCAGAGCTGGCCCCGAGCATCCCCAGGAGCCCAGCCCTACTCCCTGCAGGGAAATCACACAGCTACACCATGTGCCTCATTGACAGTATTTACACATCCCAATATTTACCACATTAACAGCCCAAGTTCCGCTCCAAAGAAGGAACTAAAAGGGAGGGGGTTACAGGGAAGATCTATGTTTCCAAAAGCATGCCCAAAGATGCTGAGAAGCACTCTAACAGTGCTATTGTTACAGGAGAACAGAGGAGCCTACAACGGGTTGCCAACCAAGCTGCCTTTCAGCGTTGAGCCTGTGCAGGAGCTCAGGAAGGCACAAAACCCGTACCAGCACTCCCAGTACACCAAGTCCAGCACAAATTGAGCAGAGAGTCCTGATGGCTGTGAGAGTGGGAACTATCCTGACTGCTCAAGTCCAGCCCTTACACCACCTCGCGACACATGGCCCGCACAGCCAAGAAGGACTTGCAGTAGGGAACCACAGAGCTGAAAAATAACCAGGACAGGCTACCGTGTCTGGGAACTGGGCTGTTTTTCAGCTTGACCAGTCCCCAGCGCTGGCACATGCCACGTAAACCACTTTGGGCAGCCTGAGCCCGCAGCTGCCATTTCTCCAGCCAGGACAGGAACTTATTATGCACTTTAAAACCCACCTAAAATAATCTAAAAAGTCAGATCCAAGTGCTTCAACTTCTCAAATTTACATGCCAAAACACAGCTACACACATCCTTTACCCAATATTTATTCGGTATTGGGTCAGGTAAATAGCATGCAACTGCACTGCCAGTTCATCACTAAGGGACGACCAGCATTCACGTCCTACCCTGCAGACCCGCTTCATCGCCTTCCCCACGCACCGTGGGAGCCTCTCCACTAAGGACAGCAGCAGGACCTGCTGCAGATGCTCGAGCAGCACCAGCTCAGAAGCATTTAGCATCTCCAAACAAGTCAAGCCTGCCACTGGGATGCCAGGAGGTACCAGATTAGACGGCACCACTCTTGCAAGCACAGGCTGAACCGTACCCCAGAGCTGACTTTTGCCCACAGCCACTGCTTTACACCATCTGGTTCCTTGTGCAAACGTACAAACTGCCAGCGCAGCAGGAGGCATGGAGGTGCTAAAGCAACAGTCACCGCATGATCACTCCCTCTCTTCACCCATGTTCTCTGCTGGACATCCCCAAAAGCCTCCTTAGGTGTACTGTAGATCTGATCAAGTTAAAATTTGCCTTGTAACAGATGTGCTCCTGCTCTGCCCTTACAGCAGCAATCTTGACTACACCTACCTGACACAGAGCACAGCACGGTGCACAGGTAAAGCCCTCCTCATGTGAGCACAGCTACGAGAGCTTTGCCCCATCACAGAAAACTCCCGTGGGTACAGCCGAATGGCCTCTTGGGTGTGCGCCGAAATAGTTCATCTGCCACCGACACCTGCTCATGCGGGACCCCACTGCTGAAGACTGGAAAGTTCAACTGTAGACACACGCTAGAGAGCAGCCCAGGCTTTCGGCTGCTCAGCAAAGATGCTGAGCACACGCTGGCAGAGGTGCAGGCAGCCAGAGCCCTGCCAGCGGCAGAGAGGGCAGGCACTGAGCACCCCACGGGTGAGGAGCACCCACACTCTGCCAGGGCTATCTGACCAGAGAGCACCCTCTTAAACAGCTACGGCAATTTCTAGGCCAAGTCTTATGCCCAGTCTTGTACAGCACATCCCAACAGAGCAGAGTGGGAGCAGCCTGAACAGAGCACTGGCAGAAACACCCCTCGATAAGCTGTGGCTACCCCACCAAAACACAGGATACTCACGCTGCCCTGCGTCCCTGCACCAGCGGGCTGCAGCAGCTATCTGTTATCGAGGGCAAGGAAGAGCCACCCAAACTGGCAGTGGAGAAAGCCTGTCCGTAGGGCCCTCCAATTAAATACCTCCTCTCTGGCCTCTGTTTGTCCCCAGGGACAGTGCCCAGCCCTGGCACGCCAGCTGCCCGGGGTCCCCCGTCACCTAACAGCGAGTCTCTGTGACACCGTCCGGCTGGGAGCGGAACCGATGGGAGGGGTGCGGTGGTTCTGCTGGCGTGTTTACCAGAGCACAGCTCGAGTTTCCCAGCTGCTATTTACACCCACAGGGCTGTAATCTAATTGGGGAAAGTAAATCAATTGCTATCTGATATCGACCACGGCAGCCAGGCAAAACAAGGGGAGGGCAGCACATCAGCACAGGAAGGCAGTGGAGTTTCCTGGGGAAGATCAGTGGTGGTCAGGTTCAATAAGCTAGATCCAAATTCATCCTTCCACCTACCAACAGACAGCATGAACACTGTTTGTGCTGCCCTATATACAGGGGGGAACTGCAGCACCTCCTTGTCTTGTTCCTGGGGATCCCTTTATGCCATCCATCTCAGCTGAAGGGCACCACAGATTCTGGTAGAAGGGAATTACTAGTACCAACAAAATGCCACTGTTAATATACATGTGGTCAAAGGGTTGATTATGTGAGCTATAAAACCAAGTTTATGGCTCTAGCACACACTGCAAATTAAAGAAACACAAAAAGATCAGGCTTTGATGAGTGCAATTGCAAATTAACACCACTGAAGTCCTCTGCAACTGTAAAACCAGGACTTTTGACTCTGCAGCAAACCCAGAAACCACCCCTTACCTAAAACAGGTTTCAAAAGCAAAAGTCAGAGTAAGCCCATCTAGAACACACTGCCCTTCTCCCTCCGCACAACTCTGAACTAAGTTTCAGCGTTTCTTGCATCCGTGGGAAGACACAAGCTATTGAGGAAGCCAAAAGCATGCCGGTATTTCTGTAGGAGAGAGATGTTACTGGACCAACCGAGCAGGCAGCATGCCATCGCAGCTCCGATGTCATCCCACCAGTTAGGAGCGTTCCGGTTGCTGACTCACCCCCTCCAAAGGGCTACCGCTCAACAGGTTACGAATCTGCTCTTGAGTAGCTGCAGGTCATAGCCTATTAGATTTTAAAATCAGCTTGGGATATCACGTGGAACTACAATCCACATGGGCACTGGAGCAGGTATGCATTCTGCAGCACCATCAACTAAACTAAGTTCGCTTGTGAACATCAGCCACACTTCAGAAAAGTGCAGAAGAACAAGAAAATGTGGAAGTTTTGCTTAAGCTTCCAGCTTGGCAGCACCAGACTCCTCCTGCGCACAGGATCTTCTCAGGCTTATTTAAGCAAGCTGTTTAGAATTCACAACTGTGCTGTGGATGATTGATTTTTGTGGGGAGGGCTGTCTGTTTATAGTCTTCCTTGCGTAATTATTTTTAGAAAGCAGCATGTTTCCAAATTAGCGTCTTCCACATGACATTACCTGCTGCTCTCAGGGGCCTGGGCAATACCCACTGATGCAGCTGCAGGCAGAAGAGCTGCGTTCTCAGAGCCGGAGCCTGGACGGTCCCTCCTGACCCCCAAACCACTTGGGCAGGCTGTGATTCTCTCCCTCTCCTCCTTCCACAGAAACAGGCGTTTACTTCTTAAAAGACTAAACGTAAGAGTGGTAACAGAATATTTAATCCAGCACTGCCTTAAGAGGCCCCTGTTCAAACACCACCGGGCTGCGCTTACCTGCTCAGTACCTGGCAGCGCCGCCAAGATCATAGCCAAGGTATTTGGATTTAAATATCGTAATTGCCCTCAAGCGTGCGTCTAGCATGAAGTGCCCAGTTACTTCATTGCTATTGCTGATTCAATACTGCCCAGTGATATTTCTAATCATTCCAGTGACTTCAAGGACCTGAAGAAGTGACCTCATTTCCTCGTGCATAATGCAACACGCTCTGAAATTATTTCTCCTACTTCAAGACAAGCTCATTTGTCTTCTAAATGAAACAACCCGATAATCTTGTAGCAAATGAGAAATCAGTTGCATTATCCCCTCGGAGATTTTGGTTGCCTGTCTTTGGGCTCTTGTTTGCCACAGGGTCTCACAGACGGAGGGAGCTGCATCGAGAGGCAGTTTTCAGTAGCAAAGGGAACTGGAACAGCCGCATTCCAAGCGGCATGACCTCTGATTTTCATCAGCTCACAGCAGAACACTTCAAGGTTGAAACTATAATAAACTGCAGGATGTTTTATTTGTAGAGAGTCCAAGTAAAAACAATCCCCAGTTACAATTGCTACCGAAGACAATACAGATCTTTATTGATTTCATGGTTCACAGCAATCACTTCAGACCTTTTCTCTGCTAAAACAAAATGTTTCTCGCCTTTACGGCCATGGCCGCAGCCCACAGACCTACTCGAATCTGTATTTGGTCTGTAGAGAAGCTGTTTGAGTATTCTGCAGACTGCGGGTCAAGGGACCTGCATTGATTAGAGGCACAGATGAGGAAGGCAGCCAAATCTTATTAGTCAACAGGAAAATATTTCTGTCTAGGGAAGATGGGGAATCCATGTGAAGATGCCACCTCTTGCCCTAACAAATGACTGTCTTTAGAGCACTGGAGAAGTTTTAAAAGACAGCTTACACTGGTTAAACAAAACCACACTCCTGGATAGGAAAGTTAAGCGACTGCATTTGTTTAGACGGGTTATGGTAATGCTATAAATTCCTCCTCCCTTAGTGTTTTCCCTTCATAAATCTTAGTAGTGCTGGTCTTTGAAAAAAGAAAAAAATTTCACCTCAATACTACATAGAGGAAAACAGGCGCCCAGCAGGGAACTGTGTTGCTGACCGCGACTAGGCTGGGGGTCAGGGACGGGCTGGGGACCCTGCTGCCACAGCCCTCACTCCAAGCTGCAGTCTAACCCCAGCAGCAGCATCCTGCTCACCCACCGTACAGTCCAAGCTGTGCGCCGCCTCCACGGAGGCTGAACGTGGCCAGAGAGACCTACAGAGTGACCAGCCCAACAGACCCTTCTGAAGCTCTTAGATAATCAAGAGGAACATCGTTAGCACCTCACCAGCTCCCCGCAGCCCTCAGCTTTGCTTACTGTACCTGCCATTTCCTTACAATCACGGAGCTGACAGACAAGCCAAGCTGTGCTTGTCAGACGACAGAGCGTGCTCCAGGTGCTCCTCTGGAGCAGCAGCACCAGGGGAAGAGCCCCACCACCTCTGCATCACAGCCCTGCTTAAACCCAGCCACACCACAGTCTGGCTCCTGCCCCAGCCAGCCAGATCGCCTCCAGTATTTCTGAAGGAGGTTGGTGCAGAAATTCAAGCTTCCATTCCCCTTGCTATTGCCCTGCTCGTCCTCAGCTTTTGGCCCTGGCACAGCCCCGTAGGTAGAGCAGCTCAGGCGTGGCTGGAGTGACAGCTGGGACAAGAGGACCGCTGCCACACTGCTGCCTGTGGCAACAAACGCCTGAAGACAGACATTTGCTTCCAGGACAGACAACAGGACCTTGGGCTCTCGGCCCCCAGACCTGCCCACAGGCAGCGGGGCACCCCCACGCACCAGCCCCTCTGGACTCCTAGCCAGAAGCAAGAGCTTGACTTGGAACTAGCTGATCTTTGAGGTCACTTCCAACCCAAACCATTCTATCATTCTGTGACAGCAACATCAGGGAGCACGCCAAAGAGGTCACACTGAGGGAAGGTGGCTCTGCAGCAGAGACCACAGAGACGTGAGGGGCAGCAGGCTCATGTCTCCCACCGAAGCAGCTCGAGGTCGTACCCTGGAAGCCCACCAAACTGCAACTGTTCCTACCAGCAGCTATGGAAGATGACCAGGCCTCACTTGGAGTTGTATCCAAGTCACTTCTGACCCAAACAGCTACGGGAAGTGGCTATTTCCACTTGAAGTGAACAGCATCAACTCACCTGTGAGATAAGCACACAGAGGCTCATGCCCTTCTGAAGGAGTACCATTCTCCCCACACAGGCACACTGGCTTCCTCTGGAAATCCCCACCATCCAACCTACAGACATGCTTGACCTGTACGGCAGCTCCCTGTTCGTACAGCGTGTGCCAGGTTTATAGACCTCATTTCAGCTACCTGGCATTTTGTTGCAGAAAGAAGAAAAGGAGTAACTTAGCGTGAAGAGAAACAACTACTTCCCTAAAGCCCCACCACAATCCAGCCAGAGAAGTTAATACAGCTGCCGCCTCCTCACCACTGAGGAAGTGCTTCCATGTTTGCAAGGGCTACGGTGTTAAACAAAGACCTGTGCAAACAGGTCTTTGCTTCCCAGCTGGGAAACCACTTGCAAGTGCTGGTCAAGTTAAAGATTTGTCACCTCTTGCTCCTGTTCAAGTTCAGCACCCACTTTGATCACAGCGCTCTTGCAGGTCTCTAAGGCTATGCTGGCACCACAGTATTTAGCACCTACGTATTCATCTGCTACCTGTTATAAAGAAACAAGGGACTGCCCTGCACTGCTTCACCACTGCCAAGTACGGTAAGCTCCTGCGTATTATTGAAACAAAAGAACTGGACATACCCGCAGGAAAAGGACCTCCAACTCAAGGCAGCAGCTCTCAAATGGTGCAGTCAGAGCCACCCCCAGTGCAAATACAGAAGCGAAGGGCTGAGTATCAGCTGTGTGTTTTTAGACTAACAGTACAGCTTTCATCCAGAAATACACCACAAAATACTCTGTACAACCGTTTGTGTTCTCTGGTCACCCGTGACTGAGATGCCTTTAGGGTGAACTGTGCCATCAGTTAACAGCATCGCGTAACTACGCTGGGTGGACTGGGGACCGCACGGGGCAGGCGGGAGGGCAAGGGTGGCAGTACGGCCGCTCCGGACTGCACGAGATTTAGCGGCCGCTTCTGATTAGAGACCCGGTCTCTGTGCTTTGGGGGGCAGAGAGCAGAAATATTTAACCAGTGAAGGAAAGGCTAAGAAGGTTGTGATCTCTTTACATTAGGGACTTTGCATTTTTCAATGTACCAGAAGTTTGAGCTGCTTGGAGATGCTCTGATTTGCAATTCGTAGCAGTGTTGGAGCAAAGAAATTTTAATAAGCACTTATTCACTGAAAACTATTACACTGGGAAGGCAAGGCAGCTTGCTTTTTTGTTTTAAAGCCATTCGTAGAAGGTCACAAATTTAAGAGGCATGAAGCATCAGATGACACCACTCAAGAATGCCGGGGTTTAAAAATACAGTATCTTGCACTGCTGGCCTTCTGACCGATTTTGTCACCCCCCCCCTTTCAGCACAGACTGCTACAGCAGAGCCAGCCTTACAGGAGGGACACAACAGATGCTACAGAGAACGCCAGCCACAGACACTCCCAAACCCATCTGCAGCAACTATTACTGGGGCTTCTATTTGTATTAGAAAAGACATTGTAATTTCTCCCCACCCTCCCCAAAGCGGTTTTCAGCACAGGTTTTAAAGCAAGCTGGAGCAGCGATAGGCAACTCCACCCTGCTTCACAGATGCACATCCAACAAACTGTCCGTCTGTCCTGCGGGACTCGGGCAGGTCTCCAATCCAGCTAGCACAGGGCAGCAGCTTCAGGGAGCATTCCCTTCCCCTCCCTGCCCAAGATGTTAATTCACTAACAAGAGCCAAGATCTCAAAACCCAACCGTCCTGCCTCAAGAAGTCACTGGGAAAAGCAAAGCCATGAGCCTGGTTCCGGGAGAAGCAGAACCGCAGCTCTGATAGGGTGGGGGTGCCTGATCCCCCGGGACAGGGCCCCTCGCCTCACCCTCGCTGCCCGCTCTGTGGTGGCACACATACTTTTCCACAAAGGGGACGAAGTGAAGGGAATAGTTCAGTGTGGCTTTGCACTGTACTAGGAGTCGTGTTGTGCTTATCCCCTCAACACCCTCACTAATGAGGGCTAATAATCTTAAAACACCAAGAGACGTGAAGCAGCACAGCTAAAGGGAACCTAAGCCCACAGATCCCTGGGATCTCTGCTCATCATCCACATTCCCACAGTTTCCACCAAGACCAGGCTCCGTGGCCAGGGCCTGCTCCAGGAATTCAACCATCGTGGCAGGAGAGTGCTCAGCACACCCCTGGGCAGCAGCACCCATCCTGCCACCCTCTCTTACTCTAGTTGGACAGCAACAGGCACCAACCGATTCCTTCTGCCACCAGATCTTCCCTTGGCCCCAACCCCACTGACACAGCTACACCAGCACACGCAGGGCTGCCGAGCTGCCAAACAAGCCAAGTCTGCTTCCGTGAGCCTACGCAGGCCGGCTTGAAGACAGAGCTGCATTCTCCCCATGACCACGCGACAACCCTTCCCCAGCCAAACCCCCGGCCGGGCAGTGCCCCTGCGGCACAGAACAGCGAGCAGAGGCTAGCAGAAAAGTGCCAGCATAATCCTAACCCCATGGCAGGTTTTTACAAACTTGGAAAGCTCTCAGTGACAGGAGTCCAGCTTGGCTTTAAAGCCACACTCAGACACACCATTTCTTCCTCTCTGCCTTTGTCCAGGGGATGCAGAACTAGCGGGCGAACGAACCCACGTGGGGGTATCCACGGTGCCAAGGAGGCCCTGTACCAGGCCAACGGCAGACCCTGCGGGACTCATTGCATCACCCAGCAGCCTGTTTACTACATGGCTGCACAGACAGCTCCCCCCGAGCCCCCTCCTCGCCTCGGGATTCTTTCATTCACACCGCACCACGCTGGCTCCGGCCCAGGCGTGAGTCATGGCGGGCACAGGGGGAGGAAGCAAGTCCCTGGCTGCGGCAGAGCGAGGATCCCCGGAGGGCCTGGCTGGGAGGAGGCCGAAGGCTTTCTGTGCATACAGCAAGTGGCAGGGAACCTACGCTGCTGCTTTTCCTGCCCTTGCCAATACCCTGCCAATGCATCTGGGCCCCGCGTCCTCTTCAGAGGGTCGTCAGGAAGGGGCTGAGCTCTGAACCATCCGTGCTGCAGAGGCAGAGGATTTCTAGACAGCAGACTTTTCCAACAGACCCTGCATCAGGACAGGCCACGTGGACATCCCTGCAACCAGTGCCAGAGCTCACATCTGATAAGAGAAAGTGAGACTCTGCAGACTGAAGCACACGCCACCTCACAGAGCCCGCTCAGGGCACAGCCTCTCCCTCCAGCACAGCGGAGCTGGTCTGCGGCTCAGCACCCCACTGCTTGCAGGGCTCCAGGAGATCCAACCACCACTTCAGTAGTATGGGGACCACAGCTCAGCGACCAGGTATCAGCCAAAAGCCCCTCAGGCCGTGAGATAAGCTGCACTGAAAGATGCGGTCACAACAGGAGAGCAGCAAGCCTTTCTGCTGATGTACCGAAGAGTCATCCACTTCATCCTCCCCATCCAGAGAGCCGTGCCTGCAGCAGTCTCACCGAGGGGTGGCAAGTAAAGCTCTCCTGGCAGCAGCAGCCATCCCAGCACAAGGGATTTACTGGACTTCGACCATGCGGTGGTTGTTAGTGCAGAAGCACAAACAGAGCGCTCAGGGTAGCTCTATCATCATCAGCCAGGAGATTAGAGAGACAAGACTGATCTGCTAGCAGAACAGGAGAGACAAAAAGCTACTGAAGCTATCTAGAGATTTGCATTCCAGAGAGTATTTTTCACGAATAGCACTTATTGCAGGCCACATTCCTCCTTGCTTTTAAATACATGCTGTGGCACTCTCAAAATAATTATTCCTTCACTGAGGGGCTGAGGAGCCCGTTACTGCCGACTGCACACTGAAGCTTTTTGTCCAGGCTGGTTTTGGCTCTGCAGCCCCAAGGATCTGTATTAGAAAGGCCTTGTGAAGAGCATGAACTGCTCTTCCAAGACCACGGATAACACGCAGAGAGGCAGCAAAGGGAGCACTGGTCTGAACTGGCTGCTGCAGTACTACTGTCACACAACAGCGACCAGTCTCTGTACTCCTCTCCCTGTTTAACGCCATTCTTTCTGCAAGTTTTGCTTAGGATTATGGCAGCGTGCACACGTATTGAGGGCATAAATGTGAACCAGACGTGAATTAGCCAGTGCCACTAGGTTGCAGGCTGCTTCTCCTCTCCCTTGCCCACCCTGGGCTGTTAACCTGCTGCTGCTCTGCAAAGCAGCAAGCTGCACAGACCAGGGTTAGGTGTTTAGAGGAGACACTAACGTAAGGAACAACTGAGAATCCTCCATTTATCCACTACTATAGCCACTTCTAAGTGCACTGAGGGTATTAGCGTTAATCTTCAAAGTGTTTAGGAAAGCTAGTTTAATTAGGCAGGTCTTATTAGTTTTTCTCCAAGCTAGCAGTTTCTAGAATATCCTGCAGAAGTAAGTTCCACCAGCTAATTATGCACTGCACGAAATATCCGTTTGCCATCACTTTATGCAATGCCACACCACTCAGAAGGATGGCAGATGCAGATGCTTTTAACTCGCTTCTCTGCCACTGCAGAAGTCCAGGGAATCTTAACACACCTCCTCAAAGTCGCACCCAGTCAAAAAACCCATATGGCTAGAAACCATGTAGCACCACTTGGTAAACCAAATCTGTTCTCGTCTATGTCAAAGCTCAACAGCTCAAACTTACTATTTTAGAGTGTGCTGACCACTAAAGTACAAAATCAAGTCATTCCCAAGCATTTGCTCATGTGTCAAAGCAGACACGTTGCAAGCTTTCGATGTACTGGCAGTAAGCTGCATCTTGAGCACAAAAATAAGTGCAACCACCCAAATTCTTGCCCTTTCAGAAAGGGGAATTTGTCTGTCCAGCATGGTACAAACAGCACAGCTATTCTGCAGTACTTCCCCACAAACCTCCCTTTCAGCTCAGTCACCATCCTCTAAGCCCGCCCGTAACCCACCTCACTTTTTGTCCAGGATCTTCTGACAGTTGCAGAAACACGAAGAGCTCCAGTATAGCAGAATCACACCTCAAGCTTTTGGGCAACCAAGCCCCCTGACACTACTTTGGTCCACAGTGCTCGGGGAACAGCAGGTTTTGCAAAACCAGCAGAGTTGCCAAGGCAATATTAGCACGTTCCCACCACCAGACAGTTATGGAAGCAGCGTGGATGGGTTACCATCATTTTAAGTGCACCATTTAAATGTTGTTCACAGAAGAGCTTGGCCAAGAGGGTGCTGAAAACACTGACGGCAGCCAGCAGCTTGTCAACACAGACTGCGATAACAGGAACAGGGCTGCACTGGTGGCAGCAATAGCTGAGTTCCCTCCGGTATAAACTGGGGCTCCTAGGGGATTGCTTCATCCCCAAGAACAGAAGCAGCCAGCAATTCTCTAGCCTACCTGGAAGATGGAGAAATTGCCATCATTGGTGCCAAAAAACCTCAGGGCAAGAGAAGAATTAATTTCTCCATCACTTTATTCAGCATGAAGATGTTCACCACAGTTTTCGGTTACCGTATCCTAAATTTTACCTGATCCAGACAGGGAATTGCTGGCATCTGCTATTCTTGCTCACGGGACAAGATTCCAGCTGTTTTAGGCAAGGGCAAGCATTCAGCGACGCCACCAGGAGCAGCAGAGGTGGGTTTTGCCAGAACATTATGAAAAACCCTCCCCACACCCAGATGACTAGAAATTCTTTGTGCGCTAAAAACAAACCACACCCTGTACCCACAGGGCCAGAGAAAGCACATGTGTCAGCAGATGAGGAGACAACAATGCAACGCAGCCTCTGCGCAAGGGCGACAGGGACGGCATCAGGCTGAACGTACATCTCCCTGCGCTTACCCAGACTATAAAAAAAAAAGAAATCTAACCCTTAGTCAAGGCTGTCTTTCCACTCGGACATTTGCTGTCAAGCAGCCAGCACCCAAGATTTACATCTTCAAAGCTACAATCATCAAGAAGTTTTAATAGTTAGATTCAATTGAAGCTATTTCCTCCCTTAAGTATGTACAAACCAAGATGTGGCAACATTATGCTAATACTGAAGAATCAAAGTCAAAATTGCTGGGAAACTTCTGTTCGCTGAGGCACAGGACAAGCTTTGCATATTAGAGAAAGCTATTCCATATTCTAATTCACAGTTTAACATGGCATTAGTTATAAGATTAAAAAAATATCACATGAACAAACACAGAAGAGGTTGCTCCCCTTCATCAGCGTTAATCTGACAGCGAGTAGCTGTTGCCCCAACTAGAACAGGCAACGCTGCAAACCTCTCATCTGCTCTGAAGAGGCAAGGTAAGTCCTTAGGGTTAGAGCAGGCAATTAAGCAAATATTCCAACCTTTTAATCCTCTCAGGTAGGGTACTAGAAAGCTTTCGAAAGCATAGCTGTTATCATTGCTTGGATTTCTGAATGCTCCCATATGAACTAACCTCTGTATACCGCAAAGCTGAGCTGACTTTCTTCTTTCTAAGCTAAGGACAGAGGTACGTAGAGAAACGTTAGCATATGTCCCCAGCGACACTGCTTGTGCTGTTCTCCCAGAGGCCAAGAGTCCCCAGCTTTGATTTCTTAAGAATTCCAAATATCACAAGCACTTCCAGAACAATGGTCCCTTCTCCCATCCTCCCCAGGGAGGGGGTGTCCAGAGTAAACCCAGCACTTTCTGGAGTACTTCATTTCGGGAACAGAGCAGGCCATTTGACAAAGGAGCCACTGTGCAGGCTCCAGCTCTGAAATGAAAGAGCACAACAAATCCCAAGTGCGAACTGAGTGTCTTCTCCAAGCACACCTGAGGCTTTAATACCTGTGACCTAAATAGCTTCACGCCACCAACAAGTCGTCGTCTTTACAGCCCAGTCTGCTTTTACTGGAGGCTCCAAAACACCAAGTTCCTGGGTCAGAGTCCTGAAGAGTCTGTCGTCTTTCAAGAGCCCAGACCTCTTCTCAGCTACAAACATGGGTAGCAGAAGGTCTGGATTCACGCGGGCAGTACCTGTTTGCCCACACTCACGTTCATCTGGTCCTCCAGCTGGCAGAACCTGCCACAAAGGTACTTTGAAGATCTAAGACTATTAACTAGAACAGGGACACAAGGGAGAGGCTGGTGAAGAGCCTACCACATCCACTTAACAGATTCAGTTTCTAGGCAACAAAACTGAAGGCACTGTCTTAGTTATCCTGTTCTTGCGCCATTTTGTCTGCCATGACATTCTCAGGACATGCTCCCTTCTGTCCTGAATTCAGTATTCAACACAATGACACTCCCTGGCCTTCCAAGGAGGGTTAACAGTAAAACCCAGTCTCCAGCTAAAGTATTAAATGTCACTGGAGCATCCCCTGCTGCTTTCAGGAACCTGCTCAACAGCACAACAGACTATTTTCCTGCCTTGAAAGCCATGTGCCAGAAGACTTCTTGGCTTAATTTCCCACCTTGCTTATATTTATTCCTGTTTCCAAATTGAGCGATCTCCTCGCCCTCTGCTCCTTTCAACTTACCATTTGTATAGCTCCGGCTACAAAATAAACATCATCCAAATCCAGCTCAGAAATCCTAGGTTGTTCTGCAGGATATTCCAAAAGGCTTTCTCCCAGGACTCCACCTGCAAGCACTAAATACCAACAAGCAGATGAAGCAAAGCTTTCAGCACTGGCACTTCTGCTTTTCCCCATCTGTTGCGTGACACTAAATGGAAGAGGTTAGTCTGACAGGGTGGGAAGGAGCTAAGGACCGCTGATTTAGAGTGGCTTGAGGAAGGTGATGAGAATGATCTTGAGTCAGACTGTTTGGAAGTTATTCCAGCACCAGCCAGTTTACCAGAGGTGTTTCTGGAAGTAGCCACTCCTTGCTGAAGCACAGCTATCTGACCTTCCTGAAAAACAGTTGATGAGCCTCCAAGACAGACCGCTGAAAGACACACCACCCCAGTTACTCTTCACTCCAAAGAGTTGTAAATGTGTTATCAGCCGGTTTTCCATGGTGGCTTGTTTAGCAGCTGAGAACAGCCTCGAAAAAACCCCATCCACAGTGCTGCCTTTTTCTGTTCATCTGCAGCTTTCCCTCCGAGCACATACAAGTTTCACAGGGCTGTCTCAGGCATCCGCACTCTTAGTAGGCAGCACAGAGATCAGCGGGGGTTTTTTGTGGTTGCAAAGCCCCTGCTCCAAACAAGCACAGAAGCCTTTTGGCAGCTATAGAGTAACCTAAACAGTAACTAAAGCAGTGCCATGGAAAAATGCTGGATTCTTAGTTTGACAGAAAACATCGGTCAAGGAGCAAAACTAATGCTACAGCAGGAATGGCCCTGCTTCTCCTATCAGGAGCTTACCAAGTGAGAAGTTCTGGAAAGGAAATCATGGGGCTTTTTGCTAGAGCTCTTCAGAGTCACAATCCTACCAAACAGCCGTGTTACCAGTCCTTTGAGATCACATCAGAGGCTTCAGCAAGCAGTTGGGACTGTTGCTAACCATGTCCATACCCATCCCTTCCCTCTTCCCCCCATCCCTGCCCAAAGCCCGAGCATTCAGGCAGCTGTTACAGCACGGCTCTAAAGACAAGTCTAAAGCATACAGGCCAAGAAGTTCTTCCTGCAAGGGTAGGATGGAGCAAACAAGCTAAACAAACTGTTCCTTGCAGACACTTCCTCACACAACCGAGTACCAAACTGTTTTGGAAAGAACCAGCTCAGGCTTTCCAAAGAGCTGACCTCGCAGCAGTGTGTGGAGGTGGCCTGACCTCGCTCCCACACATACACCGAGGCGAGTACGCCGTCATCGGCTCTTAGTGAAAAATCCCACCTCTACATTTCTCTGAAAATCCCAGCCAAACCAGACACTTCGAAGACTGCCCAAGGCTGGAGTTATTTCTCCACTTGGCCAGGGAACAATTTTAGGCTTGGAATGAACTCCTGCATTCAAGCAGCCACTCCTTGTCATGCCAGTTGTCCAACACCAAGACCGGCTGCAGGATGAAATTCATAGTAGCAGCAGCCTAGCCTTCAAAATGAAATGCCAATCTCTGGATGCAGCACTTTCCACGGTAGTCACCAACTCTGCTTTGCCGTGTTTAGCTCAAAGGGATTGCTGAGAACGTAGCTACAGTGGCTACCCAGTACAGACTGACATCCTGTCAGCTACTTGGGTGTTAGTCCAGCAAGCGCTTTCACCTTAAGTGGCCTTGCAAAACAAGAACCGCCAGACAAAAATAACCGAACTGTGATCATGCAGACACAAACCAAGAGCAGCGTTTGTGGGGTGCACTAAGTTTGGTCAAGGAGAGCTTACGCAGCAGCAGGTCTCCAGCTACGTGCTCCAGGGGTTCGTTACCCAGAAGGACACGTTAGAGGAAGAGTATGGCAAGATACACGAGGAAACAAGTGCCTCCAAGAGAGGGACACAGCCCGGAGAGAGACTGCTCTGCCCTTGTCACTTCAGTCTGAACCACAGAACCCAAGCACAGACCCTCAGCACACACAGCCACAGTGGTCTCAGCATCACCTCGAAGGGGACAGTGCACTTGAGCAGCTCAGGGTCACTCCTGATGTCTGCGATATCAGACTGGGAAGCAGATCAAGCCAATCCCTTCTACATTTTCCTAGAAAACACTTTCAAGAAACCGTTCAGGTGGTTTACGTAGAGTCACACTTTCAGAGGAAGAGATACCCAGTCAGGTTTCTTGGATCTAGGCCATGCCAGAAGAGCTAAGACAAGCATACTAGATACTGATTGGAGATACTAAACACCACAAAGGTCCATCCCTCAGGAGAAGAAAGCTGCTCTGAAGTCTCAGCCAGGGTTTAGATGAAGGTCAGTGGAATGGGATGACTCTACCAGAGGTCACCTCTGTACAGCTTCTGGCAGCCAGGCAGGAGAAACACTGTGAATCTGCTGTCAGCAAGAGAATGATACAGCAGGGAGAAGTGCTGTCAAAAAGGTGACAAAAAGGGAGTGCCGACACTGCTCCCATTACAGCACAGGTTAATGGAGACCTAGAGCGCATGCTGCAGAAATTAATTTTCTTCGTCAATATACCTAGAGAAATGACTATGTTCTCAGCTCTGTCACTATACGACAGCAAGAGAAAAATCTCCTTTATCCCCTACGAGTCTTTCAAAGGCCCAAACCAACCAGAAGTGCTTTTGAAGATAAATTAATGGTGTGAAGAGATGGGACAACACCAAATAAGTGCCTTTAATTTTCAAGTGTCTGATTTCTATTGTCTTTCAATCACACAAACCTGATGAAGAGCTGGAAGCTCTCCTTGCCCAGCTCCGACTGTGCATTAACCCCCAGAGGCGGCTGGTACATTCCCAGAAACAAGCAGGGCCCAAATGGCTGCTGCCTTGGCTGCAAAGATGATGAAAGGGCTGGAGCATCTCTCATATGAGGAAAGGCTGAGAGAGCTGGGGCTGGTTAGCCTGGAGAAGACTGAGAGGGGATCTGACCAATGCTTATCAATACCTAAAGGGTGGGTGTCTAGAGGAAGGGGCCAGACTCTTCTCAGTGGTGCCCAGTGACAGGACAAGGGGCAACGGGCACAAACTGGAACACAGGCAGTTCCATCTGAACGTGAGGAAACACTTCTCCACTGTGAGGGTGACCGAGCCCTGGGACAGGCTGCCCAGAGAGGTTGTGGAGTCTCCTTCTCTGGAGGGATTCCAAACCTGCCTGGAGGTGATCCTGTGCGACCTGCTGGAGGTGATCCTGCTTTGGCAGGGGGTGGGACTAGATGATCTCCAGAGGTCCGCTCCAACCCTGACCAGTCTCTGAATCTGTGTATCTCTGAACCCACCCGCGGGGCTGCCTCTGGGCCCGCTCCCCCCACGCTGCCGGCAGGGCAGGCCAGCTGCACAAGTGTTATCCTCTTGCTGACTTCCAGTGAGGCAAGCAAGGAGGGACAGCTAGGACAGCCCTTCCTGCACGAGCAACCATTCCCCACGTGCCAGGGCTAGCATCTGTAGCACGATCATCAGACCAAGAATGAATCCAATCTTCAGGCAGGGAAGTAAAGCTGTTCTGTTTCTATTACTGTCCCAGACATGCAGAAGACACAGGATACCTACGAGATGACAGCAGACAAGCTTCATACCAACAAGCCAAAGAGATGGTGAAAGCAACTTTGCATTAAAGCAGTGATAGGAAAAAAAAAGTCCAACCCTCCTTCAGCAACAAATTCAGTTCTTCCATTTTTCTAGCTGTAACCAAGATGCACAGCTGAGGAAACAAAACAGTAACAAGTTATTTTGGATACTGTTTTGTAAACAGATGCACGGCCAGTTATCTAACCGTGGGAACATTAATAGGAGTGGGCTGTGACAAGGAGCAGCAGCGCATTCGCGGGGTGATTTAACTGCAAGCTTTGAGCAGCTTGCATCATCTCCATCAGTAAATTTCCATGAGTCTGCAACGTCAGCAGCTTGTGCTGCAAGACACCTGGAAGAATTTGTGAAGTGCCATCTCCCTTGGGTACCACTGGAGTGTCCCCTCCTACTCTAGCCACTAACAGACACAGCCATGAGGACAGTTAGAGGAGGTGTTTCTACAGCTAACTTAATTACATTAATTGACAAGAGATCTGACTCAACTGCTATAGAGCCTGGTGCAAGCTGGGCCTCCTACTCTCCATAGCAGCGATGTCTTGTCCCTGGGGAAAGGGTGCAACAACAGAAGCAAGTAACCTTACACACACAGCAGGCCACCACTTTGACACTATTTATGCCAGGACAGTCTACCAATTTCAATACAATCTGTCTACCCTGGCAGGCTTCAGACCTTTACTCATATTCATTACTTTGAGTGCTTTAAAAAGCTGCATACAGCTCACTTGGGCACCAAAAGGCAAGACATGAAAACAAGGAATTTGAGCAACATTAAAAGGTAAGGTCTTCTGCGCAAGTTAACACAGCAAGTGTGTATGAGATCCATGGACCACCACTGACAACTGTGAGATCGAGGGAAACGCTGAATACAGAAGCAAAGCGTGAGATGGGCAGCACGACAGAGAATATTAACTCAGGGAAACTGTGGTCACGCTCCTCCCGTGGCAACAGTGCCAAGGGACAGCAGCGGAGCTCAGAGCTGGGAACAGAAAAAGCAGGGCTACAGCAGCAGGCCAGGGAGCCAAAGCCCTTTTCCTCCCACCTTCACCTTGCAGCAGTTCCCGGTTCCCCTGCAGCCCCCGTTATCGCCCGTGACCACGGGCCAGCCGGTCACACGCGGCCACGCCGCAGCAGCACGGGGCGCAGGGAGCTGGCGGGCTGAGGTTTACAGCTGCGGGATCTGAGGTTTATTAACATCCAGCTAATGAAGTAGAAGGCAGAAGATCCACGTAATTTGTGGTTTCTCTAGATCAGGAAAGCAAGCACGTGGCAATTTGCAGTACAAATATTAGTATTCTGTTAAATTAAGTACCACCTTTCCCAAGAGCCAGGATCGCATCTAACTGGAGTGCAGCACACCCTCCCAAACTGCTGTCCGAGAGGACACGTGTCTGGGACAGCACAGTCTCTCCCCCAGGAAATTCAGCTGGAGTGACAGTTTTAGAAGGGCTCCCTGTTTAAAATGAAGGGAGAGAGCTCATACACTATGACAGTGCAGAAGGAAACAGATACAGTCATTTCAGATGCTTTGAACTGGTAAGTTTTGCCAAAAGCATCACTACACCCAAGGTCTGCAGACTTTTAGATGTGTTCTCTCACACACAATTTCAGGAAGAGTCAAGAATGAACTGGAAGTTGCGTACCATCATCCAAACTACACCAACACTTCAATTTATTGGCCTAAGGACTCTGGTCTGATCTTTCTTTTTGCTTGCTTCTGCAGTGATCTTGAAGCATGAGCATGATAGAAGGGAAATTTTAACATGGTATAAATTCACACAATCCCTGCACGCCTCGTTAGCAGATTGCTACTTTTTTCATCAGGAAGTTACATTCTAGGATGTTCTGTCCTTTGTCTGTCCAGCCAGACTGCAGTAGTAGCCCTACTGATTCCTACATGCAGCAATCCGAACACAGAGAAAAGCATTTAAAGCTCGAGATGGGTTCTGGTAAGCAAATGATCTCGCAGTTCCCAAGCCCAGGATGTTATCAGAGAACACTCTCAGGAATCTGATTAAGGAGAGAACTGCTTTATGGTTTAATTCAGCAGTCCCTGCCAGAAGGAACATATTTGCCTTAGGCTTTGGTTCTTGCACATCAGATGCGAGAAGCTTCAAGTCATTAAAGTTTAAATTATTTGACATTTCCTTTAGATTTCACATATACAATGTATATCCTCTGTGCATTCGTATCAGAATAGTCATTAGTTTCTATTAGGTATGTGTGTGAGAGAGCAATATAGCGTGGAGAGCAATGGCATGGAATAATTGCTTCTGCAGTTTTAAAGCTATCGGTCTGGTTGCGGTAGGTGGCGAGTCAGACTCCATCCTGTGATGTCCTGCTGTCCTTCTGAGCCCTCTGACAGAGGGAGGCTGACCCCTTGGCTCTCTGAAGGTGCCAGGGAACAGGACAACAAACTGAAGCCAAGAGCAAAACAGAAGGCACAATCTGAAACTCTGGTGGGAGATCATCCTTTACAAAACCCAAAGCCACAACTGCGCATAGTTTCCCTACACCTGGGCTGACCCAGATGTCCCATCCCTGTTCCGCTTCGTGCTAGAGAGTGCTGCAGACAACTTTGTGTGGCCTGACAAGGCGAGCAACAAGCACTTGCTGCCTCTCAAGGCAAGAAATACAACACACACAAACAGTTCAGCAACTGCACTCTAAGGAGCATATGCAGAGGTGGAATCACAGCACTTGAACGTAGTAATTTCCAGTACCTTTGAGAACAGTGGCCCGGATTTTCACGCCCTGGTACCTAACCGGCTACCAAGTACCAATTCAGATGTGTTAAGCATGCTGCTTTCTGTAAGTAGACATCAATACTAGAAAAATCTCCTAATCCGAGATTCCTTACTAAGGAAATTCACTCGCTTGTTTTATCAATGAGACTTCATCATAAAGCCAGCTAAAAAAATTATTCATAAATCTCACTCATAAGAGGAAAAAGGATCTCTTGATCTTTAGTTTTTAGATAATAGAACATGCAGAAACTGTGCAGACACACCAGAGTTCCCACATGCACAAGAAGTTCCACTGCAGAAAATGCAAAGTTCCCCCTTCAGTAGATACTGTCGTACCACTTCCTTCCGACACTTATGATTGTAGCTACGTGAAAACCCAAGCTCTGATCTTCACCACTTAGACACGCAGGAAAAGAGCAACCAAAGGATCAGCGCACAGAGCTGAGAACTGCAGTCAGTGCTTCCCAGCAAGAGAAACTCCACTGGCATCCTTCCGACCCTGTTCACCGGACCTTGACGCGTTACACAAGACAAACTCCAAGTCAACGCAGCCGTAAGTGGCCCCATTCAATCAAGAGCAGTGCTGAGTTTGGCATGAATCAGCTGTGGTACAGATGAACGGGCTCAGAGAACCTCGGTACGAGAGGCCAACTGAACAGCATTCACTGCCCCTTCAAACAGCAAAGTAACTTGGAAGGCAACTGCGTGGAGAGAGCAGCCCGAATACATGGCCACAGGCCTGCCCATGTCAGAGCACAGCGTGCACAGGTATTTCCTAAACCAGCACGGACCAGCTTCCTCCTGCGTACACTCCCTCTCCATGAAAACCTCAAAGAGCTTGGAAAACCTGGGCAAGGGCTTAAGCACAAATTGTGGCTTCTGGGGACATTTCATGCAGGAGGTTACATGGCTTCTGTGGCCAGCTGTGCAAGTTTGCAAACTTCCTGGCTATTCACAAGCTTCTTGCAATCCTGCAAAAAGGATTGAGCACCAGCCAGCCCTAACACTGCTGAAGGTAAACTGACAGTTCAGCTTTCAGCACCAGGAGTTCAGATCAAGAAATGCATCTGACAGCCGTATCCAGCTAGGCTTCCCTTCCGTCCTTAAAGTTTCTCAGCGTTGCACAAACCACAGTGCAGCAAGTCTACCTACAATAGGCAAATACCACTGACACAGAAGTGATTCACATCCTCAGAGTGTGTCACTACTGGCCAGACAAGATCTTTAAGACTGAAAGCAGCCAAGTGCCACCCTTTGTCCACTTTACGTTTGCCCTGCGTGTGACACCACATTAGCAGCACTGCTCAATGTGAGCAGACAGAGCCTAGGCAAGCGCTGACCTCGGTTCACTGCGGTATTTTCCTTCTGCTGAGAGGTTAGAGAAGAGTGGACAGGACTTCAAGAACAAATGCATTTTTCTTTAAAGCAAAGGGAAGGACTCTCATCTTTTGCCACTCACTGACCAGCAGTTAGTAAGAGGTGAAGAGACACCAAGAAAAAAGTCCCACTCCGCCATCCTGATGCACAGCAGCTTAGACAGATGGGAACCTGATGCTTCCAGATGTTCTTAAGTAACTTCACTTTTAGCCATCTACTTCAGAGCACCTGCCATCATCTGCTTCTTTCTGAAACAGTGTGCTCTGAGCACAAATCCGTATCTGGTTAACCTCCATCTCTGGGTGATGTTTGCAGGAGCTCTGTTTGCCTTTGAACACGTATACATGTCCATTGCTGCTACAGGATCAGGCAGCTCTAGTTTCAAAGTCTCTATCAGAGATCACACAAGACAACTTGATTTTCATCTCCAGGTGGTAGGTTGCAGCATGCAATCTGTTGACTTACAATCTGAACAAGCTCTTGGTGTCACAACCCTTAACCAACTGCTGCTGAAAGAATGCCCAAAACTTCAGTGCTGGAAAGATGCCCAGACAGACTTGTAGCATTTCTTCACTACCTTATCTTTCAGGCAGGAATGCCATTTCCCTTAATATCTCAGATCTATTTTGCAGAGTTATTCTGCAAAAATTGTCAGTGCCCACTCACTCTTCTCTTAAGTTTGGATACTGCTCACCATCCTGTAGGTGACCATCTTCTGCAAGGATATCTTTTAAAACTATTTGAATTACAGGTATGCGCCCTTATGTCTAAATTTCAAAGACCCCAGTAGACCACATTAATTTGCAGGATATTAGGTTTTCTGTTTCTGTTCCCATCATCAGGTACTCAGCCTACCTTGGCTAACACCTCAGTTTTTCCTTCTGCAAGTGCATCATTACAGATGCCAGACAAGTCTGAGGGATTCAAGAAACCTGCAAGTACCAAGGGGAAGGGTTTGTCACGGGGGAAGAGGATACCATACAATGCAATTGCAAGGGTAAAGCATCCGTGCTGAGGTCCAGGGTGGCCAGTGCAGCCCTGCTGGGGGAAGCAGGCAGGAGGCTGCAGACCAGGAGCAAGGAAACCTGGTGCACTGACACTTGCATAGCTGTGACAGAGGAAAGGGTCTCTGCCTCTCCTGCCAACCTCTTGTTCCCCAAAGCAGCACAATCCTGGCCTAGTTCTCCTTTGGATTTGTAGCAGCAGCCATGGAAGAACAAAGCAGAAAGCAAGGAATACCCAGAGACTGCTCACTCATGAGCTGCTCCTGTTCAGCCCGTTCTGGAGCTGGATGACCCCACTCCTCGCCAGTTACCTACTAGAAGCAACAGGGAAAGAAGAGCTTCCAGGCTCCCCCCCAAGAGGACCATTAATTCAGTCAGGTTCTTCATATTACAAACTCACTGCATATAATAATGGATTATTCAGAACCTAGCAGTGGAGATTATGTGCTGGTCAGATTATCTGATGTACACTTGGCATTCGAGTCTGCCAAAAGTCATCACTGGCATAAGAACAGAGCAACTGAGAATATCAGATCGTGGACTCATCCACAGAATTATCCCCAGTTAACATCCTACGGCACAAACAACTTTGGGGGATAAGGAACTCCACGCAGAGTCTTATTCTGAAAGAAAAAAACAATTTCACAGCAACTTGCTCATGTAGTAAAGGAATTTGTTGGGGTGAACTGTGTTTAGACAAGCCCATGAGTAAGGACAGAAGGACTAGTTTCCTTCTAGGAAGCAATGTATTCATAGCCTTTAATGGAAATCTCCAAATACTGGGGAATTAACTGTTTTGCTGTATCAAGGGAAACTTCATCTTACCCTTCCCATAGATGAGATAGTTTTCTACACACACTGAAAATTGAAAGCATGCTAAAAATACAGCTAAACTTACAAACCACCCGTAATTTGTTGATGAGCTTTTAACTCTTTTCCCAAGTGACATCTGTCTGCAAACTGCAGTCCTGAACAATTGAAATCTTAGACCTTTATGTGTTCATTTGCTCCTCTACAGTAACTACAGCGCTAGAAGCCTTAGAGTCAAGTAGCCTCGGCGTGGGTTGCTCCACAGCCCTTGTAGCAATCGGGACAGATGTGACTGGTGTCAGGAGAGAACTAAAACATTTCCTACCCTCTGCAGGTTTTTTTTTTGGTTAAAAACTCCCAGGTTTTAGCATCTTTGGCCAGATAGCTAGCTATTTTAAGATCAACAGCACTACAAATTAACATGATTCAAATGCAATTGGCCTTCAGTCACATCTTCCCCCCAAACGGGACACTTATCAGGGGTTCCAAGGCAACAGACAAGGTGAAAAACGCTTCTGTCTTCGTGCTATGAGCTGCTCTAGCCTTTCATCTTAAAACCCCAGCAATTCAGAAGACAAATTAGAAAAAGAAGAGGTGGCTGTCAGCAGAACTGCTGGAAAACCGTTTTGATCCTTTCAGGGAAAGGGCCAGAAATTTCTCACACCTTTTACAAAAGTCAGCTTGTTTCAGCTTCTATATTACAGGAAATTTTATCCCTTTTGTCTGAATACAAGGCTGCTTAAAACAAGCAAAGCACAAGGGAGAATACGTACTATTGTGCTTCCAGCAAGTGCCAGCCCCAATAGATAACAACTTCGAGCAGCCCAAGCCAAACTGTGCAGGTGCAGCACACAGGTTCCCTGCTGAGCACAGGGTCCAGCACCCAGCAGTATGAGAGCACCCCAATCTCCCCCCCCCACGAGCTTCGGATACACCCCACGTTCAGGGAAAATCTGCATGCCCCCTCCCTAATATCGGACTAATACAAAGAGAAAAGTTACAGGTAACAGGCTTCTTTCTGTGATAGCTATGACAAAGTCACTTTATCAAAAAATGACAAATAATTGGAAAGCATTAGCTACCCGCCTGCTAGGTCAGGCACTGAAGATCATCTCCTTAATCAGAAGGAGATCAGTTAACATTTGAGTAGGTTGTTACAGCTCGAGACACAGTATCAAGTACACCGTGCCACGCTCTCAACCAGACCCTTCACAAGAAAATGGATAAAGCTGAGGACAAATGCACGGAAGAGATCGCACAGAGCGGAACGCATCCTCACACACAGTCTTTGCGGTGACGAGTCATGGCATTTCAGGAAATAAAAGTTCCCAGCATTTTGACAAAGAGCAGACTTAAGCCATGAAAGAAGCCCAGTTCTCTGCTACGTTACTGTCTCCACTGAGCTCATACGTGAGGGCATACAAGTCAAATCCTGTTGGCTTTCATGATCTCATCACATAGCTCTCAGCAGCCCAGCTACCCCATTATGTGCTTAAGTATTCCCACAGTGGAAACAGCTGTCTCAGAAGCATTAGAAAGGCAAGGGACCCTAAAAAGTTCCTCAAACTGACACCCTGGTGATACATCAGCTTTTCTGAATGATGTCAGAGCTAGCTAGGCAAGCTCAGTCACCTCGCTATGCAGCCACAAGCAGCACCAAGCCCGTCATGCTGCGACTGGAATGCAGTCTAGCGGATACTTGGGGTTTTTAGTGTCACAAATGCTTGTTAATAGGGCTCGAGTGAAGCAGCACAGCGATAGCTGGAGATTCTGGGCTTCCTGCCAGTTATTTATTTAAAGTGAGCTAGACAACAGACACAGGAATAAAGATAGTTTCGAGAAAGTGGTTACATTATACCTCATCCGACATCACTACTGAAGCAACAGCCTTAAAGTCGCAGCCGTAATTCAGACTCATGTAAAAGCTCCGTATCTTCCCTGAATCCTATCGAGCTGTTCTGCTTTCTCCTCCCAGCTATTGATTACTGGGGTGGATGGGGTGAGGGAGAATATTAACAACTGCCTCCCAGCCACTTTTCAGTGATGCCACAGCTTGTGACATCACGACTGTCTCCATGGTGACACAGCAACACAACTGAAGCTGAACAGGAGGAGGCCAATTAGAACAAGAAAGCTCTTTTGTGGTTGGGATCATAGTAATTGGCAGAAATAAGAGAAGCTGTTATAGAAAGCACATCATTCCAACAATAAAATCCTTGCTTTTAGTTTGTCAGGTGAACCTAAAACCCCCAAACCATGGCTAAGTATAAAAAAGCCCTTCTAGACTGGAAAACCCATGATATCATCAGCTGCTTTCCCAGCTCTAAAGAACACTGAGAGCAGCCTGGATCAGAGACATCATTTTTCCCCTCCCCTCACGTCAAGTTCTCCTTTCCACTGCAGCCTGCCCACATGCTCACGAGTCTTCGCAGCCCATCACGCTCAAGCAAAGCCTTTCAACTTGCCACAATTAGCATGCACACGCGCATGCGGGGGAACACACAAAAGAAACCAACCCAAGGCCACCAATCCATAGTGACTCATGCCGGCTAAGACTCCACCTTCAAGAACAAAGCACGCTCAGGATTTGAAATAGATGATATGAACAAGATCTGGACCCTCTAGGTATCTACATCGTGTTGTCTTCAACCTCCAAATCAGTAAGAGACATATAGGAGCAATCTGTGCTAGCGTAAGTTAAATTGTTACGCTGCTGTTGGGGCTTATTAAGCCAAACCTGACTCCCTGACTGATCCCCACTCTCCATCCTACAGCGCATGTTCATCAGGAGACACTTGCTGCAGTCCCAGAGACAAGGCACTGCCGTATAGCTCCAGAGCGTCAGGAGCAACGCAAAGCTAGCGGGAAGTTCCCAGGGCAGAGCAGCTGTACCACAACCCTCGGTACAATACCTTTAAGCCTTGGGCACCTCTACTCCGTCGACAGATTCAGCCTATTAAATACTAGCTACATTCAGGAGCACATTTACAGCATTTTTCTTTTCTCAAGCAAGCCTAAATGCTGCAGCAGTCCATGAATAAGCTCAGGGTATACTTTCCAAGAAAGCAAGCTTGAAGGTGTGAGCTGCAGCATGCAGCCAGGCCACCCGGAGCGAGGAGAGCAGCACCCAGCACAGCAGCTGGAGCACCGAATAGCGAACGTGCTCGTGGCTGGTGGTTAAACCTTCGAGGGTAACGCTGCTTCCCAGTGCTGCAGCCAGACCTATTCCGTTCCTCTCCGCAATTCCATGGGAAGGAAAGGCAGGTCACACTTGGCAGGGGACATGGAGCACACGGGTCCCTAGTACAGGCAAGCTCCCAGCGTGCGGAGGCTGGGCAGTGATCATGTTAGCAGCTGTTTTGTGATAAGGGGCACAGCTGGCTAAAACTCTAATTGAGCCAGCTTAAAAAAAGTGGTGCTGAAAAGCATCACATCATAAGAATTGGCATAAAATAGATTTAACAGGTACCCTCAACAACTGCAGCGGAAGCGGTACTCAGTTACAATTCAGCCAAGAGAGAGTCTTTGTACACAACTTCTACTGACTCCTACCTCAGCCTGGAAAAGTTATTTCACCTGCAACAGCGGGGCTTGAGTTAAGGCCTTTACAGTGACCAGGGTTCCAGCTCGGATTCACCCAGCCTTTCAAAACGAGCCATCCTGTGGCACACTTCTGAGAAACGGGACAACGGGGCTTCCTCAAGCCGCTGTCACCTGTGAACACGGATCGAACAGCAGATGCAGACATTCCTGCATGTTTTCTTCTGCAGGACAGCACCTGAGCAGCTCTGGTTTTTGCAAGGTGTAGTTCTACCCTTCAAAAAGGTTTTCAGTGTTCCTGGCACACGAACTCATTCACCCAGGGCTGCGATCACATCCCCCCGCTCTCTGAACACATACCACCCCCATGCCCAAAGCATGTTTGCTAACACAGCAAGAACTAGAAGAGAGTAGGAAACATGATTAAGGATGAACCAGGCCTTGCAGCACTGGAAAAAGACATTAGCTACAGAAGGGAGAGAAGCAGAAATAATGACTTTAGAAATAACCAGCTTCTAAAGTTATTTTTAGAGCTGCCTCCACCAGCACCCAAAATAATCCGAGATCTTGAAAAAAAATATAAAATCAAAGGTAAGCGCACAAATAGCAACGCCAGAAGAAAGCAGACAGTGCTTCAAAGCCTACTGCTGTCACAACACCCGCAGCCTACATGGCTGGCCCGCTTCTGTCCTTTGATTCCAGGCGGCCTCATTAGCCCGAGCTCTGCTCTGCTCTGCCACAGCCGGAGCGTCGCCAGCCCCGAGGAGCGAGGAGGGCTGTCCCTCTGCTGTCGGACAGGCCCGAGCACAGCACTCTGAGGAGGGGAACCGACGGACAGGCACTTTCATCCCTCCTCGGACAGCCTGCTCCTCCTCAGCGCCCACGGGGCCACGCTGGGGAGTTTCCCCCGCAGGCTCCACCGGCCCGCTACCGACCCAGAGGCTCAACGCGCAGCGCCGGTGCTGGCGCTTGCGGGGGCGGCCCCGGCCGGGGTACCCCTGCATCACCGCTCCCCGCCGCCCGGCGGCCCCCAGCGGCAGCGGCCACCCAGGAGCAGGCCCCGGACCCGCCGCCCCGGGCCCGGCCGCTTACCTCGCCCTACGGCCTGCTGCAAAGAGCGGCGGCCGGAAAGCGCGGGCGGCGCCAGGGGAGCGGCGCGGGCCGNCTCGGGAGCACCCAGGGCTCCTGTTCGCCGCTGCCCTCGGCCCCCCAGCTCTGAGCAAGTTCCTACTCAAATGTGCTGCCTCCCTTTTTATTTCTCAAACTTGCAGATTTCTTCAGTCCTGATGCCACATCGACATTGCCCCCCCCGCCCGAAGTGCTACGAAAATGAATTAAAGCATCACACAGATGAACAGCTGAAAATCAGCTCCCAGCCACTGCCCACAGAGTGACCAGGCGGGTCGGGTGAAACCCAGGCCTGTCACGGGTACGGCCACCAAAAGCACACACACACAACCGTCTGCACAATTTGCACGGCCAACAGGGACCAGCGTTTGCACCAGCAGTTACCCAGGCATGAGGACTGAGGACAGGTAGCCATGCAAGCTTTGCCCTTCCTTTCCCTCAAAGAGCTGATTTCCCCCAGTCAGCCCCGTTCAGTCTTTGACTTGAGCAAGAACGACTCCTCTGAGGGCGCAGGGCTGTAAGAGCCTGCTTTGGCAGCCTCCCCTTAGCAACCCAGAGCATTCTGCAGCACTCATCTCCAGTAAGCACGTTAACAGAGCAGCGATAAAAGCTAATGCGCGGCATAATACCACTATTAGCGGCAGCAACCTCCAGAACGCCCTAGAAGATTGCAGGGTGACAGTGAGATGCAGACGCCGGTGCCTGGTGCCAAGTACAAAGGCTAACAGCTGCAGCACCGTGGCCAAGGCAACAGGCTGCTGGTGAGCAGCCCTCTGCTTCCCGGCATCCAGGATTTCCCCGCTCAAGGCCTTGCTCTTGGCACACTGCAAACTTGAGGGTCACTGAAACTCAATGCTTTCAAATCAAAGTAGCTACTTTGCCCAGGACCAGAGCTCAGGAGGTGCAAGCACTGGCCAAGGGATCAGAGTAAGCAGCTGTTCAGACACTGGGAAAAGTTCTCCAGTTCTATTCTATTAGCACTCGTCTCCCCAAATCCACCTTCTCTCCTGGAAAGTCCCACTCCACACTGTACAAGGCTGGGCATTACACCAGCCCTGCACTGCCAGGGAGCTTGCTTTGCTCAGAGTAGCAGCGCTAAGTGGCCAAAATTCCCAGCCTGGGACTGCCGCTGAAGTGGCAGGTCAGGCAAGAAAGCACTGGCAGGCATTCCACAGAGAGCACCAAAAGCTGGAAGAGTTCCTGGACAGAAGTGTCAGGACTCGGGACCCCGTGTTTGGGCCAAGCTGAGAGACTGAGAAAAGTCTCAGGGTTCAAACAAGGAGAAGGCTTCCCAAAAAAACAGTTATCCAGGTGACCTTACAAGAGGCAAGGGAGACCTGCTCTACAATAGCGTGCTGGCTTACGAGCTGCCCTGACCAGACCAGCACTGACTAATCCGAGCAGGCAGCACAGCTCCCACCACGGGCCTGCAGAAGAGGGTCCAGGAACCCCCCTGGGGACAACTCTGCAGTTGCCTTTGGGACACTTTCTCTAGCTCCAGACACCGATAGTTGCCTTATGTATACGGCCTAAGAGGGATGTAATATCCACGCTTTAACTTCCAATTCTAGCTTTCAGTTCAGCGCAGCTGCAGATATGCCCACCCTGGTGGGAAGATTTAGGCTTGGAGATCCCTCAAGCACAGCAAATGCCCTGCTGGGGCTCTGTTCCAATTAGATCCTCAACCAGAATATAAAACCAAGACAAATAATTCTCTTAGAAGTTTGACTGACCTTATGACAACAACTTGCAATAAAAATTCCCTTTTATCAACTCTTAAATACCTTTCAGCTTTCATCAGCTATCACCTTGCACTACGACAGCACATCAGCAGAAAGGCAGATGCAACTTCTAATCTTTGCTTTAATTCCAGCTCTGACAGACTTGCACAAGTAAGAATTTACCTTTGAAACATTCACCACTCAAGTTTCTTGGTCAGCTTCAAACTGGAGACATAACACAGTAGCTTAAGCTTTGATCTCTTCAAACTGGGTTGAGAAGAGAAGATAATTGCAGTGAAACCTGGATATCTTAATGAAGAGTACTAAATAAGATACTCAAGGCTGATAGTCAACATGTCCTTGATGTAAATACTACTGCCAGTGTTTAAAATGTATGCATCCTCACGCTGTTCCCCTTTTGAGCACTGTTGTTTGATGCAGCAAGCTACAGCCCGTCTCAGGTGAGTCCCTTTCAAGGGACTGTTTTCATTTCCTCAGTGTTGCCAGAAGAGCAGACAAACTATCCCTGGAGCCCCACACAGCAGTAACCAGGTTCCTGTGTGCGCTGTCTCCTAAGGTGAAGGAGCTGCAGGCAGGCTGCGGTACTCACGTAGGTAGCAGACATCCTTCTTGCATCCCAGTATGTGCACGTGCCCCTCGGTGCCTTTACTGGCAATTTCACAGTGTAAGACCAAGCCCACAGCCAAGAACCCCAGAGGGGGAGTAGAAGAGAATCAGAACTTGGCTGTCGTCCTTTGCAGTATTTAAATGCCGTGAAGAAATTTGGGAAGAGGCCTGGCAGCACGTAACCCACAGCCCTGTCCTCTACCGAAATCAAAGCCTCTGGTCCTGGGGGGCCGTTACGTCCCCCAGAACAGCTTGTCACCTACCCAGACTAGCAGCCCACACTGCGGTATGCAGACACCGGTACTGCCCTACCTCATGCTGCCTACAAGACTAAAGACCAGACTCATACGTGCAGACGTATCTGAGCAGTTACCTTACTGGTTTCAGTGGAAAGTTTTTGAAAGAGCGCCTTACAAGCCAGATCCTGGCAGAGCAGAGGAGTGAAGCACAGGGCTAAGGCCCAGGTCAGGACTTTAGCCATAGGCTGTTATTCCCCTTGCCCACTGCTTCTCCAGGGGACAGAAGGTTGCCTTAGCACACCCATCTGCACCAGCGGGCCAGCAATTCATTAATTTTGCAAAACAAATTGAAGCAGACAGAACTTCCACTCTCCTCATTAACTAGCCCATCTGCAAATAGTTTAACTTCCACTTGTTTAAAGGCAGCTTATGTCAAACACCCTGGTGTCAGTCTGTCCCACCCTTCGCCCTCTCTCCAGGCGGCAGGCTGGCATGGAGACCAGGAGAGAAGGGAAGGATAAACTCATTCTGCCATGAGCTCTTCCGGAGGGACGCGGGTTCACCGTTCTCATGCCCAAGCCCCAACCACAGCCTTCACAGGACTTTATCCCACAGCCTGAACTCTAATCGCCTTTCAAAGCGAACAGCAATCATACTCAGTATTTCTCCCCTCCCTTCTAAAATCTGCTCTGATAGGAAACACACTGACAACTTTTCACTGCAGAAATTAAAATGGATTTTTCTTGAACAAGGCCACCCGCCTGAACAGCCTTAATCCTTCCAGCTCACATATGTTACTGTAACTTGCACTGCACTGAATCCAATTATGCCTCCTCAATCCATTAAAGAATATTTGAGGCTGTTGCGCAGGTTGCACAGAGCAAAAGTATCAGCTGAGACAAAAACAAGCCCTGCTGCAGCATGGCTTTTTGCAGCCTTACTTCTGCGGGCACGCACGTAGTGCATTATTAGGAAAATTATCTGTCACAGAGTGACTTTTACAGGGTCCAGTGAATAGTTCGCTCCCAACTATTTGAGGCTGGGCTCAAGCAACAGGAAAATCTATACGGGAGATAAAACCTGACATAGTTATTTGTGAGTGCCTGGCAGTTATTAGTTATCCATTTAAAGCTTTTTAAATTATATTGCTCTGGCGGCATGCACAGCTAAGAATGATCTCAGCAAAAAGCAGGTCTTCCGTGCATTACACATGAGGCTCGAACAGCAGATGAATAACCTTGAGCTAAGTAGTCCGAAGTGTCCACAAATCTAAACTGCGTGCCCAGATTAAGCAACTGAGTATCCAGCTACTGACTCACACGCAGCTGCGAAGCGAAATGCAAGCTCTCCCCAGCAGCTGACAATGTTTGCCCCTTCAGCTGGAGGGCTGGGACACCAGCTACGGCCGATCAAGTTCCACGAGGATACCTGTTGGCCTCGCAGTGCTCCATGCGTTACCAGACCCTGCTGTAGTCTCAGTATTCTCCAGACAGTCAAGACACACATTAACGGAAATCAAGTTCTTCCGTTATCACCTTCGCCGACAAGGATCTGGCAGGGGCCGCACAGGGTCTTCTCCTTTCAAAAGTGGCACGGTGCTTCGTAGTTACAGCCCAGCACTTCAAGGGCCAAGTTACAGATTCTGGGGCCTTCGGCTACGCCAAAACCTCTTACATCGCCACTACAGAAGCAGACTAGAAGTAGCAAGCTACAGACACAAGAATACCTTATAGCTGTTTAGCACCTGCACCTTCAAGATGAGCTTTTAGGTTTTCCATGACTGTGACATGTCAGCCAAATTCCGCAAAATCTTCCAAATACCTGGGTACCCCTGCAGAGTGTGCACACGTAAGTTCCCTCGCTCTGAAAGACGAGCGGGCTAGATGCGATCGCTAGTTAGGCTTACTGTCCTCCACACGTTCAAGAACATGTAACTTCATAGCACCGAACTCCTGTTGGAAGAGCAATTACCAGCTAAGTAATTTGGACCCTCTGGAGTCAAGTCTGCCAACTTACACGAGTTGGCAATCTGGCTTGTTATCATCCCACATGATTGGAATTTATTTTAGGATCCGATGCCACATGCTGTGGGTTTGGGGTTTGGTTTTTTTTTTTTTCCCCCCCCTTTTCTTCTCTTCCTCCCCCAAGTGGCAAGTTACAGCCTGGGAGTTAGAGATCCTAATTCCATTCCTGTCTCAAACGCACACTTCCTGCACAACCTGCGGTCAAGGTCCGTACCTTTGCAGAATAAGTAATATTAGTCCTATCAAACAGCATCCTTTCTGGAAATAGCCCTCCTTTTTGAGCCTCTTAACGAAGACAGGGGTAGAAATTAAGAGCTACGTTGACTTACTGCCCAGAACCAGCCGTTACATCCCCACCCTCCAACACAGCACGCTGACACCTGAGCTACACCTGCCGTTAAACTCGGGGTGCTCAGCCTAAGCCCTTACAGGACAGCTCAGCATCAGGGTGCAGG
>VXBL01009848.1:247125-286772 GCA_013400195.1 Aramus guarauna
GACCCCGCGTCCCGCCCGCTGCAGGCGCGGGGAGGGACGGGGACAGACGTTCCCGCACCGGAACCGCCGCGGGTGGCAGCCCCCGCGCGTGGGAGCCAAACGCTGCTGAACAAAGCGGGCGCCTCTCCCACCCCCCCGCGGGAGCTTTGTCTCCTTGTCACGGCCGCGGGAGCCACCGTGACGTTGTCCCCAGCACGCCCCGTCTCTCGCCCACGGACAAAAGTGGGGTTGGCTGAAAGACCTCCCCTCCCTCCCACGCTCCTGCCCCCGGCACCGTGTGCCCGTGGGACCCCGAGCTGCGCCGTGGGGTGCGAGTGCTGCAGGCGACGCTCTGTGGGCCCCGGCGCTGCTGCAGGATCGCTCCAGCCGGAGCGGAGTTAGTGGGAGGAAAGTCTCCAGTGCAGAGACAGGTAACGTGGAAAAGAAAAGAGCAGGGACGTGGATGTTTCCCTGGGTGGTGCTTCCCGCTGGTTACAGATTTGCCAGCCGAGCTCCATCCTGATGGGTACGGGGAGAGGGAACCGAGCCTCGCTTCGCTGGGTGCTGCTGCTGCGCGCGCTGTCTGTGTTTTGTGCCTCCCGGTTAGGCTGCCCGAGCAGGAATGCCGGAGGATGGATGTGGGGAAGGGAGCGAGGCTGGCACAGCTTGCGGGCTGCAGGGAGAGCCCGCCCAGGCAGAGCCACGCTGGGTTTGGCACCCTGGGCACAGACATGCCGGGTGCTGGAGCACCGTCCGGCTCCATCCCTCCGATCCTGTGTCGAGACACCCGGAGCTGAGCGTGGGGCTCGCCCAGGCCGTGGGGCAGGGACCTCTGTGAGGCCAGAGCCACGTCGCACAGCGCTCTGACGCGAGACAGGGGCAGCGGGTGCCTGCAAGCCCCGCGTGGCGTGGACGCTGCCGGACCGCGCTGCCTGCGGAGTGCTCGGCCTCGGGCCGGGCTCGTGGCTTTGCAGGTAGCGGTGTTGCTGCGTGGCTCCCGCCAGGAGCACATGTGCCGCCCCAACTCCTCGCCGTCACCATCGGTCCTTGGATGCTCTGATTTATTTCTGATTCGCTGCGTTCACAGCGTTCGCCGGAGAAGGGCCGGTCTGCAGCAAGGAGGGATCAAAGCGCCCTGGGGAAACACGGCACTGAGCTTGCCGGCTCCAGCAGGCAGGGCCGAGCCACCGCCGCCCTCGGCGTTCAGCAACGGAATCGCTGCGGATGTGCTGCTTCTGCCCTCGGAAACAGAGCAGCAGAGCGGGGCCGAAGGAGGATCTTGCCAGGGAGTCCTGAGACTTGGGACCTGCAGCCCAGGGCCGCTCCCCTCCGCTGCCTACCAAGGAAAAGGAGGAAACTTGTTTCCAGTTCGACTGCTTCCAGGCTCTGAGCGGTGAGCAGCTCCGGACTGAGCCCCTCGTCCACACGGGCTGCGAGTGGCTCTGTGAAGCTCTGAGCCGATCTCTTTCTGAATCCGCAGGAATACCCACGTCGTGGCTCAGCAGATGGGAAAAGTAATGGAAAAGCAAGAAGGAGAGGAAAAGCAACCCAGAACAAGAGAAATGCACGCGAAGAAATCCTCATTTGCCTGTGCTGGCTGAAATCCTGCCAACGCTCAGGCCTGGGTGCACGGCCTTACTAAACCTCATCCAGCCCCGCTGTCCTGGCACGTGTGTGCGTCTTAGCTAAGACCCTCGCTGGTCACTGCTGGGCTGCTCCAGTGGTGGCACAAGCATCGTGGCCATGAAGGGAGATGCAGAGAGGTGCTGAGCATCGCCCGCAGCAGGGATGCAGAGCAGCATCTGTGACTGCCTGGTGCCGGGGCAGCTCTGTGCTCAGCCGGTTCACGTGGATGGCAGCAGGACCAGCGCGCCGGGATGCTACCAGGTCCCTCAGCCTAAGAAGAGCCCTCGGGTGGCTGCTGTACCTGGCACATCGCTCTCCAACCAGTGTGGCCTCGCGGGCACAGCACTGCACCACGTGTGGGCTCCCTGCTGCTCCTCTCCAGAGACTCTGAGCAAGCTGAGGCACCCCTCGGTGCTTCGGTTTCTCCTCCTCTCCCATGAGGACAGCACTATTGACTCCCTTTCCTGCCACCAAGGCTGATAAAAGCAAGCACCAAGAAGGGCTTGGCTTTCTGACCACATTACCAAAAGAAAACGCTGGCAGCTGCCTGCCTTTCTGCTCCTTTGCAGATGGCCCCTGCTGGGAGAAGGCAGCTTGGCCAGGACCTTGGAACCGCGCTCGCTTCCCAGTATTAAGTCTACGAGCGGCCGCTTCCACCTCCCGCGCATCTGTGTCGGCACAGCATCACACGTGGGTAGCAGCTCCCCCTTTTCCCGGGGATCTGGGCAAGCGACGTTTCCGTGGGGCTCAAACCCATTGCAGCCCTTCCCGGGTGCCAGAGACGCGCGCAGCAGGCAGCAAAAGGAGAGTTTGCTGCGCCGGGAGCTGCCTGGAGTAGAGCTGAGACCTGCTGGCAAAGAGCATCAAGTGCAGCTTTGCTGAGGCAGGACAGAGGTATTTTGGGTTTGGTGGTGGGGTTGGAGGGCAGAGTTGTAGCCACGGTAAGAGGCTTCCCGGGGAAAAGGGAGCGGTGTCTGGGCGCGGGGCTTGGTAGGGGAGATTCCATAATAACAAGGAAAAGAATAGAGGTGAAAAATGAACAGGTAAATGTGGAGAGAAACAGTTGTCATAAATTTCTTTGTGTCCTACAGACATATGAACAGATTACGGAACACGTACGTGTACCCTTTTTCCCCTTACAAACACTGATGGAGCGTGCCACAGAAATCTTTGGCGTGCGCATGCGTGCACACACACACACACGCTCTCTCTCTCTAATCCCTCTCCTGCTGGTATGTCAGAGAAAGCTATTTCTGGAACGTGAAATCTAGGTCAAAAAGAAGGAGAAAATCTGAAGGGAATGATAACAGTCTCTCTCCTCAAAGGCCATACGGGGTCAGCTCCGGCTGGTGCGATTAGCAAAGGGGCCGCAGCGGTGCTTTACTCAGCTCTGGCCGCTCACGCGCAGCCTGAACAATGTGTCCTGGCCTGGTTTGGTTTTTCCTTTGCCTTCCCACCACTACTTTTTCCCCACAAAGAAGAGAAGGCCATGACAGTCAAGAGACGAGAGGAGCAGAACTTGCCTTCCTACCTGGAGACCAGATAATCACTGCGCACGGAGGAGGAGGAGGAGGAGGAGGAGGAGGAAGGCTGTCTGTAGCTATCCCTCACAAGCCAGCGCTACGTGACTTTCCCAGAAGCTGTGGAAACTCGTCCCACAGTGCAGCAGCCCTTGGGGATTTGGTCAGCACGATGCTGCTTTGTGCTGTGCCACGGCACGGAGGTGTGCAGGAGCTTTGTCTTTCCTCCACTAAGCACGACCACGCTCCCCCTGCAAGAGCAGCAGTGCCAGGGGACCGGGCTGGGATCTGCCTTCTCCCAGGGCAGGGAAGGGTTCCCAGCACAGAAACGATCCTGGGAGCCATCTCCCTAATTAAGTGATGGAAAGAAAAAAAAACCAAACCAAAAAGCAATACAAAGAAGAGAGAAAGCAGGTTGGAGGCAGGATGGCTACTCTGTCGTCACTCTGGGGACTATCTCTCCCAGGCAGTGCGCTCGTGCCCAGCCTGGGTTGGGCAAAGGTCTGACTCGTGGATGGGCACAACGTGTGTGCAGCCCTGGCAGTCGTTTATGGGAGCGCCGGCGGCTCTCAAGGACAACCCTTGTGCCCGGCTCTGGTTGGGGCCAAGGTTGGGCTGGCCTGAGGGACTAGACTTTCTCGAGCTCCTTCTGCTCCAGGTGCTGTGGGGCCTGCGGCCAGAGCTGCCATCACGGGGGCAGCAGACAGGGAGAACCGGGGGGTCGCTGCCCTCCAGAGCTCCCACTCTCAGGGACATCTCACCATTGGTAAGGCAGGTCAACAGAGACAGCCCAGTCCTGGAGGAGGAAGCAGGGAAGAGATCTGGGCGCAGGATAAGGAGCCGGGCACCTGGGCTTTCTGGGAACAGGCTGCTGAATCCCAGGGCAGGATGCTCTGAGCAAGGATGATGTTACCAGATGGCATAGGGAGGACTGGGAAGAGCTCGAGCAGGAACTGGTTTGGTGTGAGCTTTCCCTGCCGTCACTGGTGCTTCGGGTGGAGGCTGGGCTGGGGTCTCCGCACTGGGGATTCTCACCTCCTTTTGCTGTGCTTTCCTCACCTCCGCTTTCCCTTTTCCCCTGGACATCAAATATTCAGCTCTGTATTGCAAGCAGTCTATTAAGCAAGCAATTCCCAGCGCTGCCTCTAATAAGAAGGAGCTGGGCCTGGGGAGCCCTTTGTGATGCTCAGGAGCCGGCGTGGCTGTCGGCTGAACGCCTGGCAATTAGACGAATAGGTTTCACTGGGGCTTTTGAGTCTCCGGCTTCGCAAGGCACAAAGCTTTGTTTAAGGTTGATCAAGGGCAGCTCATCATCTGTCTTGCTGGCTGTGGAATGGGAGCTAATTGCCTCGTAATGCGGGAGCGACGCGGGTGTTAGTGGGAGGAACTGGCTTGTCAGGGGTGTGACAGCCGCCAAGGCTCTCCCACCCGGCCGTGCTCCCCACACACCCCCCGGCACTGGCAGCCCTCCGTGACACGGAGCTCGCTGCACCTCCTCGTGCCCTCAGCTGGTGGCCGAACCCCTCTGCTTTACGATTCAACCCCTGTGCTGTGCTCAAAGCATGACAAGCCTGTGTCAGCCACAGCGTTGCTGCTGCTGGTGCCTCTTTAGGACACGTCCCTATGGAGAAGAAACCCAATTCCTCACTTGGGGACCAGGCACATGACAGGAACGGTTCCTCTGGGCTGGCACATGGATGTTGGTGCAGGAGGGTGTCCATGGGAAGGGAACGGGTGAGGGCTCTCAGTTGTTTCACTCCAGAGCCCTGCGTGGAGCAGAGGCCATGAGCGACCATCAGACCTGCAGACAGTGGTGCACCCACTTCTCTCTACTGGTCCAGACTGTGGCCGTCAAGCTGAGAGGTACCGATCTGCTGCTCGGGAGGCCCCTCTCGTACAACACCAACCAATTAAAGCCTCAGTGACGCACATTTGCAAGGGGGACTGAGCCCGGGTGGTTGATTAAAGGTGTGACCCCCATCCAGATATGCCTCCTGCCTTCCCCATCACGCACACGCGCACACACAGATGCTCCTCTCTGCTCCCCACCCCCTCCATCAAAAACGTTTCCCTCCCCAAGCCCCAGCAGCCAATGCACAGGGCTGGAAGATGTTCTGGAAATCAGCAGATCTCTCCTGGGTCACGTCAGAAAGAGGTGGCAACCAGTCATTTTGAAAGCTCCTTCTGTGCTATGCCTGCTGTTGCTTCCCGGTGCTAGCCTGGATTTGCAGCAGCGCTGAGCTCAGCATCAGCCGTACTGCCGGCGAGGAGCGGGGGTGGGTTTGCGGGGAGCGGGGTGAGCCAGGGTGGGAAGAGCGTGGGACGGAAGCAGAGCAGGGAGGGTGGCAAGAAGGAGGGACAGGGCTGAGCAAGCAGCCCATCACCCCCAGGGATCTCTTCCAGTCCTCGCCTTGTCCTGTGAACTTTCACGGTGATGACCCTGGAGCGCAGACCGCTGAAGGGGAGACGTGAGGGCACAGGCATGGCTCAGGGCGGGAAGGTCTGGAGCTGGCCGGGAAGGCTGCCGGTGCTCCCCCTCCCGCTCCCCCCTCTGCCCACTGCTGGGATCTGCCTCCCACCGACGGCATGCTCCTGCGTGGCTTCGCCCATTATGGCCAATGCTCTGAAACTCCGCCATAGCTCTGTGATTCGGTGCCAGAGCTCCTGCCAAGAGCAGCCTGCCCCGCTGGACCCGACCCGGCACCCCCAGGGGTGACAGGGCTTGCTGTCTGCCTCCACGCTGCCAGCAGCGCTGTACGACCCTGGGGAGATGCCAAACTCCTCCTGCCCACTCTGGTGCCTGCCTGGCATGACGTCCAGGAGCACCAAGGCATCACCTCTTCTAACCAGTTCCCAAAACTGTTCCTGGGATGGGACCCTTTATGGCCAAGCCTCTTCCAGAGTGCTGGGGCTGTTGGAGCTGAGAGGGACACAGGCTGCCTTGAAGAAAATGATGCAAAAGTGATGCAGGTCAAGTGACTTGAAACATCATGGAAAGGTAACAGGTTTCTCTTCTGGCAAGAGCCTGCCAGCTCTCCAGAGCCCGCTCCCACGCCCCAGCGCCCTGGGAGGGCCTTGCACCAGCTGAAATGCTGCAGTGAGAGCAGAGCTGCTCCTCTCTCTGCCCCTTCACGCAGCTGAACCTGCTGGCTCTGCTCAGGCCTTCGGGAGCCATTTGCAGAAGCAGCACGTCCGGAGCGATGCTCCTCCCTGCCACCCACAGCCCTCGCACACGTTTTCCAGGAGAGGCACAGAGCACTGGGGAGCGAAGCCGCTGCTGCAGATCGTGCTTCGGGAAAGGCAGCCGCAGGTGGAACCTGGCTGCACCAAACATGTCCCTGGGCCAGGGCGGTGCTGGTCTCTGCATCAGCAAATTTTTGGATAAGAGCAGCTCTTGCACCTCTTTCCTCCTGGGCTTTCCCAGTGCTCTGAGTTCTGAGCAGCCCTCACGGTTCCTTGCTGCCTTGCGCCAGTGACGCTGGCATCCTGGCATCATTACATCCTGGGGCAAAGCACTTGCCTTCCTCACTTCCCAGCGGGGTGCCGAATGCGTGGGGACATTCACAGGAGCCTCCTCGGGTGGGCACGGCAGTCCTGCCGGGGAGCACGGGCAGCCCCGACTCATCCCAGGGGTGCTGGGTGCTCCGGCCATTGGGGAAGGGAGGGCTTGGCATGCGGGAGAGCCAGCTCCGTCCAGATGTTTGGCGAAGGGACCCACTCTGCCGCGATGCTGGGAGCTGCCTCCTGGGAGAGACGCCCGGCTGGTGAGAAACACCAGTTGCACGGGGCTGCCCGCGGCCGCACCCCTGCTCCGGGGGATGGAGTCAGTCCTGACTCACACGGGAGGGAGAGGCCAGGCTCTTGTCCAGTACAGTAATTACTAATCAAAAGAGAAGGGCCTGGAATGAATAATGTCCACATCCAGCGCCAGACGGGGTGTCTGGAGCTGAGTATAACGCTGCCGATCGCTCAGGGCACAGAGGCTGCAGGGTGCTGGGCTCTGGGGCTTGAGAAGGCTCCTTAGTGCCTTGGAACTCAGAGCAAGGCCTGGTTTTACCCCACCCCGGGGACGCTGGCGTCTCTCGTCTAGGCGCAACTGATGGAGAGGGGCAGATAGGACTCGATGCGTTAGACACCTACGTGGCTGCTGCAGTTCTGCCTGTGGGAGAGACGGCAGTTGGAGCCAGTCCAGCCGAAGGATGAACTCCCAGCACCTCACTGTCAGAAGATTTGGAAGACTGGTCTCTAGGCAGCAGCCCGAGGGCTGGGTGCACCAGGGTGACGCTGCCTGCCCGTTATTACCTCTTCTGCCCTGCCTGCAGGGGAAGGTACCGGGGTTCGAGCGCTGTGAGCCCCACTCGCAGCACCGCTCTGCCTCTGCACGGAGCTGGGCTGCTGTCTGGACGGCACGGGCGCCATGTCGGTGTGCCGCTGCCCGGGCTGTGCTGCTCAGCTCCGGGCTGGCCGGGGTCCTGCCCTCGCTGGCTGCGGCTCGGGCCCCTGGCTGGGCAGGGTCAGACCTGCCTGTGACTCTGCTGGGCACAATCACAAACCCTGTGGATCTGGAGCGGGGGCAAATTCACACCATTTGCCTTTTCCCCTGGATCTGATCCCCCAGACCTGTTTCCAGGAGTCCTGCCCTGTGCGGGAACCTGCGAAGAAGTTCATGGGGAGCCCCAAAGCCTTGTCACACCTCCATCACTGAGGGACGGAGGCAGATGCCTTCTGCTCTCCCTCCTCCCACCAGCCCCAACTTCTGTCTCTGGCTGAAGGGGCTGCAGAGATCAGGATATGCTCAGACTCTGGGGAAACTGGTGCAGAGTCCCTGACAGACATTTTTGTTCCTGAGACTTTCATGGAGAGGTCAAACCTGTCAGCTGTAGCCTGGATTGGGGTAATGAGAGATGCATAGTGGAGAGGAGGAGGAAGAAGATGGAAGTTATCGATAGAGTAGGGCAGCAGGGCTGCTTGCCTGTGCTGCCGGCTCCTGCCGCAACCGCAGCCCCGCAGGACTCGAGGCACCGAGGGCAGCCAGTGTTCCTGGGCAAGGTGGGCATCCCGTGGGGTGCTCCCCCCTGCCGCACTCGGGCCTGGGTGAAGACCCTGAGCTCTCCCAGATCTCTGCAGGCCACATCAGCCGTGCCGGCCAGATCCCAGCAACCAGCACCTGTCTGCCATGTCAGCACCCGCATCCGGAGATCCAGCCCCAGCCATCCTAGCGGCACACCTGGCTGCTGGCCTCCCTCTCCGGCACAGAGCAAGATTCCCGTAAGCCAACAAAAGTCTTGGACAACCGTGGCTGGAGATACAGGTATCTAGTCCCAGCGCCTCCGATGCTCGACACCTCCGAGGCGGTCGGCACCAGTATCCCCCGTCCCCGCTGGCCTCGCGCCCCTTCCCCTCCGCCTCCCCGCCGCACGCGGCTGGCACTCACTGCTGTTGGTGGGCAGGGTCCTGCTGCCGCTGAGGCTGCCCGCTGGCGGGGGAGAGATGGAGCGGACGGAGCCCGTGTCCTCTTCCTGGGAGCAGCCCGCCTGGATGGCTCGGAGGTAGCTGTGGCTCCGGGAGCGGAAGTAGCTGGGCAGAGGCAGGTCCAGCACCTCCGCGGCGGCCGATTCGGCCTCGCTGTAGGTAGAGTCGCAGACCGCCTCGTACTGCTCCCCCAGCTCCGGCTCCGGCGCCTGCACGGGAAGAGGGACAGAGCCAGTCACCCCCAGCCTGCGGGCAGCCCTTTCCCTTCCCTCCTGCTCCTCTCCCTGCAGCCGCCCTGCTGCGGCTCCTGCGTGGTCCCGCTTACGGCCGACGAGACCGGGAGGTGCAGTCCTCAGTGCTGGTGGGGTGCAGGGTGGCCAGGCTCTCTGCCGAGAGAGAGGGAAGACGGGACCCTCCTTGGAGGCCAGAGGGTCCCTGCTTGTGGAGCAGGAGAGACTTACCACCACAGTGCCTGCGAAACACCCCCCAGTCTCAGATGGCTGAGAGTGTGTGAGGCTAAAATCCCTGTCCAGCCTCTGACAGGTCCCCCTGCCCCCCCCCAGCACAGCTGGGAGACCCCAGCCTCAGCTGCGAGACCCCCCCAGGCAGGCGTGCTCCTCGGTGGGGGCAGACGGCCCGTCCCACAGCGGGGTGCAGCTGAGAAGGTGGGAGGGTGCGGGCGGGGGGGGCACAGCCTCCACGCTTCACCAGGGACAGGCTTCCCGCACTGGGACCCATGCGAGCCCCATCCGCGGTGGGGCACCAGGGGAGGGCTCGGCAGCAGGCTGCGGTGAGGTGCGAGCCGAGCGGGGCAGCTTGGCTCCCTGCTTCTCCTGCTGCCCCCATCTCCCTCCACCCATGCCCCCAGCCCTGCCCTACTCTCCGGTAGCAGCCGCTGCTTAAAGTGGACTCGGGAGAGGCTCACCCGGGTTAAACCAGAGCCAGCCTAAAGCAAAGCGTTCTGAAATACAGATCGGAGCTGCTGAGATTGGCCTTGTTGCCTGCTTCCATCTCTCCTGGCCCTTTCTTTGGCCTCAAGGACAGTATTTCTGCCCAGCATTGGCATCTGAGCTCCACAAGGTTTGGCTCAAAAAGGTCATCAACTTTCCCCCTAAAACTGAAGCAATCTCTCCGGCTGCCCTGCCGTGCCCAGGTCAGTAGCACTGTCTCCTTCTTCTCCACCTCCTCCTGCTCCTGCCGCTGGCCCTGGGTGCGGGCTGACCCCTCGGCCTGCCTCGCACCCTGCCGCGGGCGTCCAGGCTGACCTGAGAAAGCTCCGTGAGGAAGGAAGAGGGAAACGCCAGCGGGACGGTACCTGCTCTCCATGGGTAAATATCTGAGGGATAAGTGAGGGGGGTCCAAAGATCTGGAAGAAAGAGTTGGAGAAGGTTAAAGGCCAAGAACGGGGGGAGTCCCTCACACAGACAGCCATTGCACAGGGACCGAGGACGAGGGGAGCGGATGGCCCATCCCCTGGGGCCACTGCTGCTGACACTTCAGTACGAACTTCAGAGCTCATAAGATGCCAAGCAAGATGCCGCACAGGCCCCTCAGACAGCGGCACAAACACGGCACGGCAAAGCTCCACGGGACACCTCCCAGACGGAGAGAAGCTGCTGGTGCATTCAACCTGCTGTATGTACCATATATCAATAAATATATATACACAGGGCACACTTGGGACACACAATGCTGGGACACTCCTTGGCACACATGTGGCTGCTGGACAAGGGCTGGTGTAGCTCCCAGTCAGCACCTCTGCGAAGCCCCCAGCATTGGCCAGCACCTCGCAACGTGGCCAGGAGCAGCGATGGGCCCCCGCAGCCCGCAGAGCCGGGGCGGATGGGCAGTCTGAGCGCTCCACGTCAGGGAAACTGCTTCACCCTGATGTGTCGGGCTGGCCACCTCGCTGCCATCTCCGCTGTTGCTGCACCAGGAAGAAGCCACACAGAAGCAATACTACCTTCTCTCCGTAGCAAAGCCACGGCACACATTCGGCAGAAGGACAGACACCTGACAGACACCGCACTGCCTGTGGGGAGGAATGCCGCCTTCTTCTCTCCATCCCTGGTCTGCAGAGCACATCCACCCTACGAACTCTGCCCTGTGCGAGCTGCCCAAGATGACCCATCTTGGGAAGAATCCAGGTTCAAAATGTGCCCGAGGGAAGACGCTTGACTCTGGGGGCTGGGTCCGGCCCTTCTACACCGGGCACAGCTCAAAGTGCTGAGGGTCACCCGCTGGCTCTCTCTGGCCACTGGTCCCCTTGGTGTGACAGGTGGATGCTGACATGCGCAGCCGGTGAACCCCAGACTTTCAGAGGTTTGCAAGGTGTCCATCAGCTGGGACAAAACCAAGGGGAGTGGACTTGTCTTTCAGAGCTGGGGATGTCTCTGTGTGGGAGGACACTAGGGTCTTGCTGGACACACAAGGAAGGTGCTGGAGGTCACACAAAAGTGAGGGTAGGGGAAGAACTGCCTCTAGCACTGGATGAAGGGGCAGGTCAGACCCACCACAGGATCAGACTGGTGGCCGTACCAGCTCCATCCTGGATCAACAGAGATGCAAGTCATGGGAGGCTTCTAAATCCCAATGCAGCTGGAAATGGGCACTCTGATTTGGAGGAAGGCGGGCAGAGTGCACGTGATGACGGCAGCCCCACGCTTGAGCGGGTGCTGTGGCAGTCGGCATCCCTCGGCGTCACAGTGGTACCCATCTGGGGCGTTTGCCTGGGCAGGTCCCAGCACATCATGGGCTGCTCAGACCCTCTGGCTCCAAGACCCTTCTGCTCCAAGACCCTGCTGCACTCAGCTTTAGACAGGGAGAGACCACTGACTCAGCCCACTGGTTGTCTTCACGCAGAGACCTGGCTTCAGACATGGATTTACACGCAAAGGACAGGAATGCGATGGTCCTGACCCCTTCTCTGCGCAGTGAGACACCCAGCACATTGCTGCTGATGTACAAGGAACAAGACTGACCACAAGGAACACGTACTCCCGCGAGCAATGCCCCGTGCCCTTCCCCAAAGCTGTCCACCAAGGGCTCCAACCACTCCGTGACAGCAGGAGAAACCAGCTGCGGGGCCGGAGAAGCTGGCTGGGACAGAGGAGGGCTCAGAGCCCCACACACCTCGGGAGCAACACCGGCACACACCACTCACCCTCCTCCATGCTCTGGTTCGTGATGCCCATCCTGCTGCTTTAACCCCTGCCTTGCGCTGCCGCCCTGGATCCTTGCACACAGAGAGAGCGGAGCAGCACAGAAAGCGCATGTGTGTGTGCACGTGTTCCCACGCAGACACGCGTGAACAGAGACGGGACATGACAGAGGCCCAGGGCGACAGCGAAACGGCTGGGCGAGGCTTGTGGAGCCTTTGCTGCCCTGGGGACCTCCACCTGCGTACCAAAAGGACGGGCCCCCCAGGGCTGAGACAAGCACACGGGACCTCTGCAAAGGCTTCATCCTTGCATGGGGTACTTCCTGGGCTGTGAGGAAGCTGGATTATAGCCACCCACGCCCCAAGATGCTCCAGAGTAATCCCAAGGGGAGGCATAGTGTGGGACAGGGAGTTAAACCCAGTTTGCATCCCAGAGGTCATGGTCAGGACATGAGCCCACCCCGTGGCATGGGGTTGGCCACCATCAGCGCCTCGTTGGCATCCTTGGCTTTGCCCTTCCCATGGGGACCAGGAATATCCAAGGGAGACATGCCCAGCTAGCTGGCAGGGCAATCTCCCAAATTACGAGCACCTTGTTCCTGGGTCCAGTCTGCTGCATGAGGGACGAGGTCCTCAAAGCTAAGCAGGGTTACTGTCCCCGGTCACCCGCTGCAGGGTCCCAGGCTGGATGCCACCATTTGCATGGGTGAGTTGGCTCTGTACCCACCCAGAGGAGCTTACAGCAGGAGTGAGCAGCCTTGCAGGTGGCTTCTGGGTGGGGATATGTTGGGACCCCGCGCTCGGAGCAGTCCTGAGCTTCACCCATTGCTGTGAAGCATCGCTCTGGGCTACCATACCTGTGGCCGTGGCAGAGTGACTTCAGCTGCACCAGCAGTACTGAGAGGAGGCAAATCTAGAGGAAGGGGGGTCTAATATGAATTGTAATTAAGGAGCTGGCCGTGCTACTTTGGTCAAGCTGCCAGCATGTGCAGTTCCTGGAGCGCAGCCAGTGCCTTATTTTGAAGAGGGAAGAAGATGCTCCTCTCTCCCCTCAGCTGGCCTCCTTTCTCACTGGGGCGTGCTGGTGCAGCGGGCTCAGCACTCCAGCATCTCACCTGGTTGATGCAACTGGACTCGTTGACGCTGTCGGAGATCTGGTTGTATTCTTCCTCCCAGGTTGGGAACTTTGGAGGTAGGAGGATCTCAACAGAGTCCAGGCGGTCCAGGCTCCTACCAGCAGAGAGAAAGAGGGTGTGAGGGGTGTCCCCACAGTGGGGGCTGCTGGCCTGCCAGGAGACCCAAGACCACCCCTGCCCATGACACCCCCTGCCAGGCACAGGCACGTGTGGCAGCACGGACACGGTGCTGGGCGCTGAGTCCACTGCTCAGCCCCTGTTGCAGCTCCCGGAGTAGGAGGAGGCACTTTCTCACCTTGCTGGCCCCTGGCTTGAGCCATCGAGTCTGGCGCACGGGTGAAAGTTTGTGGAGTGGGGACAAGACCTCGGGTCCCGCTGCCCCCCAGGAATGCACTGCACATGACAGGTTGGTCCGGCTGAAGCCCAGGGAGCAGATGGGATCCGTGCAGCCCCCAGTCACAGCACTGGGACAGACCGGCTGGCGCTGGGGGCTGGGGTCAGGGAAGCCAGCTCTTCACTGCCTGGCTGGTGGGAAGGGGGTGAGAGGGGGGGTGAGAAATGCCTTTTAAATGGTATTTTGTGCAATTGGAAACTTCTGCAGGATTTTATTTTTTTTTTAATTTGTGTAGAGGAACCCAAAAGATTATCTGGAAGAAGTTCAAGGAGAGCCAAGCATGAATGACAGCGCTGCAGGACTAGGGGGGGTTGGTATTTCCAGAGGAGCTTTTGCTGGAGGCTCTGGGAGAAGGTCTGTCCCCATGTCCTGGTGCTCAGCAGTGGCCTCTGCAGCAGGGGGAGAGCAGGGCTGTCACTGAACCGGACCCAGCCAAGACCACAGCTACAGTCTCTGCTGAGACCCAGGCACACAGGGGCCGGGAGGGATGTGGAAGGATGGGAAGAACATGGAAGGAAGAGGAGGGGTGTAGGAAGAGTGGGGCTGCCTTGTTCTTCTGTTCCACCATGAGACCCTGTGTGAAGGACTCCTTGTCACAGACCAGGTGGGGCATGGTGGAGGACACGATTAGCCATGGCAGCCTGGAAGAACTGTGGGGGACTCTCCCTCTTGAATCACACATGGTCCCTACAGAGGACCCTTGGGGTGCTGCTTCCCCCGTGTCTGGCAGGGCCATGGGTGCAGAATTCTGACTGTCACCAGCCTGGGGGGACAGTGAAGCTGAGGGAAAGGTACAGCCCAGCTGGGCAGGAGCTCTGTGCAGCGTGTGGACCTCCCGGAAGGACCATGGCACCTCCTGAGTCTCCATCCCAGGGCGTGATGAGAGCGGGGAGCAGTGTCTTCTGCCAGGGGTGATGGAGGAGACACCCAGACCCCAGGGTCCCACTGCTGAGCAGCCAAGGGCAACGTGGTACCCCAAGCCCTGGGCTCTCCATTCATTGCCTTGTTTCCCTTGGCCTGCGAGGGTTTTGTCCGTGACCCTCTCACAGGGACAGATCCTGTCTCGCTGCTCTGTGTCTCATCCTGGCTAAGGCTGCAGCTCTCCTTCTCCCTGCAGCCCCTCCTGTCCCAAACCACATGTCCAGTGTCCCCGGGCTGGTGGAGCCCAGAGATGGCCCCAGCAGCTCTGGCCAAGGAGACCGAGCATCTTGGTGAGGGCTGGCATGGGGCTGTGCCAGGGCATGGCACCCCGCTGCTGTCCCCAGGGTGTGCCAGCCTGGTGGGGGACCCCAGGGAGGTTCCTGCAGCAACCAAAGCGGCCACAGCATCCAAAAAGCTTCTTGGTGAGGGGGTGGTCAGCAGATGGCAGCCGTGCTCATGCTCCAGCGCCGGCTCGGCTGGTGCTCCGGCCTGTCCTGTGCCAAGCCTAGGCACAGCCTAAGGCAGACCAGGACGCAACATCCCTCACTGCAGCACAGCCCCAACACCTGCGGAGCCCCCTCTTTCCCAGGCAGGATCCTTCCCTCCAGCAAATCTCCTGCTGGGGACCAAGCACTTGCAGCAATGGCCGCATCCAGCCCAGCCCTGCCTTGTCTCCTCCTCTCCCACGTAGCTGCATCCACGGCTCAGTCAGCTCTGCCCCTCCTGCTCAAACACCCTGCCCTGACTTAGTCCCCTTCCTCAAAGCTGCCTGTCTGTGGGCTCCGGCTGGTAACCCAGGTGAGGTCATATCCTGATGGACACATCCTGAATGGACACTGAGCCCAAGATAGAAAGAACTTCACTCTGTCAACGTGGGTATTTTGCATCAGAGACCCCTGGATCCAGCTCTGCTGCTCCTGAAGTGGCTGTGAAGGCAGGGAACAGGGATGCATTCAGAGCAGGCATTTCCAGGGCTCCCCACAGTTCATTTTGTCACCATCTCTCAGCAGAAAGCAGCACCTGGTCTGCAATCTGAAGCCACCGTGAGGGGTCTCCACACTGCCTGCTGCACCCTCACTTCCTTCTGGCTCTGCTGACATCAGCAGTTCATCCGTGGTGGCTCCTACCTCCTCCTGCCCCTCTGTGCTGCTTCACATCCTCCCGAGCCGCAGCATCTGAGACCCTGACAGCCCGTTACAGCCCCCCGGGTGCCTTGTCCCGGGAAGCGGAGCAGCTGATGGGGACACTCCACAGCATCACCGCCGGTCGGGTGGTCCACACAGACCCTGTCCTGCAAGGAGCAGCCTCTTGCCCAGCAAGCTGCTGCAGTGTTCGCCTTGCTCTGCTGTCTGGCTGGCTCAAGCCACTGTGGGTCTTCCTCCCTCAGTACCTGGTCCCAGACCTCTTAGGTCACCTCTCCTGGCCTCAGGGTATCACCCAGCCTCGTGTGCCAACGGGACACTTTCTGGCTGGTCCCAGAGCCCCTGGGACACCTGTGGAGCAGAGCAGATGGCACAGTCCCAGCAGCCTGTGGGCTGCGTGCCAAGTGGCCCCAACCAAGCTGGCTGAGCATCCTCCATGTCTAAATAGCATCATGGAGCTGGGATCTCTGTGCTCCCTTGGAGGAACAGATGCTTAGAGGGGAAATCCACATAGCTCCATCAGAGTGCCCTCCCCATCACTGAGGGGACAGGGACCTGGAGCAGGCTTCCAACAGCAGGGCTATTTGGAGTCACCAGGATGGAAAGCTCTCTCCATTCCTTTGCTACATCTTCTCCTGTCCTGCTTGTCTCCTCAACTGCCTGTCCCATGGGCAGTCTGAGCTGGTGTGCAGGAGCTCTGCTGGGCTCTGATCCCCACATGGGCTCTCCATGTGGGTGTTGCTGGCCAGACCCCAGCAGAAGGACTGCTTCTGGGGTGCTGCCTGGAGACCCGTGCAGAGCTCCTGGAGGAGCTCCAGCATTACCTTTGGGTGGTGCTCTGCTCACTCAGGGACTGTTGGGTGGCCTTGAGGTAACTCTGCCTCCGAGCTGCAGTTTTCGGGGATGGTTTGGGGCTGGTTTCTGAGTCTTCACTATCATCATCCCCCATGGCTTTGATGTAACTCCCGCTCCGCATGCGCCGGCACGGGATCTCGCTGTCTTTGTCCCGAGACAGCGTGTTGTTCCACTCCCCCTGAGGCACCTGCAAGAATAAGGGGAGCATGAGCAGATGTGAAGGATGGCACCTCTGGGAACAGCACGATCGTGGCGACTTGGGGGGGCTGGTGGCAAGGACAACTGTTGGACCCTCAGCTGGAGTGTAGTGGGAATGGGCAATGCAATTCCTTTCCGACCCTCCCTTACCAGTTCATGCCAGGCAGCCTCACGCTCGATTGCCTCTGTTTTAGCACATCTACGCACAGCCATCCACCCCACCGCCGCTGCAAACCACCTTCACACTGGACCATGCTTACACAGTTGATACAAGCTGCACAAGGCCAGACATAATGGGGAGGGAAGAGTCTCACCAGATTTGTGCTGGGCAATGGGACAGGAGCGGCACACGCTGGTTCAACGTAAAGCCCACGCTCATTTAACGTAAAGTGCACATACTAGTTCAGGTCAAGGCAATCAAGAGCTGTTGTAGGCCTGTGGATCAGAGCCTAGATGTTCACTAGGTCCAACACCCTTTAAGGTTTCTGAGTTGAATGTGACTCAGTGGCTGAAATTATTTTCTGAAGCCAAGCCAGGCCCTCGCAAATCCCTCTAGAGCAGCTCAGGCACATAGACCTTGTGTTGGCCTCTCTGCACAGAGATGAGCAGTACCTTGTGCAAGAAAAGCACTTCTAACTTCACTGAGATGACAGCTCCAGTTAATTTGAGGCAGACACGGTCTCTTACTCCCTCATTAGAGATGGGTGAGCTGATGTTTCCACTAGAGGCCTGAAGCACTGAGCAACTGAAGTAACCAACACCACTGCCAGCCCGTCCCGGGAAGGGTTTGTGTAGGTGATCGATGGCACAGCCAAGGTGCTCAGCCAGCAGCAGAGCCAGACGTCAGCCCAGGACTGATCAGGACAAGAGCTACAGGTGGTGTGGGACAACCCAGGAGAAAGATGGGGCAACCTGAGTTGCCAGGAGCAAGCCTTGGTTTCGTGGCTAACTTTGTTTGTAGCCTTTGACGTGCCCTTGAGCTGAAGAGATGTGGTCAAGGAGAAGTAAAGGAGGATGTGAGGAATGCAGCAATGTGCAAACCATGCGAACACCGGGACAGCCCGAGGCGCCCAGCCGGCTGTGGGAAGCAGGCTGGCTGGGCAGTGCCATGGGGAGCAGCAAAGGGTCCTGTGCTGAGCACCGCTCGTGCTGCTGAGATCGTTCATGTTGACTCTGCTGGAGGGAGCTGTTGGATTTGCCCAGCTCTCCAGGGAGCTCCGGGATTAATCAGCCGGTGTTTATATAGGGCTTTGGGGATGCACAGAGCTGTGCTGCAGCTAACTGTGATGAGCCACAGTCATTAATTTCTGCGCGGTTCCTGTTCTCCTCCTCGTTCACAGCAGGCATGTGCTGTGGGGGCCAGAGCTGGCTTGAGGGTGCCGTCTGCTGCTGCTGGGGTGCAACATCTTCAGATGAGCTTCAGATCTGCAGGTAGTGGCTTCTCATTCTCCTGAGAGGGCCCGGGGTGTGCCAGATGCAGGCTCAATCCACACACAAAGCTTAGCTCACTCCGAGGGCTTTCTTTTGCCCAAGGGAGCCAGGGGCTCAGCCCCCGTCCTGCCAGCCTGCTGCTTCTTGTGTGTGTTTGGGAGAAGGCAAGGGGGGACCCCAGCGCTATGCAGAGCAGAGCCCAAACAGCCGGTGGGACCGCTTTGGTGATGGGGCTCCCACCATGACGTGTGCCTGTGAGCCAGGACTTGTATTACTGGGGGCATGGAACAGAGACCCAGAGACATTGTGCTCCCTGGGTGCCAGATCCAGGTGGGTGACCGACGTGGAGCGAGTCTCACACGTGAGACATAAACCTGGCCAGGCCTCCCTGGCCCTGCTGCTGCTGCTGCTGCAGATTTTCCCAGCTCTTTCCAGTCTGACTCCTGCAAACTTCGTGCTTGGCAATGGCTTCTGGGCTGGCTGCTTGCAAGACCGCCCAGCTCAGGAGCTACTGGGTGTTATCCGGCAGGTTCCTACAAGAGTAAGAGCAGAGAGCCGTTTCTCTCCTGGGTGTGAGCACTCCGGCTGCCCCAGCCCGGCTGCCTGCACTGGGTGGCCCTGAGGCCAGCGAGGAGGGACCCTGAGTCCCGCCATGGGACACATCCCCCAGGGCACTGAGGCGGCTGCCTCTGACCTTCCCTAAGGGAGACAGGAGCCCTGAGAAGCACTTCTGTACCCATTGCCTTGGTGCCAGGTCTGACTTGAGACCGCATTTTGCTGCCTGCCTTCTCCTCAGGATGAGTCGCAGCCTCCTGCCTCCAAGGGTCCTGGGCCAGCAAGGGGCTGGGGCGACGGGGCAGGCAGGGCTGGCATCTGGAGCCCCTGGCTGCGGAGGTGAGATCTTCCCAGCAGCCAGGCACGCCAAGCCGGGGCCAGACATCCCCTACACAGAGGCAAATGCTGTGTTTTGTGGGGCAGCGAGAGGTGCTGGGCTCAGCCCAGTGAGCCCAAGGACAGCGGGAGCATGACTCTCGCAGTGCTCGGACACTGCTGCTTGAGGGCAGGGTCTGTGGGTTGCTCAGCTCCACCCAGGCTTGTGCATCTGCCTCCTGGCCTCGGGCACTCTTGGCTTTAGGCAAAGCAACACAAAGACAGTGTTTTCAGTATGTCTCTGCTGGTGCAGCTTGTCAGCAGCCTGAGCCAAGCATCCCACAGCACAGCCCGCCCTGCACAGACCCCGTCCCTCTCCTAGGGACAGCCTCCACCAGTTTCCCCGTGGCATTGCGACAGCCCGCTGCTCCTAACTGAGCTGCCTCACTTCTCCTTTCCCTGGCCTCACCTCTACGTTGAGCCTTGGCAAGGCAGCAAGAAACAAAGCTGCTCTCAAGGTGCTCCACATTCCAGTCTAGAAGCGTCAGGGGGAAGGAAGATGCTCGGCAGGACACCCTTTGATTCTGGTGCCCCAGTTTGGAGCATGTCCTGCCTCTGTCTGCACACAGAGTCCACAGGGACTCCCACAGCTCTCGCTCCATGAGACAGAGCGCAGGACAAGTGTTTCAAAAGTGCCACACCTAAAAAGACAAGTAGGTGCCCTTGGGGATCTTCAAAAGCAGTGCAGGTACTTGAGGTGCTGTTTTCAGGATCTTCCGAGGTGCCTCTCTGCACCTTCAGGCACCTGAGGATGTGACGACCCTGTCCCACAGTCTCTGAAGCTCTGCGATGGGGATGGAGAGCCCAGAGCACCTCCTGTTGTCAAGGGACAGGCCTCGATGGCGGCCAGTGCAGCACCTCGATGGCAGCAACTTTCCTGGCAGCTGAAACCTGGGCTCTGATCACAGCCTGTCTGTTCCAGAAAGTGGAAATGAGGGTTGTACCTAGGCCTGGCACAGAGAAGCTCAGGAGGCTCCTCACAGGCTGCGGGAGCCTTGCTGCTCTTCATGCTGCTCTTCATGCTGCTCTTCATGCTGCTCTTCATGCTGCTCTCCCAGATGTAGGCTTGGTTCTGCCCATGGTGGTTTGGTTGGTGGGAGCAAGAGGATGCCCAGGTCGAGAGCCCTTGTAGGTGGCACAGAGGGCTTGGGGATCCATCCTGCCCAGTGGTGGCACAGGAGGGGAGGAGATGCTCTGCCGGGCTTCAGGATGCAGATCCTCCTTTCTGCCTGGGCTTGGTCCCCGCGGTGCCCCGCGGTGCAGGCAGGCGGGATCCAGGCACATGTCCATCCCTGGGAGCTGGGCTCCACTGACACCATCCCGCCACAGTCCTGCACGTTGCAAAGAAGCAGTGCCTTCTGGCTCTTCTGCTCTCCATGTCAAGAGCTGAGCATGGAGGGAAAAGGAAAGAAGGGGCCACACAGGGGTTCCCCCACCTTAATTCTGCATGGGGCATTGCCCAGTCATCTGGAGCACTAACAGAGGGGACAGAGGACGGAAGGGGAAAACTCCAGTCCTGGGTGCTGGGCAGGGGCGAAAGATCTGCACTGCTCCCATCACTTCGGTGAGCTCTGGGGAAAGAGAGACTCGCAGAGCAAACAGGGTTTCCATTTGCACGTGTGCCAGCTCTGACATGCAGCCCAGCCCCGGCAGACACAGGCATGCACCACACACGAACGCCCCCGCCGAGGCACCCGCGGCACCGGACGCACGGATGCACGTGCCATGCAGCCAGGCTCCAACGCAAAGACTGCGCCCGATGCAGGTACACCGCCGCTCCCTCCAGGGCCGGATCCCTCGTGGTGTCCCGAGGGCTACGTGTGGTCTCAGGCACGTCCTCAAGAAAGCTGGAGCCCAGGCTCCCTGCGGGCCCCATCTGTCCTTTTGGCAGGGCATCTTCTGGGAGGGCCTGGGCTGGGTCTCCTGCCCTGTGGGAGCTCTCTGGGGCTGGCGTGAGGGCAACCGGCATCAGCAGAGTGGCTGGCGCTGACCAGGCCACCCGCTCTGGATTCCAAATCTATTTTTGGAGCTGCTGGGGGCTAAGGAAGCTTCGGTGCGGTCTGACTGCAAGGGGGGTTGTGGAGGCTAATCTGGATGATGCATCAGGCTAATGGTACCTGTGGTATGACTCTGTCCCCCGGGAGCCCCGACACTTCGATGTGGTCTCAGTATCCACAGACATGGGTCTGAGTCCGTGTCTGGGGCGGAAATGCTGCTCAGCCCTGCCCGCTCCTGTTCACTCCCTGCTTGGGGCATCTCTCGCTCCGGGATGCTTCCTGGCAGTTGGGACCCTGACCCCTCAGCCTCTTCCCTTGCACTGCCGGCTGCACGTGGTGCCCACGGGGAGCGGAGAACAGGGGATGGGGAGCACAGCCTCCCTCCCCGGGGACTACGCTGTGTTGCCTTGGGGACTGCTCCCGAGAACCCCCCCCACCCTGACGGGGCAGGGCTGGACCTAGAGCTGGGTGATCACCCACTCTCAGCTCCAACGTCTGGATCTGAGGATGGGCCTGGAAACATCACGTGGACCCCCAATAGTCCCCAGTGAGCCCCAAGCCTACCCAGAGCCTAGAAATGGGGCAGGGGAGGCGAATAGTCCCCATCCCGCAGCTCCTGCCCTCCCTCATGTCAGAGGGGCACTTCCCCTCTGGGGCCCACATTTCTGCCGTGCAGCAGCCCCGTCCGCGGCCGGGCAGGGCCCCCGTGCTCCCCAAACATGGGCTCTGCAGACAGGCAGACACACGTGGTCCCTCACCACGGCACAGGCAGGGAATGGCCTCGCGCTGCTGCAGGGAAGAGCGGGTGGCAGGGGACACGTGGCCTTGCACAAGGACGTTTCCCACACACCGGGCTCCAGAGGTGACTTCTCCATCGCCGGCTTAGTCCCCTTCCCATGCTGAGGAGGGTCTAGATACAATCGGCCCATCCTAGCCCGAGGGCCCTGAGCCCCGTGCCCTGCCCACCGGGGCTCACGCCGCGTGTCGGGGGGCAAGGTCAGCCCCAGCATCTGTGACCTGTGGGCTGGAGGGGGCACCGACCTTCACTTGTCTGGACGGGGTGCTCGGGGTCTGGGCTTTGCTGGTGAGATGCTGCCGACTGCGGGGGCTGCCCCAGGCGCTCAGGATGCCGTTCACACACCCTCCAGCCACGCCAACAGCGGCTGCCGGCTGCTCCCTGCCCAGCCTGCTCCCGCTCCACGTCTGGTGGTGCAGGCTGCTGACCCTGTCCCATGGTCCCAGGAGGGTCAGGGCGGGGAGGGAGCTGGGCAAAAGCTTCCCCTCAAAACAAGATCCCTACCTGGCCGCTGCCTGCGTCGGTCGGCCCGGGGCTGAGGGGCTGGTCCCACCTCCGCGGGGGCTCGCTCGGCTGCAGCGGGGTGGCACCCGTGTCCTCCCAGCCGAGTGGTGGGGCTGCCCAGCTGCTGGCCGGGCTCACGCCACCCAGCTGTGCCCACAGCCCTCCGTCAGGCTGTCGAGAAACGGAGGCTCATTACATGGGTGGGGAATAACGAGCAGGGCAGTCTCGTACCCCCGGCCGTGGCCAAACCCCGGGAGGTGAGGGGCTGTGGGGGTCGCATTCGGCGCCCGGGGCTGCCTGCGCTGGGCTCTGCCGCAGCACCCAGAGAGGGAACAGTGCCGGCGGGTATTTTGTCTGCAGCTCTTTAACCTCCTAATGCTTAACTGGAAGGAGGGGGGCAAAGAAAAAGAAACCAGGCCGAGAACATTTTTCCGATGACGTTCCTGATGCAATAAGTCCCTCTGAAATTTGATTTGCAGCTGTGGCCAGCAAGGTACTGGAAGCAGAGTGTGCTTCAATAATTCATTGCTCTTTAAAGCCTCTAAGCCCGCTGGCCGCAGCCAGGGGAGCCCATGACACCGCTGCATTAAAAAGGATGCTGGAGATTTGCATACATAGACTAGTCCCCTCCTCCCCCCAGCCAGGCCTGGCTTATTTATCTTCATTCCTCTCTCTAGGGCACAACCAGGGTTTATGTTCTTCAAGTGCCACTTTTTGAAACCGCCACAGTGACCTGGCTCTCTTGGTGACAGGGGGCTTCAAACCAGCATTAGCCATGCAGGCTTCTGCCATGCAAGCGGGGCGGCCAGCACTGCCCTCCTGCCCCACAGCCCTGCCCTGCGGGCGGGTGAGCAGCAACGGCAGCCATGCCCCGCAGAGCTGCAGGTCCTACCAGCGCTCCGGGGAAGCTCTGTAGAGCAGGGCTTACTGGGCACGCCGGCACGTCCTTGCGATGCGTGGATATAAGGGGTTAAGCGTTAGTTATTCCTGGTGACCTTCAGACCGTGGGATGGTGGCGGTGCTTGGCTGGAGGTCAGGGAGCTGTGTCCAGGTGGGATGTGAGTCGCAGCCCGTCGGCATGCCCAGCTGCCTGGGCACCGAGTGGACACAGCTACGTGTGGGCACCTACGTGTCCCAGCTGCCCAAGAGTCCACCCTACCACAGCATCTGCAGGGTCTGGGGGGGCACTGGGGGGCATGCGGGGGTCCTGCAGCAAATGGGGATCACAGCAGAGGGTGCTGAGGCTGCGGTGCGGGCACATCACCTCCCGCCCATGCTGCCATGGTCCAGCACAGGGGCTGGGGGGTCCTGGGGCAGCGTTGCGGCTGGGGGAGCTGGACTCCATCAGCACCAGTGTCCCCGCAGGAGGTGTGGCGGTCTGTCCCCAGGGCCTTGGTGAATTTAACCCCCAACCCTCTTCTGGCAATGTGACGTGAGGTGGCACCTGAACATCTGGAGCTGTTTGATAAGGTCCACCGGGCAATAGGGCGCCTACCGAGAGGGTGTCCCCTGTCTTCCTGCACTCTCCCTGCACGGAGCAAGCCATAACCCCCCTGCTGCACCCACCTGCAGGTAGTGGTAGGCCAAGTCTTGATGGCAGGACTTGGATTTCAGCAAGGCTTTATCGATCGTGGCGGAGGCCTTCTGGCACACTTCCCGGGCATGGCTGAGTGTCAGTGTGGACCAGGACCCCCTCTTAATGTAGTTGGAGTCATTGTTGATGGGGATATTGGTGCAAGGGGTGACCTTGAGGTCGTTATTGCTCTTGGAGGATTTCAGCATGTGCTCGCTGATGGTATTGTAAGCGTGCATGAAATACTTCGGCTGGCTGTGGTCTGGCTGCCGGCCCAGTGTCATGAGGCCCATTGGGTTGCGGTAGCTGCAGGTATCGCTGTCTAAGTTGTCATCTGAGCTCCACCAGCCTGATATGTTGGATCTGGTCCTGCGCTTGGGCTCAGAGGTCTTTGCTCGGTCTTTGCTCTTGCTCCTCCGATTTTGCTTGGGGTCGTCCGCCCCCTTCTTGCCGTTCACGTTGCCTTTGGTGGGGCCCTCCAGAGACTGGGACTTGGCGAATAGCTTCTGGACAGAGTGGACAAGGTGCCGGATGCGCCCAGGGCTCTCGCTCCGGTGCTTTGCATCACTCCTCTGAAACTGGAGGGTGCTGAAGCCATCTCTGTGGATGGGCAGCTGCTTCTCAAACTGGTCAAGGAGGTTTGCAGGCAGGCGGTTGATTTTAGTGGCTTGGGCATGGCTCGGAAAAGGGTTGTCATCTGGGACCTCGAAGTGGGAGTTGTAATGGATGCGGGGGAAAGTGCTGCTGTTGGAGATCTGGTTGTTGAGTGGAAGGAGACAGTCGCCGTGGAGGGTGTTCTGGGCTGGGAAGCGGGGGTCCATGGTGAAGGAGTCGGTGGGGCTGAGGAGATAAGGGTTCCTGTCCTGTGGGGCATAAAGAGAGTCTTGAGGGGAGTCCAGGTTATCAGAGAGGTGGCGGCTTCTGTTATCTCCTAAGCCCTTCATGGTCCCAGTGTTTCCTAGAGCATCGCTCAGGGATGGTGCGGCAGAGCCCTTGCAGGAGCGCTGACCCCGCTCCCCCGCAGACTTCCCTGCACCTGGAGGAAGAGGAGAGATGCTCAGAGCCTGCCGAGGACATCTTTGGTAGCCCACTCCTCACCGGGGCACCCTCGCGAGGGCTGTCCCAGCTCTAAAAGCAAATGCCACCAAGGTTAAGGGATGAAGGAGAGAAGCAGGATGGGAGAGAGATGGCATGGCAGGAGAGGAAGAGAAAGGGCATGAGACCAGGGGAGGGAACAGGGTACAGGAGAAGAGGAGAGGAAGGATTCATTCTTTCTAGCTGCATTTTAAGTGCTTGTGTGTCTCAGTGCTCAACCACCGGCTGCCTAAATAATGCTGCTGCTATTTTTCTGGTCTCTGCACATGTTTATTTAATAGAGTCCCTTCCCCAGCCAGCGTAACAAAGGCTAGCAGGGGTGCCGCCAGCAAATCACTGCCTCTGTCCCATTTGTTCAGGGGGCTGGAGAAAAACCCGCTGTCAAACACTGCGCACGGGCCTTGCCTGAGCCAAGGGAAGTCTGGAGCCCAGCATCCTCTCTTCCACATCCCGCTTTGTGTTTCTGTGGTTACTGGATCTCGGAAGGGGGCTGGCAGCCCTGCTCTGTGTGTTGCGTGCCGATGCGCTAATGCGATATGATGTCAAACGTCTCCTCTCCAACAAGCGCCCCGGTTTATGGCATGTTTTACCCCGGAGGAAATTGTTTTAGTAGCTACGATGAGAGCAGAGGTGTTCCTGAACACTCAGAGCCTGACCTGAGAAGCTGTTTGCTGCTCAGTTGATCTTTCCTGCCTTGCTGCATCACTCCTGGGGGAGCTGTGTCACCCTCCGAGCCTGCCCGTCTGTCCCTCGCCATGGTCCTCCTCTGCCGCAGCGAGGGGCTGAGGCCGCTCATCTGCGGCCCGTTCGGCTGGTACAGGCATCCCTGCGGGGTGGTGGAGCTGGGGCGGCCGGACACGGAGGGTCCCCTTAGGGCAGGGGAGCTCCTCACTGAAGGTTTCTCCAGTGCACTTACCCTGTCCTGCTCAGCTCGGAGGGATCCTCATCTGCACTGGGTTATACAGAACAAAAAAAAAATAGACAAACTTTCTGGGACTGCTTGAAGAAAATCAGTGAACATATAGATGAGTTGTCAGTTGACGAGTTGATTTTTCCATACTTAAAGCCTATTTGAAGTCATGTAGTGTATAAACTAATTCTTATTTCCTTTTATCTTTTAGTTTAGTTTCTTAATTCATTTTTGTTTTAGTATGAATGTGGCTTAAAGGCAATTAGCAAACACTGAAGCATCCTACAGGTGTAAAAATCCGGAGAATGAGATCCTAGACTACTTCTTCAAAACCCAGGACCCCAAACCATGCACACGTCGTTGAACGTCTGCTCCTTGGTGAGATAAAGGGGCTGTGCTGGGAGCTGGGATGACAAGGATCTGTGCGGAAGAGCCATTTTCCAACACTGGGGATGATCCAATGTTCCCCAACATGCACCTGGAAGGGCAAATACTGCCCGGACCCTCCGAACCTCCGGTGAGTTTGTGAGAAAGAAAACCATCATTTGCTTGGTCCTAGAGAACAAGTGGGATAACGTGTGTCCCTGTGAGAAGCAGAGCTGGTAGTCTGGGCTCCTGGGTTCTCCCTGTTCAGCCACGAATTTGACTGCGGTCTCCCCGAGGAGCCTGTCCTGCACGCAGACCGGTCAGCGACAGCAGCTAGGACCGAGCCGGTGCGGGGAGCGGAGTCAGCAATCGCTGAAGGGTGACAGGGATTGACGGACTCGCTTTCCTTCTTCACACCGGGAAAAATGTGTTCATAATGAAAAGCGGCTGGGGCTTTAAATAATTGTTTGGAAGCGCAGAAAAAAGAAGTGCGAAGTATTCCATAGCTTGATGGGTTTTAAAAAGTCTCCATCTAACTCTGTCGCGCCCGGCGGGATGGCAAAGCACAGTTGGCCTTTTTAAAGCAGTGGTTTGCAGACGGTGCTGCCCTACCCCGCTCCGACATGGAGACTCCCGCTCCCCATCCTGTGAATCCTGCTCCTGGGGGGTCCTGCCAGCCGCCCCCCCGTGAACTCAACCACGTGCACGTCTAGGCACTGCCAGCTGCCCCCAGCACTCACGTGAACCTGCCCAGCTCTGGTCCCCAGGGGCTCTCGCGGCCCCGCGCAGGGACAGCTCTGTCCTGGCCACCTCTCCTGAAACCCACCCGGAGAAGCTGTACAGCCCCATGGGGTGGGACCTCTTGAAGTGCTGCTGACCTGGGCCCCGCGGCTGGTCCAGCTGCCTTCACGTACAGCCCGGTGCCCTGCCACTTGGCCTGGGCTTTGGTGGTGTGGGAGAGATGATTTAGCCCTCAGGCTTCTCCGCCATACGGACAGTGCCCATGTGTTTTGGGGATGCGGACATGGCTGTTATCTCGGCCTGAGCTGGGGGAACTTTGATACCAAACCTGCCCTTCTTCCCAAAACCCCCAGTGCGACGTTAGCCTCGGCTGGTGTCCAGCTGCTCGTGGTCCCTGCGGGTGCCATCCTTTTCCCGTTGTGCTCTCCAGCAGCTAGGTGCACCCGCCTCTCTGGAGCCCCTTGCCCACGGGACAGCACCCAGGTGAGCTGGTGGAGCGGCAGTGGGTGCTGGTGGAGCGGTGCCACAGCAGAGACTCATGGATGTGCCGGGCAGCTCCTGCTTTGTGCAAGCTGGCATCAGTGCAGTGGTTAAAGAGCGGTGACAAAAAGCCCCAGGAGATGGTCTCAAAGGAGATCCTCTGGACAGAAGAGAAGGACGAGGCTCCAGAGTGAGCCATCCATCTGCTCCTTTAAATTCCAGATGGCCGTGAATGGGCAAGCTCAACCCTGCCCGACTCGGAGGGGAAACCCTGCAGGTAGCGGGGAGCCCAAATCCTCCCTGAATACCCCCCTGATCTGCCCAGGCTCAGCTCTGCCTGCCGTGGCCTCTTTCTCTCTTCCTTCCGTGCCCCGGCTCCGGGCGCCCAGCAAGGTCCTTCGCTCAGGCTCGGCGGCCCGAGGCCATCCTGGCTCTGACGGACGCTGTGCTTCTCCTGTCGCGTTACGCTACAGGAGTCAGACAGTCCCTAAGGAGACAACACAGCCCTGATTTGATTATAATGAGATGTCCCTGGGTATTGATAGTAAATACGTCTTTTCCTACAAAGGGCAATCAATATCTGAAGCAGAAACCTCCCAGGCGCTCCTGAGAGAGAGATTTCAGCCCTGTGACTGCTTTGCCATAAAGCACATCAGCATCTCTGCTTTCGTGTTCGCTGGGATCCAGAATAAAGTAAAACTGCCTTAGGACTCAAAATAAATAGGGAAATGAAATTAAATAAATGAAATAAAAGAAAAAAAAATAAAAAGAAATGCTGTGAAAGCCTGGCTTGCAAGGGGAGAGTGGGGCTGGACGGGCTCAGGACGGCTCCAGCAGCACAGGGGCTGGGAGGAGCGACTGAGGGGACAAGCGGGAAGGGAAGAAAAGTGAGGGTGGGGGGCTGGAGGGGTGGGAGCAGAAGGGATGGGAAGACAGGGAGCAGGGGAGGGCAGGGACCTCCCTCTGTCCCAGCCCGGTGTGCTCTTGCGAGGGCGGCCACTCGCTTTGATACGGCAGAGAGTTCATCGCTCCCTTTGCCTCCTGCCGGCTCCCGCAGGGCTGCCAGGGGGTCCTGACCCTCCCGCCTCTCCGGCTTGCCCTGGGCATCCCTTCACCCGAAGGCCGGCCGCAGTGGGGGGGGGAAGCCAGCCTTGCGGCTGGGCACGTGTCGGGCCAGGGCTGGGGGGACAGGCAGGACTCCCCCAGCCCCTGGTGCCCACCATGCTGTGTTTGCTGCATCCTCTGGGAGCTGGTTTCCCTTTAAGATGGATTAAAGTGTTTTCATTACATTTCAATTACTCTCTGCAATCCTTGGCACTTTCTTGAGACGTGGGGTCAGGGAAGGGAAAAACCCAACAAGCCTCTTCCCTGCCATCTTTTTAATTTGGAAGGATGAAAAAGCTTGAACTTAAATCTCCCAAATCCATGATCCTGCAGCTCACAAACTGAGCAAGGGCTGTCTCTCAGGACAGCTGCCTGGTGCCCCTGCTGTGCCCCCCCCCACCGCGGCCAGGAGGTGGATGGCCCCCGACCGCAGGGAGGGCACCCAGAGGGGTCGGCAGGAGAAGACCCTGCTTAGCAGACGGTCATAGCAGGGGCTGCCGGGGCGTGGAGAGGATGCACCCCCGAGCCCAGGGGAAGGGGCTGATTTTGCTGCAAGGCCCCATTACCTTCCTTCCCCTCAGCTTGTGCTTTTTCGGGGTTGCCCTTCCTCTTCCCGGTGGCTTTGCTGATGCTCAGAGGTCTCTGAGGTGCAGCAGCTGACCTGACCTGATTGATGGCAGTTTTGTGTCTCCCAAAGCACCCTGAGCCCCAGCTGGAGCCAGCTTCCTCTCGAGCACGGTGTACAACAGCAGCACCGGAGCTGCCTGTTTGCGGGCTCAGACCAGCTGCACTGAACTCACGTACAGCAGCACCTCCTGCGAAATACGTCTGCAGCTCCAGACACCGAGCGGGGTTATGAAATCTCAAATCATGCAGGAGATGATGGCTTTGCCTGAAGAAGCTTCCTGCTCAGCAGGGACTCCTCTCCTCCCCTGGCTGAGCGCTGCCAATGTTTCCCTCCTGTGGGACCCACAGCTGCTGCGCTTGTCTACTGCGAGTGGGAGATGGGGCCGGTCCAGGCGCTGCCGAAGCTGGTGGGAGATGGTTCACTCCACTTCAGGAAGACTGAATCACATCTTCATTGTGAGCTGAAAAGCCTCCCTTGTAAGAGCTACTTCAATGAGTGCAAGTATTTGCTTTTCTTTCCCTTTTTAACAGCAAAGAGATTAGGCTGGCTTGAACTCTGGGCAGAGCAAGAGGTAATGGAAGGGAACTGGATGGAGGAGAGGAGACAGCTGCAATGCAGTGTAGATACCAGCAAAGCAAAGATTTTCTAGCAGTCTATCCTGGTGCTTGCCCAGCTCACGGCTGTCCATCCAGCCAGCCGCCCAGCCAGGCAGCGTTTGGTGAGTGCCTGAAATTGCGGTTTGTAACTCCTGGTAGAGAGTGTGAGCGAGAAGTCTGTCAAAATGTCACCCAGGGCAGCACCAGGGTGCTGAGCTCTCCTGGAGATGTCTGTCTGTCTTTGCAATCCTATAAAGCTCTGAAGTTTCTACTATCCATCCAGGATCTCTCTGGTGGCACCTCCAGTCTGTGATGTCTTGTCCTGTCCACCCTGCACGTGGAGAACAGATCTCCTTCCTCCTTTCCACCCTTGCAGACTAGCTCCATGGCCCCTTGGAGGTCCTTCCCCAGGCTACGCACCGTGTCCTCGAGAGGATGGCTGCCCGAGAGACACTGCCCACGGGTCCGTCCCCATCTCTCCACAGTAATTTCCCCGCTGTTGCCGTGACATGGTGAGGGCAGCAGCCAGAGGACCACTGCTCCCCAGGGGCTGCTCCTCGCCTGTTCCGAACAGGCTCGAGCCCCATTACACAAATCAATGAAGCCTGGGAGGCCGCTGTGCTTGTGAGAGAGCAGAGCACCTCCAGCAAGCCCGCCACGTGAGGGACCACCGGCTTTGATCAGCTTCTGTGCTGAGGCTCTGCACCACGAGGAACTTGGGCAAACCAGCTGCCACTGCCCACCGTGGCTCCATTTTAACTTCTGGGGAGGAGGTGAGTTTCCTGGAGAAGCTACCCTTTTTCTCATCTCTTTGGGTTCCTACAGGCCAAATTTCCAATTTAAATTCTGCAAACCCACCCTAAAACAGCTTATACTGAGGGCGTGGAGAAGCCAGGGCAGAGGACAATGCAAACCCTCTGCCCTCTCTCAGCGAGGAGGGGACACGAGGAGGAAATGCAGTACCTTCCCCTGCCAGCCTCGCCCCGCTGCTCGCTGCTTCAGTCCGTTTCCAGGATTTCAATTAGCAATTAGCTGCTGTTTTCCAGCCTGATGCACAGCAGAGGCAGCCGGTGCTGAGGGTCGCAGGGCAGGGCTTGCTCCTTCTCACCAAGCCTGGGAGGGCACAGGGAGCTCCGAGAGCACCCCGATGTTCACCTGGACTTCTGCTCCTTGTGCATGCGTGTTGGGACTGTAGCACGAGGGCAAACACGTCTCTGTGGCTGTGGATTGGGTGTGTGCGCGTGTGTGTGCTCGTGGGCATGGTGGAGACCTGGGTGCGGGGGATCAGGCTTGCCCTGCCAGGCGCTGGAGGTGGCCAAGAGGGAGGTCAGCCCAACCTCTGCAGCTTTCCCGGGGCGAGGGACTGCAGACTGCATGTGGGGGCTTCTGCAGAAACCGGGGAGCTGCGAGCGCTGGGGGCCGCGTTCCACCTCCCACAGCCGGCAGCGGGTGCAGGGTCTGTGCTGCCCCTCTCCCTTTTCCATGCCCCTGGCACGCATCTTCCATGCAAGAAGTCCATGAGCTCTCTTTCCCTGGCTGCCCTGCAAACACAGACCCTGACTGAGCGGTGCCTTGGTCCAGAAACGGGCACTTGAAGAGCTCTTCTCCCCAAAATCACAGCCAAAAGCATCATTTCTCCCTTCCCTTGCAACCTTCTCCTCTCTGACTCCCCCTCACAGCTTAGCCATAGATTTCCTGCTGTTCCCATCAGCAGACCTTTCCAACAGCTTCTAAGTTTGTTCTTTGTGGAAATACCAAAGCTGCTGCCCCCACGCTGTGTGCCAGCCCAGGGGCCTTCGTCCTTGCTAAGCGGAGGGAAGAACCTCCCACCTCCCGGGAGAGCGCGGGTCTCTCATCCCAACCTCTGTCATGTCCCACCTAAAGAACACAATGCACCACGAGACCACTGCACCAGTGCAAAACACCAGGAACCAGAGACGCAGCCAGACCTTGGTCCAGGTAGTGCCAGCAAGAAGCCAGAGACCATCTCGCCAGGCTTCTTGGCTGGCATTTATACAACAGTCACGGGCTTGTTTGGGTTGGAAGGCATCTCTTGAGATCATAACCTTCGAAGTGGGGTTAGCCTGAACAGAACTGGTTGGGGAGGGACATGTACTACAGAGGCAGGGCTGGCCACGAAGCCATTCTGGTGAGGCTCAGGAGAGGCAAGTAGAAGCATCAGGAGAAGCAGCAGCCTGTCAAATGGGACTGGTCCGGGCACAAGTGCCCCAGAAGGAAGAACCCCCTGTCCTGATGGGTCTGCAGGCACCCTTTGGAGTCAACTGCTCCTGCCCTGTGCTGATCAGCTCTTCCAGGCTTCCACATACCATAATCTCCCACGTAAACCTCAGCCCAGCCATCCAAGCTGCCTGCAAACACATGGGTGGTTTTTATATATAGAAACCTAGCAGCATGCTAATAACTAGCTAGATAAGGAATAAATGATTCGCAACCTGCAGAAGAAAAATGACTCCCTTCACCCTGCCACAAGAAGCTTAAAAAATTGTATACTGTGGTGTAGGTGACGTCGGTCTGCCTACACGCATGAATTCAAATGTTCCCTGAATTAGCAGGAACACTTCATGTGGCATTCAGCGAGGGGGGCCGCCGGCTTCCAGGGCGTTGCATTAATGATGATTCAAAGAGTTCAGAATCTAATCGCAGAGGATAAAAATAGCCAGCTTCTACTTAGAACAATTCATTATACAACAGACTTTCCTCCAGCCTCCTTCTGCCGCTCGCTTCTCCCCGGGAAGTTTCCCACCGCTGCTGGGCAGCTTCGTCCCCGGGGCAGAGTGGGGACCGAGGTCTGAGCAGCAGGCACCGCTGCCTGTCCTGGGCTGCTGACAAGAGCTTAAGCCGGGGTCTCCTGAGGAGCACCCGTGGGGTTAATGTCACCTGGAGTTTCCCGCTGAGATGTGTGGCAGCATCACTGGGAGAACCGAGGCACACCCACCCTTTGCCCCTCGCTCTCCACACAGCGACGGATGGGAGACAGGGGCTTCTAGGAGTGTGCCTCATCTACCTCCAAATTGCTATATGGGGGCCAGCCTGCCTGGTGCCTGAAGGTGTCCCAACAGACTTGCCCAGCCCATCTACACATCCAACTTCCAGGCAGCTAACGCTAGATGAAGCAAATCCCAGCACAGGCTACGTTGGCGTATGAGCTCAAGGAAGTGCGCAGCACTGATTTCTCGATGCTGAGTCCCATGACACCAGTGGAAGGATCTCCTCAAGGTTCACTTCACGTCTGAATAAGTGGTTTGTGCCTTTTTAATGAGGAATCTGCATACAGCTCCTGAGGCCTCATGGTAGCTGAATAGTGCCCAGCAGTAGCCCTGGGAGCCTTGGTGCATGCCTGTGGTCTACGGCTTGTTCTCCAGGCAAAGGGATATCTCTGCTGGGACTGCCAGCTGATGCCCACTGGAGTGATGGGGTGGATCTGACTGGAGCCATCCAAAAAAAGACAAAGATTTTTCTCCCTTATATGCTCTAGATACTTTTTTTTTTTTTTTTTTGGTAGCAGCACAACCAAATGCTGTGAAAATCGATGGCTGCAATATGACAAATATTTTTGGCTTCAGGTATCAACTAAGCTGGAGGAGCAGATGAACTCTTGAGAGAGACAGAGAACTTATTTTTGTGTAAATGTCACTGATAATATAATCAACTCTCAAGGGAGCAAAACCCCAGAAACTTTACAGCCTATTTGTCTGTCCCTAAATAGAAGTTTCTCAAAGTTCTCCAGAAGATGGGATCTGCTCTGAAGAAGGAAATGCAAAGCATTGAGTAGGTTAAATGAGACAAATGAAGGCAAGATAAGAAAGGGAGAGTTTTCAGGAAGAAAGCAGGAGAGCTGATGAGATGGAGTAGAAGGACCAGGGCATTGAGCAAGGGTCACTGTCTTTTGAAACCCACCTGCAGTCTCTGCTCTCTTACAGAGCACTCAGGGCACATGCTGGTAACAACATGGTGCATGTTCCAGCTTGTCTGGAAGAGCAGCTAATGAGACCATTGGGGACCAAAACTGATCTGTTCTGGTCAGTGGTGTTCAAGAGAGCTGCAGGGTTGTGTGCGCATTTGCAAAGCCCTCCATGGAGCAAGCAGAGGATGAAAAGCACTTAACCTGACTGTCCTCAACCTTACTTCTGCTGCGACATCCCAGGGATTGAGGTTGTCCACATTTGCGCTGAAAACTTGTGACACAGAAGAAGGCAGGCCACTCTGCTTGGCATTCTGGGCTGCCACCCTGCCCCAAACCGCCACCCGGACCCTGCTGTCTCACTGCGCTACTGGAGCGAGCAGCAGCCCCAGGACGGGGGACCAAGAACTAGCAGCTGGGGATCGCTGAGGGTAGGGACACGCTCCTTGCCCTACGTGTTTGAGGCAGGGTGCTCCCAATGGTGATGGCTGTTGCTGCTGCACCACCAGGTCTCCGCAGCTTTGCAAGGACGTTGCTTTGCTCCAGGGCAGACGTTCCTGTTGCCTAAATGTCCAGATGAAGCTAGGTGGGGCCCTGCCTGCATTTGGGATGCAGGATGGAGATGCTCTCTGGCAGTGGGGTTCCTGGGGCAAGGGGAAGCAAGTGGAGAAAAAACAGCAGCTCCCTCTGCCATTCTTCCCAGAGAACAGACTGAGACTCGTCTGCAGCCTCCTGTGTGCTCAAAGCTGCAGGAGCACTTCCTTTGTCTCAAACTAGGTCAGCGCGGAGGCGTGACGTTACTATAGCAATTGGTTTTAGATTTCATAACTTTATTTTAGTGATGGGCGTGTTGCAGGATTCACTACTAGCTGGAGGGAGGGTTGTCACTGAAACACCCTCCCCAGGTCCCCTTCCCCAGCCTCCCTCTCCTGCTCTGCTGCCCCTCGTACCACGAGCACACAGCTACGTCCGTCCACCCAGCCCCCCACCTTCTGAAGAGCCCCAGAGTCATCCCTGGGCCATACTGTACCTCTCACAGCTTGCTGGGCTTGGGAACTAGGGCAGATTCAGCATCCTGTGCACCTTGCGTCCCTCTGGGCTCCAGAGCTGTCCTTCATGAAGACCTGTCAGGCAGAGAGAAAAGGGAAAATGTCCTCAGGTCACAAAGAGCAGAGTGGTGTCTTCCTGCCAAACGTCCCAAGCCATAACCCCGACGCAGTAATGACACAAAAACTCTGACTGACACCCAAGGTCGTCTCATTATGTCCTAGCAAAGGCGTAAGGCAAATGCGAGAAAGCATCCCATGTAGAGGCAGAGGCAATACCCATAGGAGGGGAGAAGATGGGGAGGTGAGTCCCATGTCCTTCTGTGTTGCACGTGGACTGAAAGGCTGGACTGGAAATCAGCTGGCGGGGAGGAGAACAGGCAACATGTCCAAGCTCCTTGCCTGGGGACATAGGGCTGGGGTGAGTCCTGTTATGGGAAAGTGCTCTTTGGCTTTCCTTCCCATTTCTGTGTCATGAAATAATCCCTCAAGGAACCCCCTTGCTGCCCATGGCTGTATCTTTGTTTCTTGGCCATGCCAGGAGCACACTGTACTGAGCAGGGGTGGTTCTGTGACCCTCCGTGCATCATCTGTTACACTGCAGTGCCCATCAGATCCTGCTCTCTCACCGTGCCACCACCCAGCAAGAGGGCTTTTCTCCCTGGGTTAACTCATGCCTGAGAGAGGGTCTTTACAGACGTCCCAGGTGCACCATATGCCTGGGTTATGACAGAGGCACCATGTTTCCTTCCAAACACGCTCAACAGCCCTCTTTATCATCAGTCCCAAGGAAGCAAAGACTAGATAGCTGGACAGATACAGTGCAGGTAGAGAATAAGAGGACTTGGTGTTCCAGAGGCATTCAGAGACTCTCATGATGGATATCCCAACAGACAGAAGAATAGAAAGCCTGGAAAGATCAGAAGCCTACCGTCCTAAACCCAGTACAAACCCTCTTCACCTTCCCACTAGCTCTGTACCACTTGAACCCCGATCACGAGGAGGAAATGGTTAAAGGAAAGGCTCACGCCCTGGGCAAGCCGAGCAGGAGACAACTGTTGTTTAGACAGGGCAGTCACATATGCCTGAAAGCTCACCTGTCTTCTACAACAAAACACTTGTTTTTTGAGTTTCTTGCTGCTGATGGGTACTCAGCTGTGCAAACCAGAGACAGACGCTCTATCCAGCAGGTACACACTTCCACCTAACAAAGGAGGCCTCTGTTTTGGAGGCGTCAGCTCTTGAAGACAAGGGACAATTCCACATCCCAAACTCAGACATTCCTGAGCTCAGACATATCAATGAGGTTGCAGGTTGCCGCCAATATACCACTGCTCCCAGCACTAAATATAACGCCCTGTGAATGTGATGAGACTAGGTATGGTGAGCCTGGGTGCTGCAGATGGCCATGCGGCAGTAATTGCATTGACACCATCCAACCCCTTCACAGCTCTCTCCACGTGAAAAGTGAATTACAGCTACTAGTGAGTTGAGTTAGGTTTGAGCCAGTAATCCAGACTCTTAGAGTCTTCAGTAGCCACTAGCACAGCCAGTATCTACGGCCAGTGCTACCTACAGCCATCCACAGCATCAGCATCCGTCTGCCCAGTATCCAGCAGCAATGCTATTGCTCTCCTTCTCTAACACAACCAGTGCTGTCATGAGGGACAACACTCTGTCACTACAGCCACTAAGGTCCATTGTGAAAGCCATCAGCATCTGCTAGAAATGCTCTCAGCACTCCTCCTAGGTGCACAAGTATCCACCACTAGTGCCCAGCACCTCTATCACCACCAGCAGCTACCTGCGCTGGAAGTATCTATTCTGTACTGCCATCACCCATCATGTCTGGGTCTGTCACCAGCACTCTCGTGGTATCCCAGAGAGGATATCTAGGAACGGTGCCCACCCTGGGACCCCATGGCACAGAAGGACTCTGATGGGTGGGAGGAGCAGTGCCTGGGCTCCAGGCCTCCACTCGCCCAGCAAATTTCTCAAAATAAAAAATGCCATTGAAGCTCTGGAGGAAGAAACATTTCTGTCTGTAATGTTGCTTTTGTCTTTGCATGTTACTGTTGCACTGAGAAAGCAGCGCTATAATTACCTTTAATTAATATCAGCATCAACGCCCCAAGGAAATGCAAATGAACAATTGTGCCACCAGCACAATTACATTACATTAACTACCAGCGATCCACCTCCATCATCCCCCTCTTTCTCCCATTCTCAGGAGCAGCTCTCTTACGTCATGGCTGTTGCTGCGTGGAAGAGGTGGGATTGGAGACGATGTGTGGAAGGACACACACTGCCATGAGAGGTGGTGTAACCTCAGGCTAGTGGATTGCAGACCAAGGGGAATGGTGGGGAGCAGGGGGCAAGGTGGGGTCCCTGAGCTTCCAGGCAATGAAGGCACAGGATGCTGGAGGAAGCTGCCAATGGTCCTTCCAGGGACCAGCTCCCATGCTGTTGTTTGCTCAGGGCTGTCCTGCTGCTGATGTCCCTTCCCCGTGTGATTCAAGACACTTTTGGTGACCTAGGGCCTCAGATGCTCTGCAGCCAAACCCCCCCTGGAGAATCAGCTCATGATTATTGTTCCTCTGAGCTTTTGTCTAGGAGAGGAGGGTCACAACCTGCCCTGCTGTAACCCATGTGGTTCTGTTGGACTTGAAGTGTGGCTGGAGAAGACCTTGAAGAGACTGATCTGGTGTTCGTGATCGCTGGTATTGCCACCTCCGAGACGACTGCAGCTAAGTGACAGGAAGAGGCAACTCTGAGTACAGGATCCTATTGCCTGCTGGGGTCTCCAGACGAAGCTGATGAGGGCTCCAGTCATGACTGAGCAGTGGAAAGCACAGCGTGCTCGCACAAGCAGCACGACACGAAGGGAAGGAAGGTCTTTCCCTTCCAGCTCCTGGGGCCACACTGGTGTGGCCATAACCTGAGCAGAGCAAGGCGAGCAAAGCACTCGTGGTAGGTGTTCCTGGGAAGGTGCAGATGGTGCTGGGATTTAATTTTGGGGAAAAAGCATGAAATGTTACAGGCTTAAAAAGCAGCATTTTGGTCTGGGTCTGTGTGAGAAAGGGAGGTCCCTTCCCGGCTGGTGCTTCACCTCCCGCTGCAGGGACTTTCTGCTTCTCTTCGAAACTTGAAAGAGCCTCAGCAAACTGCCTGTGTCTGCTTCTTGTTAAACCTGAGAAGAAATGAAGACCTCGTGTCAGGGAACCAGCAAGGTGACCTGCCTGTGCTTCTCTATTTCACAGCTGGCCCCATGTCAGACCCAGAGTACTGTGAGCCCGAGCGAGGATCCTGCGAGCACAGCAGGGATGTCCGCAGGGATGGAGGGGATGAGCAGGTCCAGCACAGGGGCAGTAAGAAATGGGTGAGGAGCACAGCCAGGTACACAGGCTCCCGATGATGGCAAGCGCTGTTGAAAACGCAGTGCTCCCCTCCTCCTCCTCTCATCCCTAACTCGAGTTCCTTCTAATACTTAGATTTAGAGACTGTAAGTTCAGGTATAGTCATTACAAACCTCTGGCCTGCTCTCCTTTATGAAATAGGCCATACCATCATTCTGTGCAAATCCAGCAACAGAAATAATGAAAATAAATATATGTGTGGTCTTGTACCTCTAATCCCATAACCATTTCTCTGGATAAAACAAATACATTGAGCTCCTTTGGGTCTCCCAGAAAGAATTAAATTTCGTATGAAGCATGCTTGGGGCCTGATTCAAGTGCTATCATGGCCTCACATTCAAGAAAGGAAAAAAGGATGCTGTGGAGAGAGTGGAGAGCACAGATGAGATATGGCTGTTCCTAAGAGAAGAGATTTGTATTACGATTCTTCTGAAGGAGGTATGAGTGGAAAAATATGTGTGTGAAAGCACCAGAGGAAACAATCGAGCAAAGTGGGAAGAATGGCAAAATCCGTCTGGACCGCGAGGAACGTGTTCCTCTCTCCGAGCTCAGAAGGCTGGTGCTCTGCAAAGGTCCCCGCAGAGATGACTTGTCAGCAGAAGAGTTCAGGTCATGGGAGGAGGGAAACAAGGTTACAGCACATTGCGTGAGCTGTTCCTCTTCCTGCTCTCCCAACAGGAAGGTACCCCGAACACAAAGACAATGCACACTAATCTTGCCTAAGATTTATGGAAGTGGAAATAAGCAAGAGGCTGAGGCAAATGATCCACCCATTGTGACCATTGACTGGTGGTGTAAAAGACTGATCCCAAACCCACATCGTTGTCAGTTAAGAGGAACCTCAGACACAGAGTGGGGATCTGACAGCAGCGCTCCTCTTCTTTAACTTTGTACACAGGTGAACCTGGCAAGACCTCCTGCACATAAGCCCTGGAGCTTGTGAGTACATGAAGGAGAAATGTTGCTTCATTAATTTACTAAACAAACACACAGACAACTAGGGTCTGCTCTACCTGACTAGAGATTGAAGCTTGGCCAGACCAGCAGCACCAGAGAGAAGAGGAGGGGACATAATCCCCTGTGGGTGGGCGTTACCAATTCTTAGCATGGGAAGAGCAGAAAACATCTCTGAGGTTCCAGCGGAGGAATGGGAGACAGAGCTGGGTGGAGCAGAACTGAGCCTCTCTGGTCCAGACAGTGAGATAATCACACCCACAGTGACACCCAGCAGGGAAGATGGATGCTCTTACTGAGGGATCCTGCTGACCAGTGGGGTGGCACATTCCCTTTCCAGGGCCCAGACACACTGGGTGTCCACAAGGCTGGGTAGCCTGTAATCGCTGAGGAGGAATTCATTAATCCACACTAACGATGCACCTCACAGGCAAGAGCTGTTTGGCATGCAGAGTGCAGTGGTGGGGCTGGGCATGCTGGAGCATCTCCATGCCTCTGCAAGAAGGCTCCTGCAGCAGTGCCCAGCTGGCAGTGTGAGGGTGTGAGCTGGCACGGTCTGGTGTGGTGTGGTGGTCCAGGGGATGCTATTCATGATGGAAGACCTTCCTCTGAGGGCACGGGGAGCAAGGAGGGTGTGGGACAGACCATGTAGGATATGAAACACTGAAGGAGAATCCCAGACTGGTGGGGGCTGGAAGGGACCTCTGGAGATCATCTAGTCCCACCCCCTGCCAAAGCAGGATCACCTCCAGCAG
>VXBL01009848.1:286840-297804 GCA_013400195.1 Aramus guarauna
AGTGCACCCCAGGACACCATTGGCCTTCTTGGCCACGAGGGCACACTGCTGGTCATGGAGAGCTTCTTGTCCACCAGGACTCCCAGGTCCTTCTCCGCAGCACTGCTTCCCAGCTCGTTAACCTCTAACCTGTACTGGTGCTGGGGTTGTTCCTCCCTGGGTGCAGGACGCTACACTTGCCTTTGTTGGATTTCATTTGGTTCCTCTCCGCCAATTCTCTAGTCTGTCCAGATCAAGTAGAGAAGGGCAAGTGGGAGGGACTGAGGAGCCTTCATTAGCATGACATCATGATGTTGAGAATAAAATTGGTCCAGACAGCAAGGGACTTGAAGAGAAGAAATTCTTTAATTGCCTTCACAACAATGCCAGGGAGCCTGGATAATACACTCTGCTCACGTATGGACATGAATTCGACCTAGTTGTGCTCCCGAAATCTGGCTAGGAGCTTCACATAATTGGAGTGTTAAAATCAGCAAATGTTAAAATCAACACCTTTAGGGAGGAATGAGGGCGCAAAGAGGAACATCGAACGTCACAGTGGGCAAGGTCAGCTTTTTGAGTAATATCTACCTGTAAAGCTTAAAGATCTGTGTCCTAGCAGAGGAAGCAGAAGATGGAGAATGTATGGGGCCTTCCACAACCCACCAGCTCATTCTGGTGAGCCTGACAGCCTGCTCTGCAAGCACCTTTGTGATATGCATGGAAAAGGGACGGCCTTGTTATGAGAAACTTAACTGGAGAGACTTGTGCTGAGAACTGGCACCCAGACATCATCTCTTCCAAGAAAACTCCACCTTCCTTCCAAGCTACCACCTGACTGACCTAGAAGGAAGGTGTGGACGCTGCCAGCAGTAACACCAGCCGTGCAGGGGAAACCAATAGCTGCCTCCAGCCTCCTGCTGATGGAGCAGCTGAGAAAGGGATCTGCGCTGGCTGCCCACCAGTGCAGCAGGACCAGGCTTGTGCCAGGGGAGAGGGATGAGGCGAAACCCGTCTGGGGGCTTAGGGCACCACAAGCTTGTTGGCTACAGCCCAAGCCTAGGCAGGACATGGGCTGCAGTGGTGTCTGTGCAGCTGGAAGAGGTTTTCCAAGAAGGTCATGCATGACTGAAAAAAGACGGAGGCACATTGACCCAAAGCCAAAGAAGAGCAGATTCCCCTGTGCCTACAGCTGCACTTGCACTCAGACACGGATTGGCGCATGCTCACTGTCTTTGCTGGCTCTTACTTTAACCTTCGGCTGATCACGTAGAGCCAGAGGACACAGGGTTTGATTGCACAGGTGGGATAGCCAGCCAGAGCTGAGATGTGGCTACAGAGTAAAGAGGAGGCCAGAGGAGCTGGCTTGTAGCCACCTCCTCTGCTGCCCAGCCTGTTCCTGGCCCGTGGCCCTGCAGCGTCTGTTCTCACCGCTCTTCTCACCCAGGGAACCCAGGGGCCTCTTCCCGGGTGGGGGCTGAAGGGGTTTCCTGCTGCAAAGTGCCCATGTGTGACCACGCTCACTGACACCCGTGGGAGGAAGACCTACTCTCCCATGGCAGAGAAGACCTGAACGATCTGTCCTTGCCACTGCTCCTCGCTCTCCCTTGCTGACCCTGCTTGTCTGCGCAGGCTAACAAGAGATAAAGAGCAGCATCTCTCTCTGGGGCTGAGCACCACCTGATATGGCCACTCAGAATCTCAGCAAAAAAATTCCTAAACCAGGTTGGCCACACAACCACTCACATCAGAAAGCCCCACGCTTGCATTGTACTCACTGAGAAGCCCTTAGCCTTGTCCCTTCACCGGCTCTGGTGCCCCACTGTGCGATTGAGTACTCCAGCAAAGCTCCTGGCATGACATCCGGGATAACCTGCATCACCCAACTGGGTGCCACTTAGGCAGAAACACTTGGACCTTCCTGGGGCAGGTCTCTGCTCTGAGCTTCTCACCAGAGCCCTGCTCTGACGTGGCCATCGCCTGCATCTTTGCAAGGGACGGAAAAGATGAAGCACATTGAGAAGCCGTCTGTGGCAAACCCAAGCAAGGGCAGACCACGCTGGTGGTAGAAGAGAGAGGGCAAGCGTGCGTGCACGCACCCCTCTGCCTATGGTGCTGCTCGGGTCGTGCCGCTGGGAGGGGGTCGTGCTGGGTTTGGCCAGCCCGGCCCGCGGCGCTGGCTGTTTTGGGGTGTGCTGTGCTGTGCTGCGCTGCCTGCTGTCACACCGGCAGCATCCGACCGGCACCGCCTCGCAGCGGATCGATTTGCTGCAGCTTGTCGGGATGCGCTGGGCTGGTGGCTGCGGGTTTGTGCTGGAGGACAAGATGTGCGACGCCGATCAGGGCGGCTTCACGCGCCCGCCACTGCTGAGCAGCGGTGTCCTCTCTGTGGTATGGAGGATGCTGTCGCTCCGATAGCAAGAAGAGCTCTGCAGGTGCCTGCCTTTAACAAGATGAGTAATTCCCTTTCAGTCCTTTAATCAGTCACTTTTAATTAGTGCGCCAACTGGTTTTGCCTTAGCAAACAGCTCTTTCAAGACGGGTTTTTGCTGCATCTGCTGGGTTGGGAAAACACTGTTCCCAGAAGGGGCTGTGTCTTAGTGCTTCGCCAGGAGGTTCCTCCCATGGAGGCTGTAGGACCGGGCTCACGTGTGGAGCGTGGCGTAGGTCCTGCTCATCCCTGGCACACACCAGTCATGAGCACCCAGCAGAGAAGCCACTTGCTGCTCTCAGACTTTTAGGTGGCTGTAAAATAGGTGGTCACCCCAACTCAGGACGACTATTTTCCCAACTCCAGTAGCTGGCTGTTGCCTTGCTGAAGCTGTGCATGTTCTTGCACATTGAAATTGGAGATTTCCCCTTCATCGGTGGCTCCTGCCTGACTTTGTAGGTCACTTCCCAGGCTGCCTGTGTGGGACAGTATGACTTTCACACTGCTCTGAGCAGCATGCAGAGGTAATGGAGAAGATCACAAGCCCAAGGAGGGATTATGTGCCTGCTGCTGGGATGGAGGCATTCCTGGAGGTGACACATGCTGGTGGCAGGCTGGACATTGCATTTTCCAGAGGACCCAAAGACTGGCTTTCCCCTCTTGTAGGCAGAGACTCCTCATCCACATCCCTTTCAGCCTTTTTTTTTTTTTTTTTTCTCTTTTGAAACTTCCTTAGCTTTGTGCTTCTGGTATCTCATGGCAGCAAGTTCAACAAATGAATTTTGCTTGTGGAAAAAGGATCCCACCTTGATCACCTTCTGTGATGTGTTGTCCTTGTGTCAGGGAGAAGAGTAACCAAAGCAGCAGTTCTCTGATCTCAGCCCCATGAGTCCCTCTTTATTTCTTCCCATGTGTATTTTTTGGGCCAGGTGCAGCTGCCCTGGGCGAGATGGGCTGAGCACCATCCCACACCGTGGGGCAGGACCAGCTGAAGGCACTCCTGCCTCGAGCACCGATACCCCTCCGCCACCTACACACTCTCTGAATGCTGCTGCATGGTGGGAAGTGATCGTCCATCAGCCTCTTGCAATAAAACCAGTGCTTGAAGTCACTAAATTCTCCAGCTACAGTCCCCTGCACACATCTGTTAGGGTGGCCATGTCACCTCTGCTCTGGCCTAATATCCTGCAACCTCTGCCCCTGGGGGAGCTATGGAACCGGGAATCACGATGCTCGGGTATGAGGTTGGGTTCCAAGCACCATCAGTGTGTTGGGTGAAGGGAATGAATCACGCACTGCCAAATGCTGCGGGAGAGCCATTCACTTGCCATCTCCATCTCAGACTAAGCCGAAACCCTGTGTCCCAACACGTCCTGGCGCGTAGGCATTTTAGGGCACACAGAGGTGTAGGATCCAGCCTACAGCAACAGAGGGTATAGTGCAACCTAGGTAAAGCTACGGAAAAATAACATTGGAGTGGCGGTGAGATATATGTTCCCTGGAGGGGGAGAACACACGAGTTTGTGGTCAGCATGATACCACTGCTTGGTGTGAGAATTAAACAAAAGAGGTTAAAAACAGCGGTGTCCACCTATCTCTTGTGCAAACGTTGCATCCGCAAGGTCGGCATGAGAAGCAGCCGAAGGAGGGAGTCTTATGGCGGCAGGACGGTCCTGTTTTGGCTAAGGAATGCAGAATAAGCAGATAAACAGTTTCTACACAGAATCTTGAAGGCCACAGTGCCCGGAGTGAGACCTTTTACGTAATTCTCCATGAAATGAATATTAAAGTTAACACTCTGGAATATGATAATGAGCTTAAAGAAGTACATGCTAAACATATACCACTATAGTACTTGACTCTCCACCCAAATCACGTTAAACATCACCCCAGGGAGGGGAACAGCCGAGGTTGGGCTATAAAGGACATTGAGGAAAATACCCCTGGGGGGAGAGCAGAGATTGCAGACCCCGAGGCAGCCGACGGGCTGTGCTCCTTCTCCTCCACCCAAGATAGCGACGCCTTCTTGGTAAGCACTTGCACCTTCACCTTTTTGGTGACAATACCCAGCATAGCATTTGCTAGCGCTATCATCATATATTAGCGCTACTGCAGTGAGGGTATTTATCAACGGCGATTCTGAACTTTTTATATCCGTCGCCTTAATAAATTGCCTATCTGTTTCAACTCTGCAAAACTGTCTCAGTCAAAGTCCTTTGGGGGCTCTGACAGGCAAACGCTGACTCTGATACGTGGCTATACAGAATGCTATAGACATAAACCATTGGCCAAGTCTGGGACTAAGGCTGGACCCAGCTGCACATCGGCTCCTCTCTGAGAAGGAGTTTATAAAGCAAGGGGGTGCTTTCTGAACCTCGGGACGCAACGGGAGGGTCCCTCGGCCACACGTCAGGCTCTCACCCTTTTACGCGACACTTGGCATAGGGTTTATGGTAGGGTAGGGCCAAGTCTCATCCTGTCAAAAAGAAGCTGTTGAGTTGGGGACTCAACATAGTGATGAAGGACGTCATGTCCCAGGCCATGCTCCTTTGCCATGCCCTGGGTACCTGGGGTGGGGGCATGCATCAGGCAGCTTAGGGACCGGGCAGCGGCCAGCAGAAGAGAAAACTGCTCTGGATGAGGCTGTTCTCTCAGTTTCCTGGCAGCTCTGCCATGATCCTGCAGAAGTGGTGTGATGTGGCACAACTGGGCACTTCTCAGCGCAAACCTCTGTGCCGTGGACTCCACACGCCTGTGCCGGGCGTGGGACGAGGCTCCAGCCCTGGTCTTCACAGCTTGGGTACAGCTGAGCTGGATTTGAGGTCCACCTCGCATGCAGCCTCTTTGGAGGAGCACATGGGACAGGTCCTTCCTTTCTCTGCTGAGTGCCACCTCGTCCACAGGAGCTTTGAGAAGGGAAGGTCACACCGCAGATGGTACAGATCCCAAAGACCAGCGTGAGGGAGCTGCACGCACAGAAATTTTCCAGTTTCTGGCTAAACTTAGGAAAGGATTGCTTTCAGGCCTTCCTGCCATTCAATTTTTATTTGGTTTTTCCCAAGGAATTGGTGGAAGTGTTTTGCAGTCAGCATGACCATTTTTTTGGGGTCTATAAGAAAATACTTTTTTGGGTTGGTTTGGGTTTTTTAAACTTTTTTTTGTAAAGCATCATTCTTTCTTTAAAACATATCAAAACAGCATTTTCAGATTAAAAAAACGAAATGTTTTTGCTTAGCAGGGACCAAAATAGAAATGGAGGCTCCATAAATTCCCCTCTTATTCACCTGAGGTTTCGAGCCACCCCCAGCCACGTATCTACCCAAAAGATCACACATCACCATTGTGTGGTCCCTCTCACAGAGACACAGTGGTGTCCTCAGCTGTAGAGGCTTGTCCACTCCATGGTTCAAGGGTGGGTATTTCCATGGTGCTTTGGACACAATCACAGAATCTCAGACTGGTTTGGGTGGAAGGGACCTCCCAGCCCACCCAGTGCCACCCCTGCCATGGGCAGGGACANACACACTAGCTGTGTGCTTTGGCACTTGGAGGCTGTAGGTCATTCAGCCCCAGATTCAATGCAAATATCCAGGTGTCCCTTCCCAACCTCATCTCCATGTCATTGAATTCCTCCTGAGATCATCCGACATTCATATTCAACAACCAGCTATTGGGGCAGACGCTGCCAGCCCTGAACCAGAAGTTTTGCTTTCATTTTCATTTGAGTAATGAAGATGCGCAAACCTCAGCCTACATGTCCTTCGGGTGGGCTTTTCCCTCTCCCTCAGATGGCCGTGTCCTTCATCCCCTCCCCTCCACAGCAAGGGGAAGCTCTGTCTCTCCGAGGGGGCCCCAGCCACTTTGCTTTTCCTGGCCCGGGGTGGGATGTCCAGGCTGGCCCGGCTTCCCGTGAGTCACCAGCAAATCTCAGCTTCCTTCTGCAGGGCCCTGGAACCAGAGCCCTAATTACAGGGCAAGACTAGCGGAAACAAGCTTATTATTTACAAGGCTAATGAAAATTAATCATGCCTCCCCCTCCCTTTCTTGTGGGAACAGTCATCTTAAAGAAAGCAGATTATAAAAGCATTATGGGCGACTGCTGTGCTGCTTTTTGGCACTAACCAGGAGACGTGTGTGGGCTGTGGGCTTTGTTTGCAGGTCTCCTGAAACTCAGGGGTTAAGAGAAAGCTAAAAGTGAAGTGCGTCTTGTTCTCCCCCTGCCCATGCAGACCTCCCCTCTGCTGCTGGCCAAGGCTGCTGGCTCAGACGGGGAGCAGATGGAGCCTGTAGCCCCAGCGCTGAGCCAGACAGGCTGTAAAGCCCTTGGGTGCTTTTCCAGGCAGCTGCTGCTTCTTCCCAAGCCTGGACCCCTTTGGCATCATCTGTCTTCTTGCAAACAGGGAGCGGTGTGGGGCGCGGGGCTGGTCCCACCCCAGGGACTGACAGTCCACCCAGCCCAGGAGACAGGGAGTTCCCCAGGGTGGCCCAGCAGAGCCCAGTTAGCCCCATGCAGGCAAGCAGGACTCAAGAGTCCAGTGGCTTCACGCTCCTCCCTGCTGCACAATGCACAGATGGACACTAAGGGGGTGTGCAGAGCTAGATGGAGGAAAACATGTCAAGGAGTAGTTCCTGTTGCACAGGTGTGGAAAACCAGAGCATCCTGTGCCAACTGGAGCCACTGGTTCTGGAGTGAGTGCTGCTGCCTCTTCTGCAGAACCCTAGTAAGTGCAAAAACCATCACCCTCACTCCAACCATGACCATCACTCAGGGGAAACTGAGGCATAGGTTGGGAAGGTCTGTCATGGAGACAGGGAGAGACCTCCAGTCTTTTGAACTCTGCCCAGTGCCAGCTCCTGTGGTCCCCACCGTGAAAGAGCTCCCAGGGATGTAGGGTTGCCCCTTGTGCTGACCACATCCCCCCTTTTCCAGGCTTAAATATTTCCACACCCATGAGCAGCCTCTCTCTCCCCGGGGCGGTGCAGGCTGGGAGTTGGAGGAAGGCAAGGAAGGGGCACTGGGAGACCACCCCAGGCCACCCCCAGCCCGCTTCAGGGCTGATTGATTGCCTGGATCAGGATCTGCGATGGAGGGAGAAGAGGACGAGGCTCCAGAGCCAGGCTAAAGGGATGCTTCCTGCCAGGCCTGTCCGGGCCGCCCCGAGGGAGCACTGCGTGGAGGAGCCTACCCCATGGCTTCTGCAGGCTACCGCAATAATTAACTGTTGCTTTGGAGAAGCAACAGGAAATGAGCAGGAGGTCAATTTTCAATTTCCCAGATGTGTATAACCAGTTTCTAGCAGGCAGCCTGAAAATAAATCTCCATCAGTCTAGTTACCGCTTAATTAACATCACTAGCTACAACATGTATTCCCCAGCCCGGACAAAGCCGGAGCTCATCCACTATTGATGTACAGTGAGAGAGAGCCAGGGCTGGGGCACGGCTGGTGGGAATTCTCTACCCTGAAATTTCAGTCCTGCTGCCCAACGTGCTGGACTTGTCCTGCTCAGGCAGGGAAGCGCTGCCTCAGCTTCCTTTGTATCGCTCCGGGATGGGGGTAGCTGCTGTGATCTTTCCCAGAGCTGGCTGCTTTTGGGGATGGTTGGCATGGATGACTGAAAGAAATTTGGTGAAACAACTGGAGTTTGTTTCCCTTTTGCGTAATTTGGAATAAAGAAGAAAAGAGGGCCCCGTGGGTGAAACACTTTCCTATGCTACCACTCCGCACAAGAAAATATCATTCTTTCCGTGAGAAAATCATGCTCAGCTTTCCATAAGAAAGTGTGGTTTAGGTAAGTGAAGAGTGTTGGCTATTCCAGAGAGAGATTTTGGTAAAAATGTCAACAAGCATCCTGGAACTGTCATGGAAAATGGCCACTGTGTCCCAAAGCAGTTTTACCAGGACCCAGCCACCAAATCCCAGCTACCAAAGCCCCACCGCCCGATGAGTATTGGCCAGCGAAGCAGGGCTGCAGCATGTGGGCGCTGGGGTCCGAGTGCCGCAGTCTGCTGGTACCGATGCGGTGGAGGTGCCGTCCCAGTTGTCCAGATTTGGGGCAGCTCCCGGCTGCCCAGCACCAGCGCTGGGCTGGCAGGGGCAGCAGCCTGGGCAGCCCAAGCCACTCTGAGCACAGAGTCCAGAGACTCCCTCTCCTCAGCACGTGCGTCTACGTGGTGTGCAGAAAATCAAGCGATGTTCTTGCACGCGTCCTGTCCCCAGGCTGGTTCAGGGTCTGGGTGCAGCCGAGGTGGGGGAAGGAGGAGGGAGGGCGGGAGCCCCAGCAACCCACGCGCAGTGGGGCTCAGCCGCAGCGCTGCCCGGCAGTCTCTGGAGCAGGTCACACCGCAAAGGGAGTATGAGCACCATGCTGTCCTGCTATGCTCAGGAAATGTCTGTCCCACCAGTGTCCTCCACTCTTATTCCAGCTCTCCTTGCCACGGTATCAGACCCAAACCACCCCGTAGGAGTGGGAGCCCAGAGAACAGCGTTGTCCTACATTTCGGGCATGTCTTATGTCCAGCTCCTGGGAAGGGGCCCGCTTGGCAGAAATACCTTGGACCAGCTCTCCCAGTGTGCCAGTCAAAAAGTGTGGGGTCACGTCTCCCACTCAGCCCCTTGTTCTTGTCTCTGCTCGGTGGGTTTTATGAAAAAGGTAGGCTGAGAGCAAAACCAACCCTCTTGAGCTGGAGAGCCAAGGAAAGGAGTCAGGAGACCAGACTGACCAGTAGAGTGGGGATACTGGGATGTGGAAACCCATCCCGGCTGGTGGGAAGACCCACAATGACAGAGAGACATCTTGGATTCACGGTGGGACAAGAGTGGCCTGTTCCCTGATGGGAAGGACCGCGGGAGGTTCCCTTGGTTTGGGGAGAATTAGAGCCACTTGGGGCCTCGCACCAGCCTGTCTGCAGTAAGACAGAGACCCCTTGGCTGCCTGAGGAATGTCAAATGCCCTTCTGACCCGGTCATCTGGGGAGGATTCGCCTCCCCTCCTCCATCCACATCAGTGGATGTCTCCACTGAGCTGGTTGGGAGCAAATTTGCTGGCAGGCAGTGAAGGAGGCTCCGTATCAGTGGACAGTGCTGCAATCCCCCTTCTCACCCCAGCTGGAGAGGTCCTGGGCACAGCGCACACCCAATGAGCTAGCCTAAGCCGGTGGGAATCTCCCAGGGCCATGGCATGCAGCTGCGTGCCCGGTCCCCGCCGGAGCTGAACCCCGCTGCTTTCTTCAGCTGGCCACCTTCTCTCTGCTTTTTTATTTACTCCCCCTTGCTGGTTTCTGCCCGCACGCTATCTCCTCACCCTGGTTTGCAAGGAGAGGTAACGCTATCCCCACCAGGTGACCTAGTGAAGGAAGAGCACGTCGGCTGTCAGCATTAGCCCAAGTGAAAAAAGGAAGGAGACGAGATGAAAGAATCCATTTCTACTCCTATCATCATCCCGCTTGGCACTTATCTTCAAAGCACTGTACAAACATTAACTAATTAATCCTCCCAGCACTCCTGGGAGGAAGAGACATATTAACATGACTCTTATTTTAGATGCCTGATAAACACAAAGGATAGATGGGCCAGGAGATACCAGACAGGCAAAACGGGCAGGTCATGCCAGTTACTCTGCTCTTCCTGTCAAATATTGCAGGGTCTGTGAGTCAGGGGATGTGTCCCAGGCAATTAGCCGGTGTACTGACGAGTTGGAGGGTGGACAGAAGCGGAGGAGGTGGAGCAGAGGGCAGAACAGGGAGTGTTGCAGAAATACATGAGAGCGCGCAAAACTGGAGCAGAAAGGGAGGAAGAAGACGAGCCCTGTTGTCTGCACAGCCAGCCAGCCCGCCGTGAAGGCAAACGCTGCAGGATGGAGCTCAGCGGCTCCCCTGGAAGAAGAGACAGGGCGACTGCAGGGGTCCTGGAGCAGCACGTGCCAGGGACATCCCCGAGAGCTGCCCTGCAGAGCACTGAGGTGGAAGCCAAGGCTGATGCTCTGTCACCAAAAGACCCTCCCTCCCGTCTGCACTGCCTGACCTTCAGTTATCCGTCTCCAATGACCTCCCTTCATCCCTGGAAAAATGCACTGCCGTCGCAGACCGACGCTGGCGTTCGCCGAAGCGGACCAGGGCGGCACTGCACAGCATCAGGCGCAGGGTCTCTTTTGGCTGTTCACCCGGGGAGCTGACCCAGGGACGTCTGGCACCTCCAGCAGCAATTCCTGCAGTGGGAGAGGTCAAGGGGGCAGGTGCACAGCCAGGAACCAGGAAAAAATAATTGTGAGCTGAGCAGCACTAAAATTAATATATTTTTAAAGCCACCTGAAAAGTCAAAACAATTTTATTTGGGCCCAAGGAAGAGCTTTCAATTCCAGCTTTCATGAAAATTTATAAATATCATAAAATTAGACTAAAATGGAAGGAAACTCTGACGCTGCTGCTGCGGCATCCTGGAGGAAAGTGTTGAGATAAAGCATTTTAACTTAAAAAAACAGGAAAAGATTTTGACCTGCTCGGTTTGGCAGGTGAGATCCCCAGAAGAGCTAAAAAATCTAAATCTGCTGGTTTTTG
>VXBL01009848.1:297810-372719 GCA_013400195.1 Aramus guarauna
ACTCAAACTGTCTGTTTTTTTTTTTTTTTTTTTTTCTTTTTTTTTTTCTTTTTTCTTTCCATTAAAAAAAAAAAGATTTTGGCTGAAAAATTCCACTTCTCACAGCTCTCCCACCTGGTGCAACACAGGGCCATCCTTTAGCCCCTGCCTGAATCGCACGGTGACAGCGAGGGCTGCCTCAAGCCCAGGCACCCTCCACCACCCCCCGCACGGGTGAGACCCCCCCCGGGCTGGGCACGAAGGCGGCAGCCCGAGGCACGTGAAGAGCGAAGAGACGGGTGACAGGGCTGGCACCCAGGCGAGGGGAGCCCATCCCCGTGCTCCGCTGCCCACGGGCGCTGCAGGCAGGGGCCAGGCAGGGCTGGTGAGCAAACGCTGCAGGGGCTGCGGCCGGCTGGTGCCGGTGGCCCCAGGTGTCCACAGCCCTTGTGGGCAGACAGGCTGCTGGTAGGTCTTTGGGCTCAGAGAGATGCAGCATCGCTCCCTGAGGGCAGCAGCAAGGGTTGGGAGAGGAGACAGTCACCAGCAGGTGACAGGAGAAGGAAGCGTGGGCCAGGCTTCTCCAACATCTCAGGCAGACTGGTGTTTGGAGAACCTGCCAAGGCCTCTAGGTCTCTCCATGGCTGACGAACGCTGAGGAGAACCTCCTGGTCCTTCTAGTCCCTGCTGTCACGCATGGCTTCAAGAGCGAACCCAGCCATTCTGTCAGCACCGCCTCTTCTGCCATTTTGTATCAAACCACCTAATTACAGCACAGTAGTTCTAATTGCAACTACCTCTCCTTATTGCTGCAATTTATTATTGCTGGAGCACGATCATCCTGGCACTACAAATTCACGAAGCAGTAACACAACGTGGCCTCTGTGTCCGAGGTCTGAAGACCTAGCGGGAGGTTAGGGACCAATTTCTGCTTCCACACCTGGTCCTGTGGGACCTGGGCTGGAGGATGCCACCCGTCTGCACCTGCAACAAGCCCGCAGCCTGGGTTGGGCCAGGATGCTCTATGAAGAAGCCATCGTACCCCTAGCTGTGGCCGTGTTTAGCCTCACCTCCTAAGCCATATGGACCAAACACCTTGGCTGTGTGCTGGTTCTTGTAATTTCTGACCGTGACACCCTTGATCCTGCCTGGAACATAATAAAAAGATTGAGCATCTTAATTCTTGCTCTGGAAGGCAGCTTCTGTCTGCAGTTTCCTAGTGTCCCATCTGAAGCACAGAGCCCAGAAAGAAACGCAGCTGCTTTAGCTGTGATTTTGAGAGGGCTGGTATGGGCAGGGAGCCATCTCTCCATTCCTGTTACACGTTGCAGGGGAGAGACGGAAGGACTGCCTGGGTGCAGCAGCCCTGCTCTCCCTGCAGCACCTCCCCACAGTGCTGATTTCTGCTTTTGTCCGAACTTCCAGCTCGAACATCTCCAAACATTGCACCGTTTACTGTGTCGTTTAGTTGAGCTCTGTCTTTCTTCTCTTCTCCAGTGTTTACCCAGTAATGCATCAATAGATAGCTGTCGCATCCCCTTCCTTTCAACAGTCCAAACAAGCCTGCCATCCTTGGGATTTACAGGTTGACTCTACTCCCTTAGGCTTGGCCTTGCTGGGATCTTGAATTTAATGTTTCCTCTACCTTCATCCTTAAATCCTTTTTGAGCTCACTGCATGCCAGGATCCCACTCCCCGGTCCTGTGAAGTGTGACCTGCATGCAGTGCTCCTTGCAGACGGCTGTTAGAAAGGACATCGGCTGCAATGAAACCTCCGTGCCAAGCGATGCGGATCCATCTGTGGACCTGCGCCGTGTTTGCCACTGGGGCTGGCGGGGGACGGGGCCACCTGCCCGCAGCCGGCGTTGCTCCCTGTTCTCCGCGTCTCACCTCCCAGGCTTTTCCAACCTATTTCAGGAGATCACCAGGGGTCTGGGATCTCCAAAGTCAAGCCAAGGTCCTGCTGTTTTCTTGGGAGTTGAGTTCAATTGGGCCAGTCCAATCGCATCATGGAGAGACTCGCCTGCTGTGCCTGAAATTATAGCTGCTAAATTTTTAAACACAGCAGCATACGAAGGCCAAAAACAGAGATCAGAGGCTCTTCCCGCTCGTCTGCCCACAGGTCTGGAAAGACACAGTCCATCCGCAAAAGAATCTTGCGGCCTGTTCCAGGAGTTTATCTGGGGATGGCTACGTCTAGTTCTGGGGGGCTCAGTTCGATAAGGCTGGAGAAAACCTGCCACGGAGCAGGCTGTGTTTTTGGGGTAGGCCTGGCCCCATCTCACACAGACACAGATGCACTTGGTAGAAGACTGTTTTTTTCTCATCCCTCTGCATACAGAGACAGATTCCAGTATAATTAGTTCCTGTTCCTCCAAGGGCCCTGCACCAATCAAGCGCTAATTGAAGGTTTCAGGTCAGCTGCCACTAGCTCAGCGATACCTCACTGTTTCTTCTGCTGCCTTTCCTACAACAGCCTGGGATCTGATTGCCTCCAGCTCTCCCGGCCTGGAGAGCTTTGCCCCACCAGGGAACTGTGCGGACATTCAGCTATGGAGACAAGACCCGTGGGCATGGGGCCTCAACGCCTCGTCTTGTCTTTGTCTCTGCTGAGCCAGTGAGATCAGCTGAGATCAGCTCCTTGCCACTCCAACTCAGAGAGGCCAGAGGACGAGAAAGGGAGGGAAGTCACTGAATTTAGGGGGTAGACTGCATTCTGCAAGCTGACCTGAGGGCTCTCCCTGCTCCAGGCAGGACTGACCCAAAGTTCAAAACCAAAGTGATGGGCCACGAGGACTCTGTTCACCTGGGTTGGGCAGGGAGCTTGAAGAAATCTGAGGGGTCCTGGGAGTCACTTTTGGGGTTGGAAATCTCCAGATGGGGATGTCCAGACTGGACAGTTGGACCAAACATGTCATTTGGGGTTGACACCAGAACCCCTGACAAGAAACTCCCCATTTTCAGGGTACCTGGGCTCAGGTGTTGGGTCTCTGGGGGCTTGCTGTGTCTGGCGAATGTCCCACATACGAGCATCTGCAGAGCCCAGGGAAAGGCAAGTCCCAGAGAGCATCAAGAGTGAGTGCAGGGGCACTCCTGGTAGGAATGCTGGCCAGATATACAACGGCCTCAGAGCAGCACCGAGCGATGGCTAGACATCGCTTACCGCCTGTTTACACCCTTCATCCCGCCATCAGTCCACCTTGGCTTCCGGGGGCTTTTCTTGTAAGGAGGTAGAGGTGCGGGAGAAGGGGGGGTGAGCTGACTCAGCCCGCTCTCCCACCAGAGCCCAGAGCTGCCTCGTGCCGGCGGGAACCTGCTGCATCCTAACTCCTTCCCCACCGCCCGCCCGCGGGTGGGTCACCCCCCGCCATGCTTTCTCCCCGTGTCCTCTGGCACCTGCGCCCTCTGGCCGTGATTCTCCGCGTGCCCGATTTGCACACTGCGTTCATGTGAGTGCCGTTTGTTGTTACGGAAGACAAAGCAGCGTTTCTGGCCATGACGACTACCGCAGAGGCCTGCACGCTGTCTGCCTCAGGGGCACACCGGCAGCCCGCGTCCGTGTGAGCTCCAGCGCTCCGTGCACATTCAGCCGGCTGTGGTGTGAGATGGGGCAGCCCGAGCCTGCAGCCCCACGGGGAACACGCCTGCGCCCCGCGGGCACAGCGGTGCTCTCCGGGATGGAGAAAGGAGAGTGGCAGAAAAGTGGGAACCACAGACCTAACGCAGAGGCACCTTCTATAGCAAATCATTTAGGAGGATGCTATAGGGCAATAGTAAGCCCCAGTGCAAGCAGGAGCAAGGCTGTCCTGTGGGCGAGCCTCGTGCTCTGCAGAGGGGCACAAAATTCCCCGTGCTTTACCTGGCCACGTCCCCGCCATCCCCACGCTACAACCCAGCCCTCAACCTGAGTCGGTGCCCAGCCTCCTGCTCCCAGGGAGGGGAACGGCCTCAGCTCAAGAGATGCACCCACCCGTGGGCAAGGTGCGGAGGGGACGCGTGCGGGGAGGGTTTTGGAGAGGGAACACCAAAAGGCCGAGCTTAAACTACAGCAGTGGAGTTCACCGGGCCGCATTCAACAGGTGCGGGCACGGCTAAGACAAAGGGAAGGCAGCCAGGAGTGCGAAGCAGAGCGGCTTAAAATAAGCCGGCAGTAAAAATAAAAAAAAGGACTAACAAGGGCAGAGGCAAGCCAGAGACATTCACTCTGTGACTCACACTCAACTGAAAAAACAAGATGGGCCAAGGCCCGAGGAGGACCAGCCCTGGAGGGACATGCCTTGGTGAGCACCGGGTGGGCTCCCGTGCACTGGGGCTCGTGCCTGGCTGGCTGCTGGGAGAGCTGCTCCACGGGCGCTGGCTCCCCTTGCCCAGGGGCAGCTGGAGAAGACCCCTCTGGGGCCAGGCACGGATGCCACCATCACTACAGCGGGCGATTTGGCCTTAACAAAGCGGAGGGCAGGACGAGGGAAGGATGTCCTCCCAGGAAGCTCCACCAGTCCAGTGCCTGCTCCGCTGGGCAGGCCGGCCAGGCCACGGCCACGCCTGGGGGACACCAGCCGGAGTCCCACCGGCCCCGCCACCCCCCCTCCGCTGCCCGAGTGACGGCTGGCGGGCAGCAGCCCCCGTGCACGCCGCTGCCCACTCCCAGCTGCCCCACGCGCCATGGGCCGAGCTGCCACCCAGCCCAGCGGCCGCATCGACCCCGCGCTGCCCCAGTGCCCCGGGGCCGGACACAGGATGCCGGCAGGACCCGTCCAGCGTCCGGCAACAGACACCACCCGGCCAGAGCCACACGTACCTGGGGGGTCCACCAAGGCCTCCCGCTCTTCCTCCTCACCGGCCGCAGCCCTCCCGCTCCCCTCGGCAGCTCGGCGGTTGCTACGGAAGGACCGTTGCCAGGAGATGAGGCGCTGGATCCGCTGGATCCCTGCGGCAGGCATCCCGCCCAGCCCCACCGGCCGGCGGCAGCAGGGACAGGGCTGGTGGCCACCCCCGTGCTGCCCCGGCGGCGGCCGGCTCACAGGCATCAGGCGAGCACGGCAGCGCCGGCCGGTCTGGCAGGAGCCGGCAGCGGTGAGTGCCGCCCCGCGCAGAGCGTGCGAANACACGTGCAGCTGCGTGACACCTTCCTTGCCTAAACCAGCCCAGGTCTCAGAGCAGCAGCCTTGCGAGGCTGCCTTTTGCAAAGGCTTTGGCATCCCACCAGACCTCTGTCTTAAGTGACGCCGGAGCTGCCGTGCAGCCCCTCTCCGGGAAAGCAGGCTCCTTGCTCTGACCAGAGCCCCTTCTGGGCTGCACCGCTGCGCCCCTGCAAACGGGGCTGTCCTCCTGCTTTGCCCTTGTTGGACGGCCCTGGGAAAAGCCCCAGTACGAGTAACGAGGGGAGCCCAAGGAGAGAGGAGAAAACCTGATCCTGCTGGATCCCCCAGGGAGCTGATCCGGGACCCGGATTACCAGAAAGTGCTTTTTTCCCCCCCAGGAGTTTAGATCTTGCCTCTCTGGTGTGGTGCAGTACGGGAGTGCCCCAGCGCGTACTAAGAGGGGAAGAGAAGGCTAGAAATGAGCAGGGGTGGCCGGACAGCCCTTTCCGCAGGCAGCTAGCTACCGGCTGATAAAGGCTGTGCCCTAATCTTCTGGCAGCCCCAGAAGTTCCTCAGCAAAAGAGGGTGATGAAACCTGAAATCCTGACTAAAGACAAATCCAGGCAGAAAGGACATCTAACGCTGACTGCAAGCAAACAGGCTCCGGGCACCCAAGGCCCTTTTGAGGGAGCTGTGGGCTTTCCTTTCCCTCTAACAGGCCACTTTTTAGCAGCTTGATCCCACCCTTGCCATTTCCCGATACGAAGCACACGCGTCTCCAACGGTGAGTGGGGTGTGCTGCAGCCGCGGTCCCCAGCCGCCAGCCAGACCCGCGGGCCCGTTGCAACCCCCCCGCGTCCCCCGGTGCAAGGCACAGCCACGGGAAGGGGCTCGGCAGCGGCTCCCCTCTGCTCTCACGCCAGCCGTGTTCCACCTGGAAGGGGACACAGGAAAAGGAGAGCCTTTCCCAGAGCGGCCTGTGGTTCAGAGGTCTCCATCAAGGACCTTGGGCGGTTAAAGTCACCCGTTTACTCTGCGCAGCTCAGCACCCTGCTCTGGGTGCCTGTCTGGCAGCAATGCCTCACGCAAACAGCTCAGAACGACCATCTCCTCTTCACAGAGGGGGAAACCGAGGCCCAGCAGCACACCCAGACATGCTTTGCAGGGTTGCAACTCGGTGTCCGACTTTGCAGCTCTCCCACCGCCCCTGGCTGGTTGAGTAATTCAACTGTCGCCCCAGAAAGCCAGAAAACTGCTTCAGTCTGTTGTACGTCAAGAAACAGAAAAAACCCGAGTCTACTAGAATGCCGATCCTAACACGCAGTTGTGGGGTCCACCACCACCGGGTCTGTGGCCCCTTGCTGGCTGCCCAGCAGCCCCTGCAGAGCCACGCACGTCCGCGCTTCACGATGGAGTGGAGACGAGATCAGATCCGGGGGGCTGAGGAAAGCCCAGGTTCTGCAACAGAAAAGGATCTGAGTGCTACCCACACCAGAAGAGCAACCTGGAGAGGGACTACACCGGCTGACCTCTGCAGCCTGTGGACCCCTTCGTGCTTTTGGGACCCCCCCACGCCCTGGGACGAGCACTGGTCCCCAGCCCCGGCATGGCACCCCCACGCTCTCCAGCCGTGGGACGCCCAGGTGGCCCCAGCCCGGCACGCTGCTCTGGTTTGGAGATTGGGGTACAGCCACCCACCAGGGACAGCTGGAGCAACTCCAGCAGGAAAGCCGTCACTCCGGGCTGCAGAAGTCCCGAATGCCTCGAAAAGGATCACATCTGACATGGCCACCCTTCAGCTTTAAAAATCTCATTCTGGGTCATTTATTTCCTTGTTTCTGAGACAGAAAACTGGACAGGACAGGCGGGCAGCTGCGCTGGGCTTGTGTGCCCCGCAGACATCTGTGAACAGGGCCAGCACCGCGGCCACCAGCTGACTCCCCGCATGAACATCACGTCTCACCGTACCAGCTCCCCAGGGGTTAACGCCCTGCAAGAGCCGACAAGTCGGTGGGGACAGACAACATCCCGCGGGGAGCCGGGCAGGCCGACACCACACCACAGCCGCCGCGGGGACCCAGCGCCCTGAAAGCAGTTCACAAGGACTTTTCTTCCCTGCTGGGTGAAGGAGAAGTGGCTGCGGCGAAGCTCGGCGAGCAGGGGTGTGGGATGCAGGAGGGACCGCGGCTGTCCTGCCGCGCGCACAGCGCCGTACGGGGCAGTCCCTCGCCAAGCCCTGCAGCGCTGATGACCGCAGCCCCAGGAACAACTCGCCGCCCAGAGCGAGGACGCCGTCGCTGTGTAAATCACGGGAAATGTACGTGAGCCCTCACACCCAGCCTGTCTCAGGAGTCCAGTGAGATGATCCCTCCTCGGGTGCCTGGGCAGAGCGGCTCTCGTGACCGCTGGACCGTGGCTCCGGTTCATGCTCTCGGGATGGCGGCAGAGGGGCTCGCTGGCAGCGCTGCTACCCAGGGCTCTGGCTTTCAGCATCCCGCGCCCATCCCGAGCTGCCGGGGCATCAAGCCCTCAGGAGCTCATTGTGGAGCTCTCTCTTCCACGCAGGCAAATCTGCCCCCGGTGTCTGGGGGCTCAGACTTTCCCCCACTGCAGAGCACTTCTGAAATCCCATTCCTTGGACGCAGGACATCTGCTCCTGAGCACAATGCTAGCATGAACCGCATGCCTACAAACCTGACATTGATCTTTCTGAGCCAGGAGATCAGCCAGGTATTAAGCGAGGCCCTCAGCCAAACCACAGAATAGCTTCAAAAGCTCACAGAATGCAATATTAATGGAGAGCCATGGAAATAAACTCTCGCTGGGTCCCAAAGAAACGCAGAGACCAAGACAGAAAGGGATTATCGGAAGCAGTCCGGGGCTTCCTGCAAACAGGGCAGGGACAACACACACTCGCCGAGACAAACCTGAGACACGAACTCCTTGCAGGAGAAGGAGATTATAAACCACCAAAGCCCTTTTACCCAAAATTTATAGCAGATGCGTCCCAAATCCCCCCCAACACTTGCCTGCAGAACCGGCATTCGCCGCTACAATTTCCGCTGCTGCACACCTGCTCTCAGAAGCAAATCCTCAAGTCCTCCTTGTTATGGTTAAAGCACCTCACCTCTTTCCTTCAGAAGAATGAAAAGAGAAAAAAAAAACCACAAAACAAACCACCAAAAAGCCAGCAGCAAATCCCTTTTTTGCTTGCAAATATTGGTTTGCAAAGCCAAGCCTGCTGCTGCCGCCGGGTGATGGGGTGACTGGCCCACGTGCCGGCAGCCTTGAGGCCGGTTCAGCCTGGGCAGGTTCCCACCCCCCCAGGGAGGGTGTGAGGCGGGTGTGGGGCCGTTTTGCCCCACAGCAATTTGCACCTGAGCCTGCAGGAGCCCCTCTGGGTCCCCCCGGGCCGCACAACTTCCCCCCAACCCCGAAGGAAGCCCGGAGCCTCTCGGCCAGCCACGGCTGCGCGTGCTGCAGTGCCACTTTGCACTTCTGCAGGAAATTCCCAAAGCTTTTCCCTGGGCTCGGAGTTCAGCAGCCAATTTATTCATTCACAAACACACACAGCACCAGGCCAACTCATGTGAACATCTCAGCTCGCAGTATCTGGTGGGGGCTTCACACGCTGCAGCTCCAGGAGCCATGGGCTTACGTGAAAACCCAGCTTGCTTTCCTGGATTTTAACTAGCAAAGCTCCCGCCATCTGATCGCAGCGGTACGACGGCATGCCAAATAGCTCGAAAAATCAGAACGAAGCAAATAAATCTCAGCATGTGGTGTTTTCACAATCCTCAATCTCCGTCTTTCTAGAAAGCCAAACGTGACATTTGAGCATCCGACATTGATTGTCCTGGTCTCCCATGTGTGGAAACACGAGGTGTTTCGCAAACCACTTCAGCACCTTGCTGCAGACCTCCTCCTGAAGCCTTACGGAGCGCGGGAAACCTGGGGCCGCAGGCTGATCTGTGTCAGTGAGGAGGGAGGAAGCCAGGGCCAACAAGGGTGCCGGCGTGACCGATCCCTGGGGGGGCACGGGCTCCTAGGTGTGCTGGGGGGCTCAGCCCCCCACACCCTTCCAGGTGTGCCTCTCGCTACTGAGAAACTGGAGGGAGCTATGGGCAAGTTAGGTGGGTCAGCCCTGACCTGAGTGTCCTCAGGGATGGATCCTACTGGGTGACCTTCACCCTGGCCAGCTGCGAGCAGGGCCAGCAGTTGCCATCGGCACCCTTCCTTCAGCTCCCCCTCCTCGTATGCACCCCAGACACTCCTGTCATAGAATCATGGAATCATTAAGGTTGGAAAAGACCTCTAAGGTCATCAAGTCCAACCAACAACTCAACACCACCATGCCTATTAAACCATGTCCCGCAGTGCCACGTCTACACGTTTTTTGAATGCCTCCAGGGATGGTCATCTGTAGGTCCTGATACCTCTCAGTTTGTGCCTCCTGGTTTTTTTGATGATGTGGATGCTGAAAGGTCAGGCCTTCTTCCAGGGATGTTTCCACGCTCGGGCTGCAGAGATCCTCCCCTCCGAATCCCTGTTAAGTCACTTAAGCCTTTCGGTGCCTCAGTTCCCCATCTGTAAAGCCGGGCTTATGATATTTCCTCTGCCTGTCTTACCAGGATAGCTCGTAAGCCATTTGGGACTGGAAAAGTCTCTGAATATGAATTTGTGTCGGGCTCGCACAGTGGGGCCCTGGGCTCGTTAGGCACTAATGTGATCATTTGTGCTGCGTCTAGCGAGGAGAAACACGGTGCTGCGGGTACTTGTTCCTGGGCTCAGAGACGGGAGTGTAGCGGGGATGACACAACACACGCTCCCAAGGCTGCCGTGTCATTCCCAATTGCACTCCCATGTCATGAGCACGGTGGTCCCAGCTCACGGACACCAATTTGTCTCGTCCGGTTATTTGACAACAGACTCTGTGCTAAGGGGTCAGGACAGGTCACAAATAACCTTCAAAGACAGGGCTGCTGTGGTGCTTGTGTGCTCACACGTATTTACGCTGCACAGAAGCACAACACCTCAAATGAGAGTTATGCTCACCTAAAGCTGTGATGAACATCCTTCCTTCACACCTTCCCCGCTGCATCCCTGTGCCTGTCCCTCAAGGATGGCTGTGCAAGGACGATGCAAATAAACCGAGAGTGACCAGAGGAAATGAGGCGGTGCTGGCCTCAGCTAACCCTCAGACACCCCTAAACCATCACGGCTGAGCAATCACGCCTTTGCCACTGTGGCAATCCCCCCGTGGGGCTTCAGCAGCAGAAACTCTCCGGAACGGTGTGCACGCTAAGGGAGCTGCTGCACAAAGTGCCCAGGGCTTCCTGGGGGAAGTTTTGGGATTGAACCAGGGAATTTTGGGATTGCACAATAGGATGGTTTGGAGAAGGGTCAAAGGTGAGGAAAGGGAAGGATCCAGGCAGAACAGGGAGGAACAAGCATGCAGTCTGTCCTGCCTTCTTATTTTCCAGTGTGGTGCATCCTTGTGTGTGCGCGTGATCCAGATCCGCCAGTGAACTTCAATCCAGACAAGCCAGTGAGTACAACAGGCAATGCTGGAGTCAGATCCCGGAGAGACGGAGGCTCTGGGACGAGGATACCGAGGAGACTGATGCAGGGTTTTTTCCCTGAGTGATGAGCCTCAGGAGCAGGATGGGGCTGCTCATGCTACCTGGATATCCCCCACACGGGCACTGCCCTCCTGCCCGTCCTGCTCTGCCCGCGTTCGGCTGTGCCTGCAGCGTGGGTGCCCAGTGGCTCTGGCTCAGCCTTGCTGCTGGCAGGACCTGGCAGCAGTGCTAGGAAGCGGTTCTTCATCTCGACCAGATCCCTGGGACCTTCAGTTCAGAGGACTGAACTACCTTCACCAGTCCTGGCCAAGGACATGCTTAGAAATAACATCTGGGACAGGACAGTCTGAGAATCCTATTAATTGCTTGGTTGCTCTGTGGCTTGTTTGCTTGCTGCACCTGAATAAGTACAGCTCAAGAGCGTCATTGTCAAAGTTGCAGCTGGGATGCAGGTCTGGCATAACAGCCCTGAAGGCACGCCAGGAAAGCTGCTTTTTGGCACCTGAAGCTATGTGTTAATAGCAAGATGATAATATATTGAGTCCTACCTAGATCTGTCTTTGAAACTATTTATCATCAGGGCATCTTGTGCTGCTGGCTGTAAGTGTAATGTACTGCCAGGCGGGATGAGCTGACTTACCGTCAGAAACACCTCCAGAGGCAAGACAACATCAGGATGCCATGGAGCACCAGCCTAAAATGGCTTCCGAGCATCTCTGCTTGCACTTCTGCACACAGCGCTGTCCCTGTAGGAGCTGACATGGCCATCCCACCGCACTCGAGTAGCTCATAACCCTTGAAGGATTTTTCTTTCTCAGCTCTTCCCTGGGGCAGGGATGCTCCACCTTTGCTTTACCCAGGTTTAGCAGTAAGTGGCTGATTCACGACTCTGTGAGAAGCGTGCGATGGACTTGGGAGGGCAAAGTCACACCCAAACCCAAGACCAGTCCCCTCATCCAGCCTGTGGGGCTGCTCTGTCCCAGGGCCAGTGTCCTGCTGGTGGCTGGAGGGGCTGGGAGGATGGATGCTGGCAGCATCGCTCCGCACTGATCCGTATACTGGCATCTGCCAGCAGCTCAGGAGCACGATTTACAGCCGACCTCCGAACAGCTGTTTGTGTGTACGGCACGAGAACCCAGAGCACTTCTGCACAGGCTATGACGAGACAAGGAGGTCATGCTGCCGGCGCTGTGCCCCGGCGCAGGGCTCTCACGGACGGACAGTGCCTGCCCGAGCTCCCTGCAGAGCCCGCTGCCCCGGGCCGGAGCCGGCACAGCCAGCCAGAGGGTCGGGAAAGGGGCTTTTCCCAGGTGTGACGGAACAGAGGGAAGGTGAAAGGAGATCGCACGTTGCGGGTGATTGCTTCAGCCCTCACCTGCTCTGCAGCAGCAGTCTGGACTGGTCTTTCCTCAAGAGCCCTTTTGGTCCACAGACCTCAAAGTGGTTCTGAGCCCCTCAGAAGGGACACCAGGACATGCTGATTTGCTCTTTCCAGACCTGCTGCGGCCTGGGCTCCCGCTGAAAACTCTCCCACTGCACTTGGGGACTAAGGCTGGTGGGAGATGCGGGCGATGCACTTACGTTGGCTGCGGCGCTTATTGATGTAACACCTCCAGGGAGACGTGGTCAGCAGAGATTGATCAGCAAAACCACACTCTGCACAACGAGCGAGCACCAGAGCCACCCTACTCATACCACTGGGGGACATACGTGCTCTACCTCCAGGACACGGGACAGGCTGTGCCATACCCCCTCGTTCACCCCATGACTGCATCCCACTCTAAAAACATTGCTCGACCCATCGGAAGGCACGTTTGGAAGCATTTTTTTGCTGCCAAGAGGATAAAATAGTTTCTTGGCAGGGAGGTCACGTGCCCATCAGAGCTCCCTGGTTTCTTCCACCTGAGAGAGGGATGAAGAGCAGAACCAGGCAGGGGAAGGAAAAGTGCTGGGCAGAGGCGTGATGTCTGCCCTGTCAGCTGCCTTGGCTTCCCTTTCCATCTGTGATTACCTAAGAGCAGCTGTCGATGTCGTGCATGGCCAAAAAGGGAGTGGGAAGCACAAGAAGGAGTGTGGAAGAGTGCAAGGGGCAAAGACGCGCTGTCGCTCGCTGCCCATTCACCTCCTCCCGCCTCCCCGGGCAGCAGCAGCGCAGCCGCAGCAAGACCTCCCAGCTTTGAGGGTCTCTGCTGGAGGCCACCGTGATCCCCATCAGCTGAAGGGTTTGTGAAGATGCTGATGTTGGAAGTGGAGACAGTGAAGTGACAGGGCCAGGGAGGTTGAACCCAATGGAAGCCCATGAGCATCTTTCCTGGACAGGGAACACGGCATCCCTCTGTGAGCCCAGCTCCACAAGCTGGACATGATCCTGCCACGGGGCTCAGCGCTGGCTGGGAGCCTCTACGGCCCCTGCTCAGGCTCCTCTCTACTCCAGAGACACGCTGGTGCCAGCTTTAACTTAGCAAGCTGGTGGCACCCAGGTGAACTTAGCTCACTCTAGGCTTGGTGTCACGATGACCCAGGAGCCACGGGGACCCCAATTAGTACTTTACACCTTCCTTTGCTTTGAGGTCTCTCTGCAGGGCGCAGCAGCAAGGCAGCGGACCAGTCACTCTCTGCGTAAGCACCCAGGCTCTGAGCTCTGGTGCCTACAAAGCCTACTGCCTTCATGGGGAGCTGAAGGTGCTCAGCATCCCTCAGGACGTTCCTTGAGGACTCTCCTGTGCTTTGACCAATTGCCCAGACTGGGAGCAGGGTTTGAATCTGCAAATCTGGCCCTCGAAGATAGAGGCACGACTCTGCAGGACAGGGCATGGAGGGTGAAGCTGCCTCCTGTGCCGCAGCAGAAGAGGCAGGAGGCTGAATGAATGCTCCAGGGACAGGAGAGATTTGAGTCCATGAGAGTAAACACCCCCCCCCCAAAAAAACAACAAAGCCCTGAGCGCTGCAACCTCTGCTGAGTTCCTACCTGCAGAAAATAACCCCAGAGGAAAGACAGCACCCAGCCTAAACAGGGTTTAATTTGCTGTTGACAATCCAGAAGGTAATTATATTACCAGGTACCTGGCTTTTCATTAAGGCCTCGTGCAGATGTTACTTTTCTGGAGCTGACATAAATGTGCTCATTTGTCTTCATCAAAGCAGCACACACGCTCCCCGCCGTCTCCCCAGTGACCCGGCGCAGCACCGGCGCTGTGCCCCTTCGCGAAGCTGCGCTCGCAGGGTCCCTCAGAGCCCCGGAAAGACACGTGGACCCGGGGAAGAGGTTCTGTGCGGTCACTGCCGTCAGCCTTGTCCCTGTCACCGGTCTGACCCTGCCATCATCCCCAGCCCTGCCATCCCCCCCGTCCCTGCCGTCATCCCCAGCCCTGCCGTCATCCCCAGCCCTGCCGTCAGCTCCAGTTCCTCCGTCAGCCCCCAGCTTTGCCGCCAGCCTCTCTGGCACGGGCAGCATGGACCAGGCAGGGCACGTCTCTTCCCTGCAGATAAAGTCTGGCACCTCCGGGCCAGTTTGGTGGGTGAGCCAGGGAGCGTGGCTGAAGGGGGGGCCACGATACCCTCCTCAGCACCAGTGATGGCCCTCATCCCAGCGCCCAGCCAGCCTCACGCTGCCCACCCACCCCTTCGCCCTGCCGGGGCTGGGGACATGGCCCAGCTCAGGGTGTCCCTGGCCGCCCACTGCAGACTGAGTGAGCCCGGGCTGAACAGAGCAGCTGGCACAGGCCATGTGGAGAAAGGCTGGGGCTTGTTCTGCTCCTGGGGTCCCACCGCTGCTGCGGCACGGGGTGGGCGATGCAGGTGATTCCTTGGCCTCATCTGAGAAACAAGGGACCAGCACCCTAAAGAGTGCGGGCAGCACGAGGGGATGGCAGCAGAGTCTGATCCTACCTTCACGCCGTGGGATCCCTCGGTCTGCTGGGGAGGGGGAGGAGGAGTGGGATGGGAGGAGGAGTGGGATGGGAGGAGGAGTGGGATGGGAGCAGGCCTGCTGGCATGGCAAGGCTGGGGAAGAAGGAAAGCCACAGATCGAGCACCATGCAGCCTCCTGGTGTCTGTGCAATTTTCGTACAGAAACGCACAGAGCAAGTTTGTGGCATTGCCAGTGCTAAATAACCCCTCACTCTTAATTTGCTTAAAAAACCCTCTTCCTGTAGAAAATACTTTCCTGGCAGCAAATGTCACTGGATGCTGGTTAAAGTGCCCGCCCGCTGGAAAAGAGCAGTGCAGACAGGAGTCTGGTGCCCAGGCTGAGCTGATGCGGCTGGGGAGAAGCTCCCAGCAGCTCTCCAGCTCTGGCCAGCTTGCAAGTGAGGAGGAAAGTTAGGCCCCAGATGACAGATCTCTGGCTGAGATGCCCTGCCTGGATGAGGTGGTGCTTCCTCCCTCCGCCATCATTTAATCTGCTGCAGGGGGGGGTGGGACTTAGCGGCCGAGAGGCCCGTGATGTGCGCGGCACAGAGCGTCTTCTGCCTGCTTGGCAAGGGAGAGGAGAGGGGCAGAGCTCCACGGACCGCGCAGTCTTCATTCAGTCCCTCTCTGCAATCATTCCTGAACGCAGAGATGCGATGAGAGAGCACGTGCAGCTCGCTGGCACCCCGCTGTGTCACAGCCCTGCAGCTGTGAGCCCTGGTCCCTCCGCTCCCTGCACCCTGCGAGGGCTGGGACCCCCGGCCCTGTGCTGCCAGTCCGTCCTCGGGGCGTTGCAGGACCTGCCATGGAGACGGTGCCGGGGATGCTCTCCCCTGTGCTCGCAGTATTGCCGGAGCATTGCACTGATCCTGCACCCCTGCTAGTTACACACTCCTCCTCTCCCTTGGAGCAGCGCTCAGCCTGGCTCCTCACACGGGGATCACCAGCCGCACGCTGTGCCATCAGCTCAGCATTAGTGTTAGTGCGATGAACGTCACTACTGCTGTTGTGCCACCACAAATTGCAGGAGCCCTAATCCTGACCCCGTCACCGCTGTATGCGCTGCTGCTGGGTGCTGATACTGAACCACCTCAGCATGGCATGGATGGAGCAAACAAATGGGAAATGTCCCTCCAGCCACCTCCGGTCTAACACCCTCCTGAGGCTGGGGGATTGATCCGCTGGGGGTTTGGCCACCAGCACAAATTTTCCCAGAGCTGATGATTCCTTTCAAAGCCCCACTGAGCTGGTCCTGAGACCACCCCCTCCACATAACCTCTGGTTTGCTTCATCACTGGGTGCAACGGGCCCAAGTCAATGGTGCTGAGCTCCATGTGGGGTTCTGTTGGGCCTGCCTTTTGTGGACCAGAAACAAGGGCTCACTTCAAGATGTTTAATACCCAGTTCTCATTTACCTTCCTCACATGTTCTCCCGACTGTTCCTGCTCACCTCTGGTTACTTTATCGTGATGTCTCCAACCTCCTGGAAGTTGGAGCTGTGCTTTGACCTTCAGCCTTGGAAAATCAAGCTGGCAGGCTCCCAGAGGTGCACGGCTTTCCTAGACATCTTCTACTTGGGACCTGGGTTGGGAGGTGCTAGGCTAAGTAGGTCAATAATGGCAAGACCCTCCAGATGCCAAGACAGATGTCCTTCAGGACAGTCTGACTCCTTGATGCAACTGGGTCGACAGTGGAGATGACCTGCTAGGCCTGCTCCTGACTCCTGGAGCCCTGCTTCCAAAGAGGCATCTTTTCTGCTTCACCTCTGCCTCCTACGCCCTGCATCCTCCTTCCTGCGACAGAGCGACTCCTTTGCCCGCTGGAGCGCAAGGCTGGCCCCGCAGCAGTGCCGGCACGCTCTGCAAACACCACTGCTCCCACCAGCCACCCCAACTCAGCAGTGCGCTTGCCTGCCTGCTCAAAGACTTTGACCTTGGATTTGGCAGAACTTGGCCAAAAAGTCTGGAGTGGGTTCAGATCCTCTGGGAGCAGTGTGGGAACGCAGGGCAACAGCACGCTGAAGTGGAGAGTCCAGCAACCTGGAAGGGGACAGACCTGAAGATGGCACACATGACGTGCTCTCTCAATCGAGGTCACTGTGAGTCACATCACACCTTGCACGGAGTTTTATGCGGGACTGTAGCACTCCGCCAACAGCAGTAGCAACACAAGGGCCTGCGCAGGGAAGAGGAATTAAACCCACGTTGTGTGAGCTGCACCAAGGACTGCTTGAAGGTCAGGTCCACAGGTACTGGGAGACCTGCAGAAGACACGCTTGCTTTCTACGAGGCAGCTAGAAACGCTTTTAGCTGCCCCATCTATCTTGTGAGAGGAGCAGGCACGGTGCGGAGGCTGGCTGGATCGGGGACCAGCACGTGTGCGGGGAGGCTGGCAGGACGTGCCTGCCCTGGGCAACGGCGTGTGCGCTGCTGCGGACCAAGAGTGCCCGTGATGGATACATCTGATGAAAGCAGGGACCCCTGAAGGACTTTCTGAGCCTAAAAGCCATTGGCACACCACCGTGACCCTCCAGGGCCAGCCTGCCTGCTGGGGCTCCAGCCAGGGAACGGCACGTGCGTTAGTGACACCGCTCTGTTACAAACAGCTTGATTCTACTACTAATAAAAGCTTCCTTAATCAAAGGTCTTCTAATAAATATTGGTTGTGATCTGTATCTCCCCCAGGTCAGTCCCCTGACCGGGCAAAGGGAGCCCACTCCGTCGGCAGGATGGGGCAGGGCCAGGTCCCTCCTGGGCTTCTCTGTGCCACCTCTGGCCGGTGGCAGCGGGAAAGGCTTTGCACCATGCCTGCAGGAACTGCTGGCCTTGGTCTCCAGCGCTCTCCAGCTGGTTTATTTTTTTATCCCTCAGTCTCAGCACTCAGGGAAAAGCCAGCTGAAGTCAGGACTCCCCCAGGAGCAGAATGCAGCACGCCACGTCCCACGTAGCAGCCAGAAGGGAGGCCAGGGCACCACTGGTGAATCATTCCCACAGTGTGAGAAAGCTGCTCTGGGAGTCTCCTGAAGCAACAGGGACAATGACAGTTCCCCTGGATGGCCGAGGGGCTCCTGCACCGAGGCTCCCCAGCCCCTGCGGACAGCTGTCAGCTCCAGCTCACTGCTTGGCTGCGTTGGGACTGCATCCAGCTTCATGCTTGAGGGTCCTGTCTGCTGAGCAATGCCCAGGATGCCACATTGTTCCTGCCAGCTCCATGGGTCAAAGTGTGTTCAGAGTCACCTTCCTGAGATGTGCTTGGAGCAGATTGAGCTGAGAAGGCATGCGCTCGGCAGCTTCAGGGGCGAGAGGTGCCGAAGGCTTGCAAACCTCTGATCCTGTACCAGGAGCAGCTCCAGGGACATCTGCTGACATTCAGGACCACAGGCTCGGCTGCACAAGGTCCAAGTTTGCATAGGTTGCAGCAGGTTGCTCAGTGACTTCTATTTATTTTTACAAATGGGAAGAAAAAAACCCCTAATTTAACTGCAGTCTTTCCACATTCACAGCGGTGACCAACCAACCGACTTGCTCCTTGGCTACGAACGTGCCTTCTTCCAATGACCTGGCTGGCCCATAATATACCCCGGGTTGTTCCATTAAGAGTCAACCTCCCTGCCAGTTTCAGCGCGAGGAGAAGCGAGCGTGGCAGCGGGTGCCAGCTGTGCCGCATGATACAGGCGTGAGCGGAGCAGCTCCGTGGTGCTGGGGTCGCTGGCTCAGCCCTCTGCCCCGGGTGCAGACAGGAGAGCTGCCGGACAGGAGAGCACTGCCTCGGGTAGCGGTGCAGCACAAGGGTGCTACAGCAGCAGCTCTACAGACCTAAAAATAACTCCTGCTCCAATCCCGCGGTGCACTTACAACACCTTTTCCTAGCGCCAGACCCACTAATTGCTCACACAATCAAAGCGACTGTGAAGAGGAGACGGCAAACAGGTGTAAATACCCAGTAATGAAGATTAAGCAGCCAAGCCTGGAGGCTCTCACAGAAGGCCTGTGTTGTCTTAGAATCACAGAATCATTTAGGTTGGAAAAGACCTTTAAGATTATCAAGTCCAACCGTAAACCCAGCACTGCCAAGCACACCACTGAACCACGTTCCTAAGCACCACATCTACATGTCTTCTAAATACCTCCAGGGATGGTGACTCCACCACCTCTCTGGGCAGCCTCTTCTAATGCTTGAGAACCCTTTTGATGAAGAAATTCTTCCTAATATCCAATCTAAACCTCCCCTGGTGCAACTTGAGGCCGTTTACTCCTGTCCTATCACTTGTTCCTTGGGAGAAGAGACCAACCCCCACCTGGCTACAACCTCCTGTCAGGTAGTTGCAGAGAGCGATCAGGTCTCCCCTCAGCCTCCTCTTCTCCAGGTTAAAACACCCCCNCTTGTTTGCGAAGAAATGCCGTGGAGCCCTTACAAGGCTCAATCTCCACAAGCTGCTGCTGTTAAAGATTTGGTATTGCTCATACCAACAGCTAGCAAGACACCCAGGTATCTCCAGACCCTCTTGTGAATGCCATTAGCCTCCTCTGTTCAACCATGGCCATCCTTCCTGCCCAGCCTCGGGGGTAAGAGAAGCTGGAGCTCCGACCTGCCTCTGAAGAGCTCCAGCTAACGGCGCTTTTCCCTGGGCTCTTTGCAATGCCCCCCAGACGAGCCCCAGACAGCCATCTGCCCTTTGTCAAGCCTGATGCCAGCAGTAGGGCATGGCCAGCCGTGTTGGGGGCCAGCTCGTCCCCCGGCACCGGGTCCCAGACGCGCTCGGTCCCCATCCCTCAGGGTGGCTGCAGGCCAGGCACGGAGATGTGTGGGGTGTCGCAGCACGGCGTCTCTGCAGCCTGAGCACCGCAGTGATGGTGGTGCAGGCAGCGTGTGCCGCGTTTGTTGCTTTTGCCGTTAGGACAATACCCTGCCATGTTAGAATAAATGGGGTGGGCCCCTGTGGTAGATTACTCCATAGCTTTATGTTACATACCTGCCTCAGCAACTCAGACAATGCACCATTTTCGTCTTGCTGTATATGGGCAGGAGTTTCATTCCAGGTGATTTCTCACAGCGACTTTGTCTCCACAGGTCTCCTACACAAATCAACCTAGCAATCACGTCAGCAAGAGCCAGAGATCTTTCTGGCCTTCAGCAAATGGACCACTATACCTTTGCCCTGGGCTGTGCACACATCAGCTGCAGCAAGGAAAATAATTAATAAGGAGAAAGGAGATGCTATAGCTTGTGCTTACTCGCAGTGTTTCACCTCAAAAGACAATGAAGGACGAGAACATCATCTGGAACCTCCTGGGGAGATACACAACTAGTAAACAGTGAAGGAAACGATCACCTATGGCCTTCACCAGACCTCTTCCCTCACCAGTTTCTTGTCAGACTTGAGCTCACTCTTGCTTTTTGGGCACTGTAAAATGCAAGTGCTAACGGAGAAGTGAGAGACAGAGGCCTGGCTGCACAGGCACATCGTTGTTCTCTAGCAAACACGTCCATCGGGTTTGTCAAAGCACGCTGAGCATTGCCTGGCAGTAGCTTGTGAGTAACTGAGCTTGGCCACTTCACTGATTTACTCTTGAATGGGGCAAAGTAGCCTTCTGCTCCTCGCCGGCTGCTCCCAGAGGCACCAGTGCCCTGGGGCTGCCCACACGCTGCCTTTCGCCCTGCCGGGTGGCTCTGAGCCTCGTGGCCGCTGCAGCTGGGTCTCCATTAGGAGTGAAAATAACTCTCCTCATGGCAAGAAATGTTCTGTTGATGATCTCTACGGAGCTTTTGCAGCTGCTGGCGGAGGCGAGGAGACACGGGGAGTCATGCAGAAAGGCGCCGACCACCCGTGTCTTGCAAAGCTCCCTGCCCGTCCCGTGGGATGTTGCAGCCCACCAGTGCGCTCAGATGGGGACCGACATCGGCAGGCAAAGGGACAACAGCCTGAGCTTGGGTTTAAGGCTGGCTCCTCCCTCATAGCTGTACACCTGGCTGACCACAGGCACAAATTGGCTGGTTTGGCATTGCCAGTTTTGCAGTTTGCAATTGGCTTTGCTTCTGTATCCAAGATGGATCTCTACAACATGATCTGTTTGCTTGGCCTAGTCCCCGGGAATTTAAATTAAGCCACCTGCGGGCATTTTCTCCGTAAGACGTCCTACTTCTCCGTGCATTTCCAGCGGAGCACAGATTGGTGTGCCTTCCTCCCACCCGCTCGCTTTAACATCTCTGCAATTTGTCTCTGCAAGAGTTCAGCCGCTCCTGGGCTGGGCAGGTCGTTTGGGCTTTCAGGCCACCGGGGCAGGAGGAATATCAACTGATGTGCCTACAATAAAGGTTACCACATCCACTGCGGTTTTGCCAAAAGTCTGCCACGCAGAGGGGCGGATGTGAGACGAAAGAGGGACACGGCCCTTGTGTGAGCTGCCTGCGAGGTGGACGCTTCACTCTACCCAGAAAAGATGGAGGGAACAGATGCTTGGTCATTTCTGAAAAGTTATTTCTCGTATCTGCAGCTTAAAACCAATGTGGTGCTTTACAATGAAAGACAACAGGGCGGTCTTCAGTGCCTGGCAGGGACTGGGCATCTGGGGGCTTTTTTCCGGCTGCGGTTTGATGAGCGCAGCGAGCAGGCTGACTCCTGGGAGCTGCCGAGCTCCCCAAACTCCCCGCGACCCATCCGGTCAGCAGTGCCTCAGCACTGGCGAGCAGAGGGAGATCTTCAAATTAGCCGGTGGTCAGACACTCTTTTCACCGTCCTCCTGTGCTCCCGGAGCACTGCCATGACTCATGATGCTATATATATTTATATATATAAATTTGGAATCAAAGACCATTCAAGTCATTAAAAATCTGCTTTTCCTGCACGGCCCCGAGTTTGCTGGGGCTCCTGCTGCTCTCACGTGTGCGGCGGGGAGCTGAAGCATTCTCCCAGCCCCGCTTCGCCGGCACTGGAGGAGGAAGAGCGGGATTTCCAGGAGGAACGATAGATTTGTGAAAACCTCCGAGAGCCTGAGGGGCAGCGCGGTACCCAGGGCCCTTCCAGGGGTGGATGCTGGCGGTGACTTGGATGAGATGAAAGGCAGGATGCTGAGCCCCAAATGCAGGCAGGACCCCTTCCGCCCCACTGCCTCGCCCTCTGCCTCCTCCGGCTCTAGGAGAGAATGGGTCTCGTCCCCCGCTCCCAGCCTCGCAGATGGGTCTCCGGCTGATGTGGCCACCCGGAATGTCACCTCTGCCCTGCCCTGCTTGTGGGGGACTTCACCGCGGCACGTGAGAACTAATTCTGTAGCTCAGTGCTGCTCTGGGAGGTCTCAGTGCGTCTCTGAGACGCGCTCTGCCCGTCTCTTTGCGCTGGATTGTGTCTGGGGTACGTCCACACCTCACCTGCAGCGCAGGGGAGCGAGCGGCTTCCAAAGCAGCTGCTTCATTGGCAGGTTTAATAGACAGCTGAACTTGAGAGCAGCCTGCTAACCCACAGCACCGTCCCCTTAGGGCAGACTGGCGTTTTGTGAACCTTTATTCTACTCCGGTCACCACGCAGTGCTGCTAAGCACATCCCAGGAGGTCCTGAGGCCCCACCGCCTTCGTGGAGCACAGGAACCAACCCAGCAGCTTGCAGGGTCTTTCTTTCAGAACTGAAATTTTACTCCTCTGCCCGAGACAAAAATAATGCAGAAAACCCCCAACTTTTTTCCCCTACTATTTGGGTCTCCCATGACAGCACTAGAAGTAACAACAGCCTTTTTGTTCCTGTACGATCTCACAGGAACCCTTCAAGGTGACTGGGAAGCTGTCCCTGAGATGACCTTGGCACCTTTGCTTCAGGTGCCAAGGCTGGGGGGCCCTCAGAACATCCTCCTGACATAAAAGAAGTGCTGAGCATTCATTTATCTTTTCACGGGGTTAATATCCTGCAGATATTATCTGTGCCTGCTGAAAGGAGCAACTTATATGCAATTTTATCACCCTGTTTTGGAGTTGAAATACTTTGGCCAAGTTTCCCCCATCCTTGTCGTTAATTGTATTCATTTTCATAGACCCGTGGTTAAATTTTCAATGAGTAGCCTTGCAAGTGTCTTGGCCATCGTTGTGAGAAATGAGGTTTTCTGAACTGATAAACATGCAAAAAAAGAGGGAAAGAAAGAGAAAGAAGTAAAAAGAAGGAAGAAATCTATCAGTGATCGGAAGCCCATGTTCGAGTGATACATAATATATTATTCTGCCATGTGCAATTTATCTTCTGACATATGCTACTGTAGCATATGGCACATGTATAAAATAGGGAATTGCAGAACTGGGGAAAGGCTGAGTTCCTGCAGGTTACCACTTCTGACGGGGCTGCTGCTATTCCTTTACCGTATCTGCTGCAGTCCCGCCTACAGCAGGACCTTGCACGGACTCCGTCCTTCTCACGTCGTGCACACAGCGTCAGAAGCGGGTTCCTGCCCGGGATGCGGCCGTAACCAGCAGCCCTACTCGGGGAACAAGTGGGAAGGAAGGTACTAAATGGGAGAGAGTGGGGAGAGGAGGCAGAGGAGCGGTCTGGGGCGGTGCTGGGATGGCCACGGAGGCGACAGAGCTGCGAAGAGTCCATCCAAACAGAAATCCCACCTAACCTCAAAGAGCAAACCTCAGCAACCCAACTGCTAACTCTGCAACTTCGCAGCCGAATAAATTGAGGTGCTCCTGACTCGTGACACCCGCGCGTGGCAGGCTGCGTCCTCGTGGACATCTCCAGTGGATGAAAGAGGGCTCAGCCTCTCTGGGATGACACTGCACAAACACCCCCAGCTACCCGCGTCGCTCTCCTTAGACAACGCAACTCAAATCATCAGCGTTGTCGTCTCGGGCTTTTCCCTTTCGCTTAATCATTTTGCAGAGGCTGCCTGAGCGAGCGCTCCAGAGTGCAATCGCACGCAGCCTTTGACGAGACGATCACGGAGGGACTCCGGCCCTTCTCGAGGAAGCTTTTACACGAGGATCTCGGGAGCACTGTTCTCACCGCCGCGCTCCGCGGATTCACGGCTCAGCTCCTGACGCTGCTGGAGACCGGCATCACGAGGCTTGTTTGTTTCCCGGCATGTTATTCACTGACTTTATTTTCCAGCCAAGAGAGCTTTGCAAATAATAATAAGAAAGGATGAATGGGATGGCATGGGATGATTAACCAGGATTTTCAAAGACGGGCCAGCAGTCTGGATTGCCAGCAGCACAAGCGCTTCGCAAACAACTGACTGTATCGCACATCCTATCCTCCGCTGGGGGGGGAGACGTTCCCGCAGCCATTTGCCCTAAGTAAATCCCTCGGCAATGATCGAACAGCACAGCGAAGCTGTGTTTTCGCAAACGGCCTGTCCTTTTTTTGTTGTTGTCCTCGTCAAGGTTTTGATCTCCTTACAGTAGAAACTCCGAGATTTATTCCTGCTCTCTGAATGCATTGCCACGACAGTTGGGATTTGATGCTGTTATAATCTTTCTGGACTATAAAAAACAAGTCATGTCTTTCGATAGCATATGGTTCTCCCTTTACAACAACACACACCAGAACTTTCAATTAAGTTTCTGGAAGCAGCGCTGAAACACACATGACTCATTTCAAAAGTGCACTAACAAGTGAAATGATCCCATTTTTTGCCAGATCTCCGCTCATCAGGAAACAAACAGTATCTGATGTCTTTCTTTCTTTATACATTGACGAAAACAACACCCTTCTCCGTCGACACTGAGCTTGGGTAGAAATCGTCCAGCTAAATATTATAATATTTGATAATAGTCCTGCCAGCACGGAGATGACTCATTTAATGTAATGTGCTGCTCCCTGAAGATTGCTTTTCAGCACAGCAAACAATTAGCTAGTTCATTCATCCCAGCTTGAGAATGGTGGATAGTTACAGGACCACGGGTACTCTCCTAACAGGAGCTGATTTATCAACAATCGTAGTTGTTGCTCCTGTAATTAATCTTATGCTATTTCCCTCTGCTGACACTCCGCTGCCAGTTCCAAACCTTTTTTTTTTTTTTTTTTTTAAATGCTCTGAATGGCACAGAAACATTTTTGATTTCCGGTCAGGGGCATAGAAATGATCAGGCAAGATCGAGCTGCGATTCACAGGCTCTGCTCTCCAGCACTGCCCTTCGCAGAGCAGCGGTGCCCACCCACCAGCCCCAGCCCCGGCTCGCGGTGGCCACGGGCCAGCAGCACACTGCTGCTGCGATGCTCTACGTGCCCGAGCCGGTACCCACATGCAGGACCCCCCACCAGCCCGTGGATGCACTCCGCTTCCTCCCGTGGTCATCCCGAGGGAGCAGCCGGCTCAGCCCCGGAGTGCCCATGGAGGGGAGCAAACCCCTGCGTGTCTCCATCGCTGGGTCTCGATGAGGACTAAGAACAGGGGGAGCAGCTTTGTCCACGATGCAGGTGGGGCAGCGGGCACCAGAGGAAGGATTATTTGTCCAAGGTCAGGTAGTGAGCAAAAAAAAGTTGTCCGACCTAGTGGGAGCTGGGATCCCAGCAGGAGGCTTTAGGAGCTGGGGGCGGGAAGCAATCGCTCACCCCTCCAGCATATCCGCCTGCTGCTCCGCTCCGACTCCTCAGCGCTATTATTTTTCTGACTCAGCAATCCCGCAGCACCCGGGCACAGCCAAGGCTTTCGGCGCCGGCAGGGCTGCTGTCCCCCGACCCCCACCCCTGGGGCAGGCACAGCACCCCTCCTCTGGGAACACGTTCCCGGCTGGTTCTGGCAGTGTGAGGCCCTGGCTAATTCAAACCCGGAGCTGCCGGTCCGTCCTCTGGGTTTTGCAGGGCCTGCCGGCAGACATTGTTCAGGAGCACGTTAGACACTTGTACTCTCCAGATCACAGGGAGAAAATGGCAGATCCCTGGCAGCGAGCGTTTCTTTAGCTCACATCCTTGCAAAAGAGACAGCTCCTGGGATTTTTTTCCCTCCAGACTTGGGCTTCAACTGGAGATTTATTTTATTGTGCGTTCATTGCTATAATTATTGCCAGTGTGAAGCCGGTGACCTCAGCACCCAGACAAATGAATATCGCAATGAGTTCATCAGCAGCGTCCTTATAATTACCGCCCAGATACGTGCCACGGAAACCAGGAGAAAGGGGGGATGCCCAGGTAGGGGTGGGAGGCACCACCTCCAGTGCCCTCAGAGGGCAGGACCGCATGGGTCTGGCTGGCCGTAAGGAGCCGTCCCGCTGCCGCAGAGCGCTGGCCGAGCCACCCCGCTGTCTGCGCGGGCTGCCCACCCTCCTGGGAGAGGGCAAGCGTGCCCACACAGTTACCATCACCGCTTTTGGGGTACCCCCCCGTCCCCACAGACGTGCTGCCACGAGATGGAGCAGGGACGCCTCAGCGTGACACCCCCACGGATGCCACGAGGTGGGTGGCACAGAGATACGCACCCGCGTATCCATCGCTACGGCCCAGCGTGAGACGCCGGGGGAAACAGCCTGAGCCTCGCCGGGGATGCCCGAGGTCTGCGGTGGCTCCGGGCCGCTTCGCAGGTGGCACTGGCTCGTTGCTGGTCCTGCTCTGGTGTCTCTGGAGCAGCTCCACGAGCCCTCTGTGCAAGGGCAGGTATCGGCCCTTCTCCTTGGCCAGCCCATGCTGGCAGGTAAGTGCAGTGTCCCAGCCACCCCCCAGCCGTGTGGCCCAACCGTCCCTCTTCCCAGCACAGGCAGAGGGGTTTTAGCACGTCCCAGTCTTGACTTTGACTGCTCCCATTTACCAACGCTGATGATCTTCAGGGAACAGGGGCCTGGATGGATACCAACCATTTGGAAGTGCTTCCACACCTCCCGCTGTGCCACAGCCCTCGGGGCTGGGACCAACATGCTGCGGCCTCGTGCCCAGCACCATCAGTCCCAGGTGGCACCTCACTTCGGGTCAGTTTTCCATCCCCCTCGCCTGCACCAGCGACTCAATCCTGAACAACTCAGACAAGACAGTTCATTATTGCTTTGTAAGAGATGAGGAGATTTCCTCGTAGGAGACGCCCAGTCATGTCCCTGCCATGTTCAGCCTTCGGCTCCCTCATCCCAGAGCCAACACAACCCTCCTGAAGCTCAGTAACTGGGACAAGGACCTTCTGGACCCACGGGCTGCCCTCCTCTCTCTAAGCCCCCTAATATTTCTGCACGTGCCTCCAGGAAGGTGCCGCCGCTGTGATAAAGGCAAGGTGACGTCTTTCTACAGCGTGCCCTGACCAAGGGAGAGCATCTGGTGTCGAGAGACTAAATCTAGTTGCTTCTATTAAATACCAGGTGAAGCAAGAGCTTTGACCAAAAATGGGGAGATTCAATTTGAAAAGCTTTTTATTGTTTTTAAGTGACTACTTTTGGGGCAGGTGTGCCGCAATAGCTGCTTTTCTTCCTTTCAACTTTAAACGCACCGTTTCGAAACGGCAAGGTTTTGGGTTTTGACATTGAAATCTCACAAATTAAAAGAAGGAGGATCAGATAGTGCCCAGGGGCATGAGGGTCTTCAGTTTCCACTTCAGAGTGGCATTTTTGGTTTTTACTTGGTTGAGTAGTGGAACTTTTTCTGTTTAGGTCCAAACCAAGCCGATTCCCTCTCTGCCTCTCAGGACCGCCCCAGGAAATCCTGCACTCAACCTCAACCTTCTGAGGGCAACATCTAAATGGACCGTTCGTCCAAACCCCGATGGATTAGGATCCTTCTGAATGTGCTTACTTTAAGCATTTGAACCAATTCAGTACTACTCCTGTATCTCTTTGTGAGCACAGCACCTACTGCCTGTTTCTGGATTCATCCCCTGAAGCACCAGATAACTCAATCTCCAGCCAGAACCACCTTACAGAAGATGCTGAATTTGCTGGAACGTGCGTTTCCCCAGACCTTAACCGTGCCACTCACATTTGTAAGGAAAGGTGGTGGTGAAGAGCCCATCTGGGCCAGGGTGAGCGCGCGGCCCTTGGCAGGATCCAAGGCTCAGCGCTTGGCTGGAGCGGAGAAGAGCCAAGAGAAGCCCCACCAGACGGCTGCTCTGACCCGGCACCGGTTGACTGTCAAATACGCCAGCAAAACCCCGCTCACCTAATCCTGCGCGTTAGAAATATTGACCATTAGCACTGGATAAATGGGAAGGAACTGATATCAGCTCAGAGACAATCCTCAGAGCAGAGGAGAGACAGAATTAACCAGCTTATTATTATTATTTAATGCCTATATTGTGAGAACAGATGAATAATTCGTTTGTGAGGCTCTGCATGCAAGGCTGTTATGAAGCTTAATTCATTAGTGCTTGTAAAGTGACTTGAACTCGTGAGATGAAAGGTGCCCTCTGAGTGCCAAGTACTATTATGGTTCCAGTACTGCGGATCTTTAATAAGGATATTGAACGACTCCTCTGAGCCAGCACATTGCTTTTTAACTTCTTTATGGCTGTTTTTACAAGCGCTATCCTAGAGAGCCAAAAAAATAAAAACTTGCAAGAAAAAATCCCCCCACCATAAGAGCGCACACAGCTTAACGAACCCACCGGTTTTCCTTCCCGTAGGGCAAGGCAGAGGGGAGCAAGGCAGAGGGGAGCAAGGCACAACCACCCGCCTCGGCGATGGAAGGAGGCGGCGGACGCGGGCGCTGCAGTATCCCGACTCTGCACAGCCGACGTGCTGGGGCGACGACTCCGCTACGCTCAGCCTTGCTACCTGCCCGGCTTGCCGCCTGCCAGCGGACGACGGTCTTTGGGGTCTGTCAGCAGCCCTGCCGTGGCAACTGAGAGCTGTGACGGCTCCGGGGGCATCACCGGATGGCCGCTGAGAGGGGGCAAGTGGGGAGAGAGGACCGTCGCAGCGGATGCTGGGGACTGCTGGCAGGGTTTCTGGTTTGCCTGCAGGCTCCCAGCCCAGCTGCCTTGCTCTCCACGCTGTTGAGTCTGGCCGATGCGTGGGGAGGTGACAGTGGGGGGGCCATCCACCCGCCGTCCACCCGTTCGTGACAGCCTGCTCTGACAAACAGCCCGATGATGGCGTGAGCGGCAGACGCCCGGTTTTCCTCCGATGTGCTCCACCGACCGTGGCAGGAGCCGTGTCCCCCTGTGCCTTCCCAGCTCAGCTCTGCCCGGCCGCAGAAGGTGTTGCCGGAGATGGTTTCCCCCATGGAGCGGGTGATGGGGCTGGCGCTCACAAGGCTCCCGGGGCCTCGGAAACACAGGCCAGCTGAATGACTTCACAGCAGAAGTGCTCACGTCCCAGTTTGTTTCCTCCGGACCCCTCCTGGCTCGCTCTCCGCCGACGCAAACGCTGTCAGCCCTCCTGCTCTGCTCGCCGGCGAGCAGATTTATGCTGGCTGACATGCTTTCCTTCCCCGTGCGCTGAGTGGACTTTCATGGACTCCCTCTATGGAGATTTCGTGACAATATCATTTCTCTGCTCAGTGCAGCCGCTTGCTCCATGACAAAGCCATTATAACTCGGCCAGGCTCCGCCAAGCTGAGGCACCATGGACTGCACGTGCCCTCTTTGGAAAGCCTATTCCTTCATGTCCACCTCCCTGCAGCTCCTGTTGCTCATTTATCAGGTAAGAAACCGCTGCCACGAGTCCACAGAAAACTCTTCCCTGACTTAGCAAGGTGGGAAGATCTTTCCCTATGTGAAGTCCCACCTATGGCATCTCTAATTGCTGCTGCATTTCCCAGAAACTGTAATGGGTTTTGAAAAAAAAATGCTTTTTTAAAATTTCTCACTCGGAGGAGAGCAGAAAGTGTCGACGAAGCATGCTGAACACTGCACGGCATCATCCTGCAAACACAATCTCCAAAAGACCAGAAAAGCGGCAACTTCGTTCATCGAAGGGAAAAATGAACCCTCCAAAGAGAAAGCAGTGACCTTCTCATCTGCCTTCCTCTCCTCCTTCTTCAAATGTTGCTGCGACCAGCAAAACTCTCTCATCATCTACAGAGGCAGCTTTCACAAATTGCTCAACAAGGCACGCGGAGTGCGGCAAGTGTCTGGCTGGCCGGTGCTGGCTGCCGCGTGGTTTGGCACGCCGGGTGTGCGAGAGCTGGGGAACGAGCACGGCCTCGCCTCTGCTGGGGCTCCAGTGGAGTAAAGGACTCGTCATTTACTTTAATTATTCCAAAACCTCTTTACTTGGAGGAAAATTAAAATATTTATCAGTGACTCGTGGCTTTGGCAAAGGAGATTAAACTCGGATTAAATTTTTAGATGCCCGTAAAATTTAATTGGCATTAGTGTAGGACAGTTTCTGTCTCTGAAAATTAAAAGGGCTTTTCTGACGAGTGCTAGCCTGGCCTTCGGAGACCTGTCCCCTTCCAGCGTCCCCAGCGTCGCCCAGGGACCAGCCTGGGCTGGTGCCCCTGTACCAGCAGGAACCCATCCTGGTCTGACAGCACCAACCACCTTAGATCCGGCAGCGCTGCCGGCAGACACAGCCCTTTCACCGTGTCCTAAGAGAATTTGGCAACTGTGATACGCTCGGGCACCAGCGAGGTCGGATCTGCTTGGGAGGAGACGGAGCTGGTCAGCACTGACGGGTCATGCCTGTCTCCAGCAGGGCTGGGGTTCAGGCCCGGCTGCCGAGCCCATCTCCAGCCCTGACCCCATCACCTGATGGAGACGGCAGAGCCTCACAGCTGCTCAAACCGTGCCTTTGAAGGAGCCTGATCCTGGTAGACGTCTCCAGCTTCCCTGAGTTTTGTGCGTGGGCCTTTGCAGCCTTCATTTTGTGATGGCCACTAAACTGCCCTCTCCTAGTCCCCATTATCTACCGAATCATAGAATCATAGAATCATCTAGGTTGGAAAAGACCTTTAAGATCATCAAGTCCAACCGCTAACCTAACCTTGCCATCCCACCACTAAACCATGTCCTTAATACCGAAATTCATTCCGACCCTGAATATGGAGATGCCTTGGCAGCATCCTTCCGGAACACGCCGCCCTGGCCGATGTACGCCCCAGGACAGCTGAACTTCCTCCGGACAAGTACAAACCAGAGCGCACCAGGACGGCGTGCGTGGCTACGGGTCGAGGGCACGAGCAAGGCACACCCACGGCAACTGTACACACCAGGGGAGAAGCTGTGGGACACACACACGTGACATGGCAGATCATAATGGCTAAATTGCTAATTGTCCGTTGCCAGTCTTGCAGAAAATCTGTTCTCTCTCTCTCGCGCATGCATAGCAATACGCACTCTTGCTCTCTCGCTTTTTAAAGTGATGCTTTATGTCCGAGTAAAAGCAAAGGATGGTTAAATTGTGCTATTCAAAGGGATGGAGACTAATTGTCCTGCTCAGGGATTCTCCCTTCAGGCAGCGGTTTTGTCAATGTTGCATCTGCCAGGCTGTACACTGCAGACACCCTGGGCTCGGTTTGCCCTGCCCGTATGTTTTAGCACTTGGCATAGGCAGGAACCGAGCTGGCCAGGCTTCTGCTCCTTGCTCTTATGCTGTACTTTTCCTGTCGATGCCGACAGCTTTGCAAAAGCTCGGGAAACAAGAGTTCACTTTGCTCTTATCCCTGGAGCAGAAACTCACAAGTGCCAGGGAAAGAAATCTAGAGAGGTTGAACCACAGCCCTAAAATCCAGAGAGCTGGACTCAGGTCTGGGATGGCAGGAATAACCCAGCACCCTTACTTCCAAGAGATCAGAATAAACCCGATGAGTTTTAAAACACATCGTATCTCCTCCTTGCTGTCCTCTGCTCCTGCACCAGCTCTTAGGTTTCCAAACCTACATGTGCTACCCCAATTCTCTGCCTTCCCCGGAGTGGCTGCCTTTCCAACAATTTAATGGTTTCCTTTTTCAGCCAACCTCGTCAATGCAAAGAGCGGGTTTTTCATTTCAGGATTAATCTCCCCAACTCCACTCTTCCCAAAGGCTTACACAGACATTAAAGAGGTAACTCTTTGCTTTCCGGCAGGCAGAAAGCCTCTCTGGCATCACCTGACTGAATTAAACAGAGACATCAAAAGAACCCGTCAAATTCGATGTGACCAGACGGCAAGTGGAAGTCAGAGAAGCGCTGAGGCAGAGCAAAGACTCAGGCTGCTGCTGCGGCAGATTTAAAAGAGGACAAATCCCGTGGAGATTTTCCCCTTCCAGGGAAAAGAGGATGAAAGCACAAAGGTTCAAGCAGTCCCGGATATGCAGGATGCCACCATGCAAGAGCGAGGCAGGACTGCGCGGCCGACGGGCGCTCGCTGCCCGGACCGTGACGGTGGTGTGTTCCCCGCCAGCGGCGCTCAGAGCCGCTTCACCATCAAACGCGGCAGGTCCCTGCCGGGCCCAGGGTCAGCGCTGGCTTATGCAAGAGGCACCGATGGGAGATGCGACGTGCTCGTGTCTTGCAGGAGAGCCAAGGCAGGCAGGGGCAGGTCCTGCAGGGCTCCCTGGGGCCCTACGAGTGCTTTACTGGTCATGGTGGACATGTGGCCCACTCCCGTGCACGTGCTTCATTTTCACGCAGCTCAGCACAACTCTGCGATTACAAACACGCTGATTCCCTTCCTGAATGGTGGCCACGCTCCTGGCCGATCCATCAGCCTGCAGGCAGGTTAGATATGCAACGCGAAACTGCAGTGAATCCATAAAGCAGACTGCCTCGATGTAAAATGTGAACTTACATGAATATAAATCAGGCAGGCTCTGATACACAAGGTTGCTATGACAGGGATACTTCAGAGTGTTTCAGTTAATTAGTACTTAATTAACTTCAACGCCTTGAAAAACTCTACAAGCCATACGAGTTGGTCTGTAGGTTGTCACTCACGGGTCCCCACCTGTTTAGGCAGCTCACGCCAGCCAGTTTTTGCTTAAAGGGAAGCTGCAAAGTGAAATGCATTATTAACTCAACCTCTCTAATCCTCTCCTCACGTCTCATGAGATGCTTTTTAATATCAAGCCTTCCAAGATGAAACATATGGAGATGCCAGGGATGAAAGAGAGACTGTAACTGTGGCGTTTCAGTGACTCTGAGATCACCGGCGGCTGGCGCAGGCTGGAAGGGGCACGGTGTGATGGGGAAGGATGGCTGTGAGAGCCCGGGGCGTCGCAGGGTGCTCAGCAGGGGAAACCAGCCCCTTCCACCGGGCTGGGGCAATGCTCCAGAGATGTCCCTGCCAGGCTGCAGCAGGGGAGGTGCAGGCAGGACCACGGGTGCTTGGAGATGGGCACGCTGAGCCTTTTCAGAGCTCTGGCACTGAACCAGGGCGTATGATGGGGGCTGAGTGCTGGGTGAGGCCTCCCTGGCTCGCGGGAGCTGTGGGATCCTCACAACAGCAGGGTGGGCTCCCGACCAGAGCTCGGCACTGCGACTCCTACTTTCAGACTCCCACCACCCTTGCTGAAGCCACACAACCTGATTCTACGACCATATCACGCTATGATCCAACGACCTCCTCTTGCCTTGCTGCCCCTGGGCGCGACTGCAGCTTGCAGCACCCGTGCAGAGCCAGGCTGAGCCTTGCACAGCCAGAGGCGTCTGACGCTGCATCAACAACCCACCAGCCCTCGGAGAGGAGGTTACAATCACCAGTAAGCAACGTGGGTGAAGGGAGGCATGAGGGATCCTCCACCATCCTTATGCAGATCTCAGACACCACCACCCCAGAAGACATCTTGCAGGCAATGACCAAGAGAGAAGCCCAAGTTGGCATACAGAGGGAGAGGTCAGGAGAAGAACAAGGAAAAGATCAAGGGAGAAGAACAAAATCCTTCAGGAGGAAGCACGGCAACACGAATTGCAGCTGCGAATCCACCAGCTAGAGGCACGGCACAGCTCATCCCCCTTCTCTCTGTAACAGCGCCCTGAGCCCCGGGGCAGCTCGCTGCACCCCAGCAAGCCAGCTGTCTCCCAGAAGTAGATCTGAACGAATATACAGCCTGACCAAATATGACAAACTCCAAAGGTGGTGGCAGGAATTACAGAAATCCTTTCGGCTGATGGGAACTCCCAAGTTCACACCAGTTTCTCCCAAGAGGTCGCTCTGTTGACCTCATGTGGTCACCACGGCAGACCGGGAGAGGTGGGGAGAGCCAGGTTCTCTGCTAGGCAGGCATGAAAACCTTGCCAGCGTTGCTTCGGGGCACCCCGTTACCTCACATTACTCAGTTAGCTTTATATCGAATGTAAAAAAAGCAGCAACAGCTGGAGATGAAATCTAATTTTCTGGGGGGAAATATGAATAAAATAGAATGCATCTGCTGTGGAAATGAGTTTATCCTCTGTCAGGCACTTGTTACCGCTGTGGCGTGGCCTCTGTCACACCGCAGCGGGTAGGTGATGTTAACATGCTTTCCTCCCTGCCCGTTCTTCTGCCGCAGCCAAGTGTCTGCAGAAGGACACAGCCCCAGGCGCTGCCACCGTAGCTGTGGGCTCGCAGGTGTCCGAGGTAGAGAGCGCAAGTATTTAATCGGTCGTTTCCAGTGGCGGATTCATTGACAGGCTAAGGACAAACCAACGCTCTGCTGGCCTCCTGCAGTCACGTCTCCTGCAAACCGCCTTCCCCAAGTGCTTGCAAGCAAAGTGGTGATCAGAGATCGCAGCCGTAGGGCCGACCCTCCCACCTCCCCCTGCGCTCCCCAAACTGCCTCCCTGGCCAACAAGCCGGCTGCGTCCGGCGGAAGGGAGAAGCCCCCACTGCGCCCGAGGGGGGACGTTCAGAGCCGCCGGCAGTGGGGACACCAGGCACACGACCAGGGTGGGCGCTGGGATGAGGGGCTGCCAGGGGCACAGAGCAGCATCTGGCAGCCACCCTGAGGCAAGAGGGCACCCAGGGAGACCCAGGCAGGATTTCCTGACGGGTGCGCGCCAAGGCTGGCACCCAGGGTTCACACCGAGACCCTTCCCAGCCGGGCAGGAGGACAGGCAGTGCAGGGAGAAGGGAGCACTCGGTTAGCTACAGCTCATCATGGACCGGAGAGTCGGAAGCGTCCGGGTGGGGATGCAGCACCGAGCTGCCAGCCTGCCGAAAGGCAGGTGTGAGCCCAGAACAATCCTTCACTGGACAAAACTGGTTCTAATCCTATTTTTACGCGGTGGTAGTAAATGTGCCCTACAATTCCCAGTGTGGCTTTTACGGGGAGAGAGACATCGCACGCAGAAAAGGAAAAAAAAACCATCCTGAGTACAGCAGCCAAATTGATACAAGGACTGGAGAGGATGACTTATGGCCAGAGACTAAGGGAATTTAATTTGTATAGCCTAGAAGGATGATGCCTGAGGGGGAACATGATAACACTATATAAATATCTAAAGGGCAGTTGTATGAAGAAGAGGAAAAAAAGTGACGCATGCACCAGTCGTGGGAGTGATGTGATGGACCGAGGAAGGGAACAGTTTCTCAAGGGAGCACGGCGGGCTGTTACAGCCTGGTGGGCAGAGAGCAGAACAGCGTGCCTGGAGCCTGCACGTGGTTTCCAGCCGCGGCCAGGGTGGGAGCAGGGAGGATTGGGAAGGAGCAGCCTGGTGCAAGCAGCACGGGAAGCGTTCGTGGCCCGGGACGGGCATGGCTGCACCGCGGGGGGGTCGGGGTGGCACCTTCCCCGGCAGACAGCCGCTGGTGAGCCGGCAGACCGGAGCTGCGCAAGCACCGGCAAGACTAGCGCTGGTGCTTTTCCTGGTCCCACACGGCTCTCGGTGGCCGAGCAGAGCCAGACGTCTCCCGTTCCTTTTGCTATTTCAGCTTTCCAAAAGGTGCCCGAGGACCAAGGCGTCCGAACTCCTAATCCTTTCTAGCGCAGCATGCCCAGAGCCTCCCCACCACAAAACTTCAGCCTCAGGCCGAACTGTTTCTGCCTTGGTCATCAGGAAACCTGCCCAGGCAGCCCCAGGCTGGGTCTCTTTTTGGGAATCTTTGGAGCAGACGACGCAGATGACATCCCTGGGCCTGGGCTGTTTAAGAAGAGCAGAACAACCACAGTGGTCCCAAAATGAAGAAAGGAGTGAGGTACACCGATGCCTGCGTTCCTGCTCCTTTCTCCCCTCTTCCTTGCAAATTTGAGTTGCTTTTTACAATCACATTTGCTTCTTCTTCTTCTTCTTAAAAAAAAAAAGAAAAAGAAAAAGATTTTCTCTCTGCCGTTGCCATGTGAAAAACCCACACAAACAACAGGAAAAACTGGCTACCTCTATGCAGAACCCAGCACAGTGACTGCAGAGCGACTGTCATACAGGCAGCAGCCTAAAAAAACAGGGAGAAAAATAGATTTTTCCCTTCAGCCCTTTCAGACACATGACTTGGAGACTTATTATAGTAATAACAGGCAAAAGATTTTTTCAGAGGAGAGGCCAGTCTCCATTTGTTTCTTCCCTTCACCAATTTAAATGGGGCAGATGCTGCTTTCAGTTGCCCTCGTTTAGAGCTGAGCAGTAACGAACCTCCCCGACGTAAGGAATCCCTCAGCCTTGGGTCCTTACCGCGAGGGAAGCCCACGCCGTGGGGCAGAGCCTTTGCGAGATGGTGTTCAGTTAAACCTGCCATTAATTGCTCGCTACCTATTACAGCTAATTTGCTTGGCTGGGAGCCCGGAGCGTTCTTCGCAAACCACCAGTTTACCAAACAACGCGGCACAAAACACAAAAGTCGTGCGTGCTGGCACCGGCGGCTCTCTTCCTCCAGCGATCCGCCTGGAGAACAAACAGACGAGGTTTCACCGCTCACATCCACCACCTTCAACGCCCGGGGGACGAGCGGGGAGGCACGCCACGAGGAGGAGAAAAGCTTTTGGATGATTGTCCTTATATTTGCTTATCTCCAAAGAGCTTAAAACAAGAACACGTTTGGATCTGCACATTTTCAAGAGCATCTGTAATTTCCCAAGTTATTAGGAGCAGACGAATCGGAGACGCTGACACTGGGCTGAAGCACAGTGCCCTTTAATTCCTGCCCAGCCAGCTGTGGGTTGTCATGGAGACTAACATCTGTTTCACAGGCCTTTTAAACACCCCAGGCTACCCAGACCTTTCCTGTTTTGGTCTGTGCCCGTCCCAGATTTTGGTCACCCCTCTCTTCTTTTATGCCGGGAAGGTGGGTGATTCCCACCGGAGGTGTCGGAGCTGCTGCCAAGCCAGCCCTCCTCCCTGCTGCGCTGGGGCCGGGGAGGACGCGGAAGGCACTTCAGCCCTGGTGGGCTTGAAGCAGGAATGGCTCTTGGCCCAGGAGTGGAGAAGCCCCATGCTGAAGTTATCCTGGTTCACAGCAACAGCTCTTCTGGATTTCCAGCACTGATCAGGATCAGACCCACGCCCAGCGCTGCTGCAGCTGAAACCAAAGTTATTCCGGGCTAGACCGGTCCCTTCCCCATCCGAGACTTTACGCGACGGTCTCCGTGTGGATTCTCCCTGCATCTTCTGCCTAGAGCTCCATGACTACGAACCACCAGCTCCTTCTCTGCCGTGCCGCATCTGCGGGGCAGACATCTGGCAGGATCCTCACCGAGGTGAGGGGTTTGAGGGATCGGAAGGGATGCTCAGCTCAGGCGGCCCCAGCAAGTCAGGAAACGCTCTGTTCACTACTGTGGACCTGCCTCACAGGATTCACCTTCCCTGTTTTCCACCACAGAGTCGGAAGACTTGCTTGGGCTCTTGGCTGTCCTGGCCTCGCCGCTGGGACAGGAGTCAGGACGGGTGCGCGTTCGACTTCTCCGGCTCCGTGCTCCGGGCGCTCGCAGAGCACTCCTCTGCCCCGGGTGCCAGCGGGGCCGTCTCAGCCCCGGGAGAGGGCAGGTCTGGGAGGCTGAGAGCCGGCAGCGTTGCCCACACGCCTCTCGCAGGGGGACGACAGAGGTTAAATTCGTGACGCCTGTGAGGTGCAGCAGCCCAGCGCGGCAGAGGAAGCCTGGTGTCCAGCACGCAGGGCTGGCAGAGAGAAGGCCAGCGTCCTTCCCGCGGGTGGAAGCCGCTCGCCGCGTGACCCTGTCAGTCCCAGCTACCCGCACTTTTCTCGGCGTGCCTCGGTTTCCCTTTTGCCCCGCTGGACTGGCTCGCAGGAGGATTGTCCAGCTCACTTCACCCATCCCTGATGGCCTTTGAAACCCTGGCACGGGAGGTGCTGCTGAGGTAGCGTGTTCTGCGTACCGCTGAACAACAGCCCGGGGCTGACTCTATTTCCAGCAGCAGGGAAGGGGCAGAGCATCTCAACGCCTGGGCGAGGCAGACAATTTATAGCCCGATGCTAAAAAGAACAACAGCGACAACAAAGAGATACCAGGGCAAGCGTCACTCTTCATTTAATCCTGATGGATCTGTTCTAGCAAAGCAGTGGATGAAGCGGGCAGCGAACACGTGCACGTTTCCCCGGGCCATCCGCAGACACCTTTGGTTTCAGGATTCAGAGCCGTCTCCCCGCGCTGCCCTGCAGCCCGGGCAGAGCTCCGCCGGGCACGGGCAGCCACGGGCACCAGCACCAGCCGGTGCGCGAGCTCACAAAGCTGCCAAAATGAAACCGGACCCATTCAGCACGTTTCTCCGAGGGCTGTTTAAAGGCTCACAGACTCGACCGAACGAGTGGAGGTTTTTCAAAGGTTGCTCCGGAGGGTGTAAGCTGGCAGGGGAAAACGAGGTACCTGTCGCTCTGGAGCCTGACCCACAGCCAGGGATCGTCAGAGGCCAAACCAAAAGCTGGGCCTACGGCATTTCCTCTGGTAGCCCACAAAGGATTTGCCACCTGATTCTCCAAAGCCGCATTACTTTCCTTCATTACCTCTCCCGCACTTTGATTTTAGCTCTTTCAGTTAAACTGAGAAAAGGGCTAGGCCCAGGCAATATCCCTTCTCCAGGGCAGTCCTCCCAGGCTTCCCCAGCAGACCATCAGCCTGGAGGAGCAGGATGGGGCTCTGCCCGGATTTCTGCTGGATGAAGCACGTTTTAACCTGATCTCAAGCCCTCCAGCCTGTCCTGAGGCAAACACCCTTTGTGTGCCTGGCAGGAGGCAGAATGATGCTCACCTCAGCCAGGGAAACTCAAAACTGGCCAAGATCAGAAACGTCCCCCTTCCAGCCCACCCTGGCACTTGGCTCAGCGGTGCCGGATACGTGCCGCAGCCCCAGTCCTGGGGAAGAGCCTTTCAGCCCATGTCTGGGGCTCCTCTGCACTGAGCACACCCAGGGTGCTGGCAAGAGGGTGCTGTGCACCGGTGAGCCCCCGCCAGGGCTCAGCACAGGGGGGTCACCTGCCCCCAGGGCCACAGCACTTCGGTCAGGGCACTGATGGGAGCTGGGCTTCTTCCGAGCTTTTCCTGCCAGTGCACGGTGCACTTCATCTCACTGCGGAGCGATGGAGAAGCAAACGGGCTCATGGAGCGAGCCGGGGAAAAAATCCCTGGTCAGCTGGAAGCGAGAACTGCAGAGGTGCGGACGGCAGACGGCGTATCAGAACGGGCCCGGGATGGCCCAGAAGGACTGCGCCGGTCGGTGGGTCTAGATCAGGACCATGGAAGAAGCTCCACCTCTCCCCTGCCAGGAGGGATCCTGCCTTTTTCACCCACGGGTCCTCCTCTGCCCCCGCGGAAGCTCCCACCGCGAGCAGGGCGCGCTGCTCCCAGCCTGGCAGGAGCGGTGCGGAGCTGGGTGCCTGCAGCAGCGCTTCGGCACGGCCCGGCCGGCTGCGCGGCACCGCACGGCGGGGAGCAGAGGTGCAGCCTGCACCCAGGCACATCCCTGCAGCCCCCCACTGCGCAGCCTGGGGGGAGGGAGACATCAGGTCCCACCGCCTACCTGGTGCCAAGAGGGGTCTGTTCATTCCCTACCTTTATTTCCTTCCCTCGCTGCCTCCACGGCCTCGGGACCCTCGGCCAGCTGGGCACTGATCACAGCATCTCCTGCCCCTTCCTGTCCCCAAGCCTCGCCCAGACCTTGCTGTTTACAGAGACTGAGCAAAGCCGAGCGCGGCGAGGGGAGTGGGAAATGCGGGCAGGCATTTGCAGAGCCGTGGCCAGGAGGGTCTGTTTGAACATCTAATTAGATCGCAGCAAACCTCCTAAATGGCAAAGCTACAGTCCTGTCACCCCCTCGAGACATCGGGCCATGCCCGGATTGCTGTCTGATTCTGATCTACATAATTCACCATAATCCTTAAAACTGACTCAAGCAATGAGGTTCATTGCACAGCTCACTGGATTTAATCCACCACTCCAGCGGTGCTAACGAAGCTAATGGCATATGCAGGGAAGGAACACATGTATAGCTAGGAGGCAGAGATAAAGCATTAATCCGACCATATGCTTTCAACCCGCTTTACTCTTCCACCCTCACCCCAATGCCCTTTCGCAGCACTGGGGGAGACCAAAACCAGCGGGAAGCAAGAGGAAGGGAGGAAGTCTGTCCCCTTGGACGGGTGGCCGTGTGCGCTCACACCTCCGTGCGCCCGCAGCCCGCAGCCGTGCGGGGCAGAGCCGTGGGCAGGGCAGGGCTTGGTGGGGCCGGGGGGACCAAGCTGGGGTTGGATGGAGATTCTGGGTGAGGGGAGGGAACAGCTCCTGGCCAGAGATGTGGCACCTGGTGTCGTTTCTAGATACAGCCCATCCACCCCAGCCCAGCACGCTGAGACAGGCGCACATGGCACAGGACCTTGTGTGTGTGCAGCGTCGCCTAGCTCGGGGAGAGCAGAGACGCATCCGCAGGATGCAGACAGGCCTGCCAGCCTGCCCGGGTACCCCATGCTCGTTCCCACAAGGGCGGTACAAGTGGCATCCGCTTTCCTGCCAGGTTTCCTCTATGGACAGCTGGAGATGGGCTTCGTTACGCCTGCACGCAGCACCCAGCGCAGCGCGGGGCAGCGCTGCCGCGCGTGACGCTGCTCCCAGCCTGCTGGGGCATCGCCTCAGACCTTCAGCAGCTGGTGTGCGAGGGGAGAGGGAGGGTGAGGAAGACCCTACATGTCCCTCCACAGCCTGTCAGCCCCGCACCGGGCAGGGCGCCGGATGGGAGGAGGCAGGGCTGGTTTCAGAGAGGTTTCTGAAGAGCAGAGAGCTTGGAGGAGGATGGGTGTTCTGTTAGTGAGCAAGGGGAAGGAGACTGCCCCGTCTCTCCTGGGAGGCTGGCAGGATGAGCCCAAGCATCCGCAGCTCCGTCTGCCTCCGTGCTGGGAAGAGAGCAGCTTGGGAGAGCCTGGCACGCAGCTACCACCCATCAGGGAATGGCCTCCTCAGCTTTAGCAGTTGTTGAAAAGGGGCCTGACCCACCAGCCAGTGACCGAGGGCTCGTGTCCTTCAGCCCTCCAAGCCCGGCTGGTGCCTGCGCCATCCCGGCCGCGGGAAGCAAACCCAGCCATTGCTGCCTTTAGGATCCCTCAGCAGGGAAAGGTGCTCTGCAGAGGCAAAGGCATTCAGAGCCCAAATTAGCCGCGCTGGGCTCAATCTGAGATTTTGACAGCGGATGCCAAATTTATTTCCAAACGCACTCTGGAAATGTCACCGTGCTGGTCGGAAGGAATCGGGTACATGCTCCCTTTTAAATAGAACCAAGCATATGGGAGGAGGATGATTAGATTGCTTCCAAGCTGCCAAATTTCTTTGCTGCAGTTAAAAATCTTCCCCAAAATGTCCCAGCCCACAGTGTTTCTGAGCACTGAAGTCTGTGCCGAGACTTTTCCATTGACAGTTGTGTTCTAAGCAAGAAAACACATCCCTCCGGTGAGGTCCCAGGTGGTCCCGGCTCTGAGGAGGCTGGGGGTCTCCTGCCTCCACCCGCAAGCCAGACCAACTCCTCCCCCCACGAGACCCTGCCCTGTGGAGGGGGGAGAGTTTCCTTCTCCCTTTTACTCTGGCCAAAAGCAATGATCTCAGACCGTCCCCTCGTCTCCGGAGCAGCAGCCGCCTGTTCGGGGCAGAGCCTAACTCAAGGAGGAACCATCTCCCTGGCACGGCGTGCCCCTAACCGCAGCCGTGCAGACCCCGCTGCGCTGAGCCGCCGCATCCCGAGCTGCCCTCTTCCCAGCTCACCCAGAAACCCAGCACACCCCAGTACCGAGGGGCAAAGCCACCCAGCAGCCGTTTGCAAACCAAGAGGGGAGCGGCGAAAGCCCCTTTAGCTCCTGGAAGATAAACCCCCCCCGCTTTCCGTGGTAGGGCTGGCTTCCTTCGGGGTCTCCAGCGCTCCCAGCTGCTGGCGGTGGGTCCCTTGCAGGCAACGCTCCGTCTCTCCGAGGTGACAGTGCGGTGTGGCAGCTGCGGAGAGGGAAGTGCTGCCTCTGCTCCCACTGCTCGGTGATGGGAGTCAGTCCCCGCAGTCAGCTGGGTGTCGGGGGAATGAGGGTGGGAGGAGAGACGGGGACGTGCTCGGGGGCTCGTTAGTCAGCACTGCAGAAGTGACGCCTGTCCCACCCGGACAAGCCATTCCAGCACTTTCCCTGCAGATAACCCCCAGGGTCACCCTCAGTTTGGGGGACACCCAAGTTGTGGGCCACCACGGCCCATTTTTTTCCAGGCTGGACGCAGGGTCAGCAGCCCAAAGTGCAAAGCAGCAGCACTGTGATGTCCCTCACGACAGCCCCAGTGGGTCTGGGATCGCTCAAACTTTTCCTGCCGCGCTGAGAGACTGAGAAGGGCACAAATACCTACTCGGTGCCTGGCAGGGCCTTGCTTTCTCTCTGTAGGTAACGCGAAACTTCCCCAGGGAGCAGAGAGCACGGCGGCCTTCCCAGGAGAGGAGATGTGGTCTGCACTGGTTTCCAGATCTGGGGATGGTGGCCCCTCTTACCTGGCCTGCTTGATTTTCTGCCAGCCCAGTGTGGGGGACACCCAAGACCAAGCACACATCCCCCCTTCAAAGCCAGCCTCCACCAGCCATCCTCATTTTCCCAGCCAGAAAGCAAACTATGCCCAGACCTGAGGGGACCAGGAGCAGGGTCCTCCCTTCTGCTGGGGACTAACCTGCGGCACCTCCGAGTCCTCCAGGCCCTCTCGGGTGCCCCGTTCCCAAAGCATCCACCCACTTTCTATAGTGACACACCGATCTGCTGCATCTGTATCTACAGATACAGAAATCACATTCTCTTATATCTGCTTCTGCCCCCTCTGTAGCGCTTTTCATGCCCAGCACTCGCAGGAAAGCCCCAAGTGAAGCCAGCAGCCCTGTCCCTGCTCAGCGGGCTGGGAAAACAAAGCACGCAGCAAACCCCAAACCAGCTGCGAGCAGAGCATCACCATCTCCATGGTCCTTGGGCAGCGCTCCACCCCCCAGGACCTCAGAGGGTGAGCCATAAGCCCACCTGGCAGGTCCAGAGCCCGGGTCCCAGAGCCAGGAACGGACCCGGAACAGGCTGTAAGGCAGCCGAGCCCAGAGGGCACGAGCAGGAGGAGCGCTGAGCCCAAGCGGTTACAGCGAAGCGGCACAGCTGCTCCCAGCTCTGCTCTCAGCCCACACGCTGCTGAGTGGCGGGTGGGAGGTTTTTCTCTGCATTGCAAATCCTTTCTCATTCGAGTGCTGCAGTGCTGCTTGGAAGGAAAACAACCACTCTGGAGAGAGAGCAGAGGGGTCCAGCAAAGCACCAGCACCCAGGGCAGGTCCTGGAACTGGCCCCAGGAGAGCCTGGCTCTGTAGATAAAGCTAAAGCTTCCCTAGCAGGCAGCCTGGCTGGGAGCGGGAACCGTCCATTCCCATTTTCCTGCCCTTGTTTCTGGCACAGACAGCCCCGGCCGAGCTCTCTCTTCAAACCTGGGAAGCGGGAGGAGAGGAGGAGAAGGCAGAGGGAAGAAGGCTTCCAGGTCTGCGGAGGCTGGCTGGCAGCAGAACAAGAGCTGTGAGAAATGGTGGGAGCGCAGTGCTCCCGGCGCGCGGCTGCAGCCCCTTGCAGCGTGTGCCAGGGCGCTGCCGGGAGGGTGGTCGTGCCGTGCGGACGTGCGGGCAGAGCCCAGCAGTGTTCCCTCGGCTTTCTGTGCAGCCCCTCTGCCACACCAGCTGGAGGACCCCGACTGGGAGAAAACTGGACTGGGGGGGGGATTTGTTCCCTTTTTGGCACACGGTGTTGGGCAAGCTGCTCGTTTCTGCCTGGTCATAGTGGGGGCCGTGCTCTGAGCCCCCAGGAATGGGGCTGCCCCTGTCCCAGAGGACTGATTTTGGGGTGCGAGCCGTTCGGGTTCCTATCGATCCCTATAGATGCATCTCCACATGTGCACATCTCCAACACCCAGGAACCGCTTCCCACACCCAACAACAAGTTCTCTTGCCGGACACGCAGCGCTATGGGCTAGGAAGATCTTTTGGGAATCCACAGCAAAACAATCCCCACGTTTGCTGGTGTACAAGTTCCCCCATCACCAAGCTTTTGGGAGCCACCTTACTCAATGTTTGCCACCACTATCCAGGGAGAGAGAGGTAGGTTCTGTGCTCCTTAGCATCAGTTCAGGGACTGATGGAGCGTGGAAGCCCAGGGACAGCGTCCGCAGGGTCCTTTACAAGGGACAAGCCTTCGGGGGAGTTCAGCCCCTGGGTGACGAAGGGGACAGGAGCTGAGATCCAGTAAATATGCAGCGGACTTTCTATAGAGAGAGCCCATTTGGACCAGGGAGCCTCTCACGAGGAAGGCGTGTTGCTGCTAAAAGCCGTGACTCATCCTCGCTCTGGGCCCTTGGAAACCGGGCAGAGGGGGGTGGAGGGAGGGAGGGAGGTGGTTGCTCTCAGGAGGGCTCTCACCAAGGGACAGAAAATGCTCTTGGTCCAGTCCGCTTCTTCCTGATGGGACTGTTCATGCTGATGAGAGCTTAGGAGGAGAAAGGAAAGAATAAACCAAGAAAACCCTCAAAAGGAAGGACAGCAATCCCCAGCAGCAGAGAGCCGTCGCTGGGGCAGGGACCTGGGGTGGATTTCATGCACCAAGGCTCCTGACAAGAAGAACCATGGGGACGTGTGGGGTCAGGAGGTGCCAGATGCACTTGGCCAAGCTAGCCCTGCAGGTCTGCCTCTGCGGTCCCATCCTCCCCACCACAGCATCCACCTGTTTGCCTCTGAATTTATTCAGCTCGACTTTTTAGAACAAACCGTTCATCTACCCATCCATCTGTCCATCTACCTGCTTATCTGTCCTTCCATAGTTTTTTATCCACACAGAACCCAAATCCATCGGCTGTCTGGATTGCTATTGATCAAGGAAGGTAGCCAGGCAACTATTAGGATCTCCATTTATTAGCTCCAGTATGTACCTGTGGGTTTCTCTACAGGGAAGAAGGTGTATTCTACTTTTGTGCCAGACAGAAGATGGATCTGCAGAGGTCTGGACACTGACACCACTTTGAAAACCCGTAGCCTCGGGCAACAGACACCAAGCCTTAAAGCCTGTCCTTTGCTTTTATTCAGTCTCTAAGCGAGCAAGCTTCCAGAAGGAGTACAGATATTTCCACCAGTGGCCTTCAGCGTGTAAAAACCAAAACAATCCCACAAGCTCATCACATAAAAATGTGGAAGCTGATCCTGCAAGCAGGCCAGACCGCTTCCCTTTGAAGGAAGGGCTAGAGCCTGCAAGTCAGGTGCTAGGTTTCGTGGCTCCATGTTATTCATGTTGTCCTGTGCCAGCAGTTCTCCAGGCTGAACATCAGCTCAGAGCACCCTCCAGCCAACCCTCACCCCTCCAGAAACACCAAACGCTTTGGGAAAGACATGCTTCGTTACTGATGTGCTCAGGGAACACATTCCTCTCTCAGGAGGAAACCTAGAGAGTATGGGCCGGGTGTTGGGTGGAGCAGTGTAAATACTCGCCCTCCCACCCTCTTCCACCATCTCCTTCTGTACTCAAGGAAGCAAGACTTTGGAGGGGAGCAGGCCCCTAGTCGTTCCCAAACAGGCTGGACCCTGACTCTGAACCAAGCCCTGGGGTAATCCCACTCCCGTTTACCGGCTCTGCATGCGGCACATGTCAATGAGCAACACCTTAGAGTAACCTTCTCTTCAACGTACAAAAGGAGGCCACCAGGAGTAAGAAGTCCTCAGCTGCCTCTTCTCAGAGCTCGCGGATCTTTAATCAGTCTCACCCCTTAGTTTTTAATTTCAGATTCTCCCCCATGATGTACGAAGGCACTGCCCACCCTCTCCTGCAGCTCCCTCCAGCCACACGGGCAGATCCTTGCAGGAGCACAGCAAATACATCCCTGCTCCCCCACCTCACCCAGCCCGGGCTCCTTTTCACCTCCAGACCCAAAATCAGAGAACGGGGAGGTTTATGCAATTACCCAGCACAGACAGCGGCTGTCCCGGAGGCCTCTGTGCACAGACGCAAGGTAGCACAGGGATGGGGGCTTCTAGCGCAAGGCTGCTTTCTCCTTTCAATTAATTTGGGTTATTGCTTTCTCACAGTCGATAGGCAGCAGGAGGTTTACCGCGATACGTTCCCTGGGCAGAAAGACAAAGGCAGAGTGAGACCAGAGCCCTGATGAGACATACGGCAAGAGACACGCAGTCACACCGGCACTTTTGGGTACTTTCAAGAAGGGTTATGAAAGCAGAAGCCCTGACTAGCGATAAGGCCCCAAGTCTCCTTTCTGAAGACGCGTTTCACTGAGCGCTCTGTGCAGAAACTGCAAGAAGGTCCCTGCTTAAGACAGCCATGAGCAAAATCCTGCTTCCTGAAGGTGCTGAAGCATCCAGCCATGCTCAGATGGGTGCCAGGAGGGGTTTGGCCTCCTTGGCACAGAGCGAGCAGATGGTGGAGAGCAGCTCTGGGTCCTGCCCAATGGCTCCATCTCCACCTGCACAGGGTCGTCACGCCCAGGGTTGCTCACGGAGCTCGGCCGGGAGCAGGCATATGCCAGGCCTGGCCGTGCACATTGGTCCTCTCCAGGTCTGGGGAAAATGGCAGCCACCAACGCAGGCAATGCTGCCAGCCTGGCCCGGTGGTGAGGGGGCACCTTTGTGCCAGGAAAAGGTGCAGGGGGAGGCTGGTCCCTCGCTTCCAGCCTGCCCCACAGCACAGGAGGGCAGAGGCACCCAGAGGTGGCTTGTACCAATGACGCACCGTGCATCCCACCACCATGTTCTGCTCCTGTGACGTGTCCTTCAGAGTGGGAAGGGCAGCTCTAGCAACAGGGAGATGCCCACTGCTCCTCCCGAGCATCACTGCATCAGCACCCTGGATGCCACCCGCTGCCCAGTCATGCTACAAAGGGTGCAGGAAGCCAATCCACCCATGTGTCCCCCAGCCAGGCTGTCCTGAGCTCTGCCACCCGCCTCCTGGGACATCACCTGCTACGTGCTGGCACCTCCATCCGCAGACCAACACACTGCGCAGCCACAGCATCCCCAAATGCCAGCGTGGAGTCCAGCACCGTACCGGTGCAGTGGGTATCTCCCAGTCACACAGGCAGGGCAAGAGCACATCCTGCGCACACATCCTTGGCCCCGAGTCTCACAGGAACACGAGCAAAGACATCTCCAGGGCAAAGACATTCAGGTCAGAGAGGAAGAACCAGGCCTGTCCCTGCCCCCATGACACAGCTTCTCCAGCATGCCAGGCAGGGGCCGAGGGCACCGTGCAGCCTGAGGCACAGAGGGGGGTCAGGCTGCAAGCCCTCCATCTCCAGCACTCCTGCCCCAAGCCAGAGCACCTGGCACATGGCTCTCGCCTTCCAGCAGCTCCCGCGGCAGCAGTGTGGGAGCTGGGCTTGGCATCGGCACTGCGATCCACCTTCCAATTTCCAAGGAGCTACGGCATGCCAACAGACTGCCAGGGAGGACCGTTCCTCCCCATCGCCGCTCCTCTGCTCAGGAGGCACCGAGGAGAGAAGCTGGGCACACACATGCTGGAGGTATATGGGTATTTTTTTTTTCCTGACTGTTTCCTTACAAAATACAGAATGGAAAAAAGAATGGAAAAAAAATAGCAAAATAAAGCAAACCCGACAACTCCAATTTCTATCTTAATGAATAAATGAAACGCATCCCAAGAGGTAATTAAGTGCTTCGAACCAAACATGTGTCACCTACATAAAAAAAAGAACCCAGAGAGAAATCAAGCAACTGCAATTAAGGGAAAGAGACAGATGGGTGATTGCCGGGGCGTGGGGAAGCGGGGAAGGCCAGCCAGCGAGGACCCTGCTCCTGCTGCCCGCTGCTCTCGCAGCAGAGGACCGGGGCTGGTGCTCTCACTGTGCCATGAGGGTCCCGTGGGAGAGGGGCAGTCCCACCGGTGTGGGGGCCTCCCAATGCCCAGGGGAGTTCCCAGTGGTTTCTCCTATCCTGAGGACATCACGTTCCCTCGTGCAACCATCTACCTTTGTGCCCTGTTGGGGACAGGGACCCTTTGCTCTTGGGTGTCCCTTCCCAAATCAGACACTAAGCTTTGTCTCACCCATCCTCCTGGATGGAACATTCAGGAAATACCCAAATAAGTCCATCTGATTTAATTTCCTTCTGGCCCTTCCCCTGTCCTTGGCACTATAGTGTGTGGGAGCTGCCTGGAGTGTCGCTGTGTCCCTGTCATCACCAGACCACGTGCTTGGTTTGTGTTTGGTAGGGTTTGCTGTTTGTGCATGTGCTGTCCAGGAGGAAACCTGGAGGAGGTCTTCTCTGCAGTGCAGAAGGGGATGAGAACGCGGTGGTGCCTCAATCCTCAATCCAACACAGCAGCCATCTCAGGTGCGCAGCCCATCCCTCCATGTGTGGATGCCCGACCTCCATCCTCATCCCCAAATCTTGAGGTCTCTGCACCACTTGCCAGAGCCTCGATGTTAAGGAGAAACCTCCGTGTATGTCAGCCTGCAGAAAACCACATGCCTCTTCTTTCTCAATGACCTCAGGAGGCTACAAAGACACTCTTATTGGGTGCACAAAAAGATCAACTTGGTTAAAAAAGATAATGGATTTTCCTGTGACAGTAATTCAAAGAAGGGTAGCTGCTGTACTGAGGGTCATGAGCTCCCCGGAAGACCGTGCTCTTTGGAGAAGCCGTCAGTTACCTCTAAGTAGTGTCAGGGCCAGGACAGGGCACCCACACCAGCCCCTGCACTGGCTCCCACCCCTTGGGGTCCCACAGCTGCTTGCTATTGACCAAGGCTCCAGGGCTGGGAAGGAAAATCCCCTGACATGCTCTTGACGCTTGTTGGATTTTATGACAATCTCCTCCCTTTGGGAGGCCAAATCCAGACCTTTTGAATGTTTGGGTTTGGCTGAGCTGCTGATGGAGCTGGTGTCACACCCTGGGACAGGGCAGGAGATCGTTCCTGACACGGGGAAGGCATGTGATTTATTCCTCCATAGGTTTGCTCTGCCTATTCACCACCTCTCAAGTGTCTGCTGCTTTCAGAACAACTTCCTTTCCAATGGACCTTAGCAGCTGTGACGAAACTGCTGGAATCCGGAGCCCTGCCCTTTGTACACGCTCATCTCTCTCCTTGAAGGAGAAATATGGGCTTTACGTGTGCTTGAGAGGGCTGCAGCCGTTCCCTGCAGAGGCCTCCTTCTCCAGCTCACCGGAGGGGGTCGAGCATCTGCATCCTCTTCCTGCCCCCCTAGCCCACAGCGAGTCAGGGGCCTTGGGGACCACCACACGTGTAGCTGAACTCACGGTCACGGGCTAACAGCGGAGAGCAGGAAGCAAACCATGGTGAGGGGCAGCCCCACAGGTCCCACTGCCCTACACCTGGACTGCCACTTGGCTCATGCCTGACCTGGTCTCCACAGCCTCTGCCCCACAGTCCGAGCAGGAGCCTGGATGTTCCCATGCTCTGACATTGCTCCAGCCACTGCCCAGCACCACAGGCATCACCCAGCGCAGACACCATCACGGCTCTCCCTGCCCCCAGACCCACCTGTATCAGAGTCCTCCAGTCACCCTCTGTCCCAGGCCACTGGGGCCACGCCAGCACCTCATATCAGCTCACCGGTGCACCCCAGACAGCCCCCCGTCTCCCCTTGCTCTGCCAGCAGTACCTCTCCTCCTTCGCTGCCGCCCGGCGCTCAGGCTCTCTTCTCGCCTCGCAGGGCAACAGCATCCCGAGAGAGGAAAAGCCCACAGCTTTCCAACACCCACAGGCTCCTCTTGCCTTTCGCCCCAAGGAAACCCCATGGAGCAGGACCGTGACCCCACGGGGGTCCTGCCTCAGGCCCTGCCCTGCCCGTGGTGCCCGGAGCACTCACAGTCCGGACGCTGCTCTCCAAGGTGACTCTTCTGCCAGGACGCCGCAGTCATTCGCGAGCTGGAGGAGGGTGGTGGTCCATGCGCTGGCTGTGGGATGGGCACAGCGAGGCGGCAGCTCTGTGACCGTGCTCACCAGGCTCCTTGGGCTGAGGAGGGCAAAGACAAGTGTGAGTCCAGGGAGGCATGGATTAACCCCAGTCCCTTCCTAATCATGGAGTCTCCTCCAGTCCTCGCCCAACCCAGGTCCCTTCAGGCCCAACCAGTGAGGGAGTGATCCAGCAGAGATGCTCCTGCCCCAAAGTACTCAGACCCCAGATGTATCACCGCCTGTCAGGTTCAAAGCACACCCGTACTCAGCATCTCCCACTAGCTCTCCTCTCCACCAGCCCTCCCCAGCTGCCCACATGCCTCTGCCTTCCCTGGGAACACACTGAGCAGGGTTGACCCACAGGGCACCCAGCAGAAGGACTGGGAGAGCCCTAGCAGGGAGCCAGCCATGCAGAGGTCTCAGCTCCTCAGTCCCTCAGCACAGCAAGAGATAGACAAAGAAGGAACTCTCAGTGGATTGAGAGCAGCCCTAATGGATTGAGAGCAGCCCTGAGGAGAAGGACTTGGGGGTGTTGGGGGACGAGAATCTCAACATGACCCATCAATGTGCGCTCACAGCCCAGAAAGCCGCCCGTGTCCTGGGCTGCGTGTCCAGCAGCGTGAGCAGCAGGTCGAGGGAGGGGATTCTGCCCCTCTGCCCCGCTCTGGTGAGACCCCCCTGCAGTGCTGCGTCCAGCTCGGGGGTCCCCAGNTCCCTGCCTATGGCAGGGGTGGGACTGGGTGGGCTGGGAGGTCCCTTCCCATCCAAACCATTCTATGATTCTATGAAGCAGGCATGCAAGTCCATCTCTGGCTTCTCCAGCCCTGTTCCAAGCATGGCCATGGACTCATGAGCCCATCAGGAACAACCAGACCACCATGAATGGATGGCAGTGACACTGCTGAGGTCAAAAGCTCAGATGTCACTTGAACCCCTGCTGGGGTCCTGTGAAATGGACAGCACCACTCCCGACTCCAGTGTCTCCATGGCTGTCAGAGACCAAAGACAGTGTCCAGGAAGGTCAACAGACTCCAGCAACAGTGAGCAACTCACCCTGTTCCAAAGCAAACCTTTCACCTTACGACTGTTGGTGTACTTGGGACATCACACAGCTGCTCTCAGAGGCTCAGGGGAGAAATGGGGTTCAAGCCATGAAAGCAGTCAGATGTGCCACCAAGCTAAAGAACAGGGCACCTTCCCACCGCTTTCAGTCAGCCTGGCTCACCGCACCAGTGACATGCACGTCTGTCCTCCCCATGCACTTTGAAAAGAGCAGCTTACACTCTGATCGGATTAGAGAAAGAAAACTGCATTGCAATAAATCCAGGGAGGGGACTGACTGCCTGGGCTTTAATCTGAGGGGAGCCTTCAAGATAAGAGCATTAAGAAGTGGGGATAAAGCAGCCTTCGTGCGGGGATGGTCTGAGCTGGTCCCTAGTCTGGGAAGCAGCACAGCAGAGCTGGCTGTGGCGTGCCCTGGCACCTGAGAGCAGCTCAGCACATCCCTTCAAACATGACCTGTCTTTCCACACCCACAGCCCCCTCATTTCAGGAGATGGGGGAGCTCTAAGAAAGACAGAGCACAGGACACAGACGATCACTCCAAACGCTCACAGTTCATATCGGGAGCCTGAAATCCCAAGTGGGAACAAGGACAGCACAGTCCTCATCAGAAGACCTTAGAGAAGAGTGGGATCTCTCCCAACAGTGCCTCTTTCCAGTACGGGGATCTGGCACCTCCCGGCTCTGACTGCACTTTGGCTCCAAGCTGACATTGGGTTCCCTCCTCTGGGAAGTCCTTCTTCTGCCTCTTGAATGTGGGGCCAGAGGCAACATGCACTCTGCAGAGCTCTGCTCCTCCTTCAGAGGCATTCACTGAGGGCCATCACCACCTGGGTGATCTCCAACCCCAGCCCATGCCCCATGGATGGGACAGGAGCTCGACAGCTGCTGCAGCAAAGCAGACACAAACTGCTTGCTCTCCAACTTGTTCCTCTGAGAAAGCCAGGCATCTTTTCTTCCTCACATCCCTTGAGAGATAATCCCCACACCAGCACCAGAGGAGAGGGAGGGAATAAGAAGCGTCACTGTGCATCCTCTGATGAAGGCTGAGGAGGGAAATCTGCTCCCACACCATTTGCAGCTGGAGGACCCATGAGTCAGACGGGCTGAAGCCCCCCGGGATGTGGTCAGTGGTGAAAGCACAGGGTGGAGCCACCCCTCACTCCAGTGCCACCCGTTTGGCATAGGTGGTGACTGACAACGCAAGGGGCAGCTCCTGGTGCAGGTTCTCGTGAACTCAGCTGGTGAAGCCCTGGCTGAGCGCACAGCTTCATCATGCTCCTGAGACGAATGGAGACAGTCTTGCAGCTTGGTGTAAGTAATTGAGGAAAGAACATTTGTAAGGCAGAAGACAGCTGGATTAAAAAGGTGAAGCCCAAAAAGCAAATGAAAAGAGAATCATTGATGATGGATGGGAAAGCAGTACCCGAGTCCAGCGTTTTCCTGGAAATGCTGTTGAACAGCAGCAAGACAAGAATAGCTGAGATCAAACCATCGGAAGAGCTTGGGCAGCCACGGGCGCTTGCAGGACCTATTGCAGTTGAAGAGGCACAGTCAGCTGCTGAGCTCCAAGTTTCCCAGCCTTGGTGGGAGACCCTGGTGCTGGTCCCGCAGCCCATGGCTGGTCTGCTGACCAGCGTTAGGACCACTGCTTGCAGAGGCTACGCACGTGGAGGTCTGCTCCAGGTGAAGTTCAGCAGAGTGACCGTTACTGCCTGTCCAGCACAGCCCATCCTGTGTATCTCCCACCGCACTTTGTCATCTTCTGGCCCTATCTCTGCAGAGCAGAAATCCCCAAACATCTGGCATATTCTTCTTGAGGGCATTCAGAGAGACCACACAGAACACACTATAAAGGTCATTACTGCAGTTTGCTTTGTTAATTGCTGCTGATCAGACAGCTTTCTTGGCAAGGGGGAAAAAAGACATTTGGGTAGGAAAAAAAAAATGGAGTTCATAAGACAGCAGAGTTCAAGACTCCTCTCTTTGCACCAGATGCCAAGCAAGGACAGGGGTTGTGACTGCCAGGCAGACTAGTTGAGAGCCTCGGCTTAAGTCCCATCCGTGGTGCAGGGAGAGTGGCGGAGCCAAGGTGAGCCGCTGCCCAAGGACTGACCACTGAGACGTGGTCAGGCTTGTCAACCACGAGCAGCTTCCTCTCCCCACCATGGTAAGGACAGTTGGGGGAGGTCACAGCCCCATTACCCCCAACATCCTTCCCCTGTGACTTTCTGCATCCTTGCATCACCACTGCAGTTATCTGACCCTGGGCCCATCAGAAAGCACAAACTGCCGTACCACCTTCCCCATCTGGCATCAGGCCACCTCCACACCACCTCCACCTCCACACCCTCCTGGCACAGCCCAGGGACCAGAGTCCCCACATTCCACTTCCTTGTTCTTCATAACCAAGGCAATCTCCAACTGGTTTCAATTGTTGTTCCCTCACTCCTAAATGCTAACCAGAGCCTTCCCATCTCAGCTGCCTCCCAAATCATTCTCTGCCGGCTCTAAAAACCCTTCTGGGACTGAGAGAACAGACATGACTGCCTGATTCAATAGTAGAGGAGGTTTCCCAGACTGAGAAGTGCAAGCAGAAAGATTCATCCCAACCCCATCATTTCCCAGGCTGAGGACAGTGGCGTGACGCTGGCCCAAGGTTGTCCCCACACGCTACAGAGAGGGGTTGTATTGGCCCTGCTATAATTGTTCCACCACTGCAGGTCCTATGGCTGCATGACACCAGTAGAGAGACCTTCCCCAGAACATCTGATGAGCCCTAAATCTGTCTTGCAACTAGGTATCATGAGGCACACAGGGGTGGTGACTTGCCAGAGAGATCACAGGGAGCCAAGAGAAGACCCAGGGACAGAGCTTGTATCTCCCAAAGCCCAGACTCTTGGCCTCTTCACCCAACACACAAGCAGACTAGGAGCCAGAGCAGCCCCAACAGCATCCATCTCAGAGGGATGGGGACTCTAGGTAAGACGATACTTGGTCTGTGCAACATCATTCCCTGAAGAAACACTGGTTCATCATTAGCACACTCTGGGCAGCAAGATGCACACAACAGAGAACCGCCAGGCCACAATCCAGCCAGAGAGCTGCTGGGATCACTATGGCCAAGATCACTCAAACCACCCACAAAGAACTTAAAATCCATTCTGGAATATTAGTGCCGGAGTCCAGTCCCCTAGTGCACAAATACAGCAGGATCCGTGCTCAGTGACACCGGTTCTGGGGTCTGAGCAACCAGCTCCTTCCCTCCTGGGCAGATCTCCCATTGAGCTCAGCAGGAGATGTAACCATCACCCCCAGTCCTAGGGCAGTGGGAGCCCCCACAGACCAGGGACCCATCAGAAACTCATTAGAAATCCCATTAGAAATTTAACTAAAGAGAAGGTTCAAGGCACAACCAGCCTTCGCTGGGCTGGGAGGAGACCTGGGGGTCAGGCAGCTCCAAACCTAAGGGGCAAAATGACTGTGAAATTGGAGGAGCAGACAGCAACGTGCAGAACCCGCTGGCAGAGACAGATCGGAGAAGTCTCCCGCAGGAGAAGCAGCTCCCCTTCTGCTGGCTGGCACCTCCACTGCAGAGTCCCGAGGGGGATGGATGGTCCTTAGGAAACTTTGGGGAGGGGTCTCAGAGCCACCACCCTGGAGGACTCAGGCCCACTCTAGGGAAGGACGAGGGCAAGGATGGAGGGAAGGCTCTCCTGAGAAAGCCAGAGGGGGCTTTCTCTGCTAGAGCAGAGGGTGTAGGGTCCCCAGAGAGGGACTGCTGCTCCCTGCACTGGCCAGGCTGCATTCGGGTGTTAATGAGCTGGAAAGGACAGAGGAGATGTATTTCAGCAGTGCTTGAACTCCAGAGGTACTTCAGCATCACAGCAAAGTAAATACCCCATAAAACGTTCATCTGGCAGCTGTACTGTCGTGCACGGGTTCATTCACCTCTGTTCTCAGCGCTCTCCTTCGAGATGAGGAATAACCGTTCACGCTGCTGAGTTTTATGACAGAAGCACTCAGCAAATCCTCGGCGCCGGTAAAGGCTAGTGAGAGTGGGACCCCCATCGTAGGCTGCCTGGAAGGCAGCGGGAGCAGATCCCGGGCTCACCGCCACAGTCGGCATCCCCACCAGCATCCCCACCGGCATCCCCACCGCGCTGCACCACGGGGCAGGAGCACCGCGCACCGCGGCACGGGGAAGGTGTGTCCGAGGGCTGCTGCGAAGCAGCTGCTGCGAGCGCTTGCTGTGGGGCGCTGCCATCGCTCGCCCAACTTGCCAGGCTGTTCCCTCCATCTGCTGAACCCAGCACGTTTATTTTTGTGTTTCCAAGTTTGATCGGATCGACTCTTCCACTTTAATCTAATGAGCGCGCTGAGCTGAAACAAACACAATCTGTCCGTGGAGGGCCGGGGAAGGATGGCTGGGGGCACTGCAGAGGCACCGTGGGCAGTCTGCAGTACCCTGATGCAGAACCAAGACAGTTTTGACAGCCGGCACAGCCCGAGCTCGCACCCCTCGCCCCACACGTGCCCGCACAAGTCTCCCCACCGCTCCAGGGGCTGAAGATGTGAACATGGAGACGCACCTCTGGAGAGAAGAGCATCGTCCTCAGGCCTCAGTCTGGGCATGGCTCTGCTGTTTCCTTCCTTCGCCTGCCCGTTCCCCGTACCGCTTGGCCGTCTTTCCAGCTAATTACCCCACGGTGCTGCGGGCATCAGCCATGTGGCAGCAGCATCTGCACGGGCTCCCAGAAATGACCTTGGCCGCTCAGAGGACAGCGGGAGCCTTTTCGCCTTCCAGGCTTCCCCCGAGACAGACAAGAAACCTTCAGCAGGAGGACGACGTGCACATCCGGCCCCTGCGGTTTGCTGCTCTCCGGTTGCGAGCTCATCTGCACCAGCTCCGCCAGCTCCGGAGCGCGGCTGGAAGCACCAAGCCTGCAGCTCCCTGCACCGGGACGAGTCACCTCCACGAGGACCCTCCAGCACCGACTCCCGACAGGAGCTCCCCAGCAGGATTTACCACTAGTCTCGGGCTCGGAAGTTTTTCCACCTCCTGTTTTCATACCCAGTTCCATTGCAGAAAAGCCCTGAGGCGGGTTTGTTTGCACTCCTGTGGTGTGCGTGCGGTGGGGAGGGGAGCTCGGCCGTGCTGCTTTGGTGTGAGGAGCTTCAGGGGAGAGCAAGGGCTGGATGCGGGGGGTCTTTAGGAAGCAGGCTGGCTGGGGGACATCGCTGCCACTGTCCACGGGGCTTCTTCCCTGGTGCGAGGAGAGAGGTGGAGCAGAAAGGAGGTAGCTCGGCAGAAGACACTGTCGGTAGGTCTCCACAGTAGGGACGACAGCCCTTGGGAGCATCTGACCTTGCACCGGTGGAAAGCCCCAAGAAGCCCGTCGCTCAGAGACCTCTTGGGGTGGAAGGCGAGCTGTCATCTGGGAAACTGGGGGGGCTGCCCGGGCAGCAGCTGGGAGGCTGGAGGCATGGCACGCTCCTCCTGGCTGCCCTGGCAGCAGCTCAGCTGGCTCGGCCGGGCTGCCCAGCTGGCCCCACTGAGGACAACTCCACGCAAGGAGAGGGCTCAGCTGCCAGTCGCGGGCACCGCCGGGACGCGCACGGGGACAAGCTGGTCGTCCGCTCCTGTGGGCAGAGGAGGGGGGGCGTGGGGAAGGCCCCCCGGCAGCTTGCCACCCTGCCGTGCCTGCAGGGAGGGCAGGGCTGCGGGACCGCGGCTGGGTGCGCTGAAGGACTCGGGGCGACAGGGGCTCCCGTGGGCCTGCCCGTCCCCAGCAGCCGGGGCAGAGCCAGGCCAGGGCCCGGCCGGGCCCGTTTCCACACGCCGCCTCTCGCACCTTCCCTCGGCACAAGCTGGTTTTGAGCCGGGTGCTCAGCAGCTTCCCGAGCTCACGCGGCAGGGTGGGAAATGCCCCTCCGAGTGCTCGGGTGCTTGGGCCCCACCGGGACGAGGTGCTGAACTCCTCAGGGAGCTGAGACGGCGGCACAAGCGTCCCCACCCCGAGGAGCTCAGCACCCAGCCGGCTGTGGCAAGGCGGCTGCGTTGGCTTAACCTTGAGCCTGGCTGCGGTAAAGCTTTGTATGCGGATAGGTTTCCTTTAGTCTCCTCCCCAAACAAAATCCCCCAACTCCCTCCAGCCATCGCATTTGCAGATTCGTTTTCCTTAAAATAACAACTAAGTCCATGCCGTGAGAGGCTCGCTCTCGCCCTGCTTTAATAAAGAGGGAAGATGAAAAGACCAGGGGAAGATTTGCTTTTGCAGCACCTCACTGTCGCTCCCAGTTCTGTGCTCTCCGTCCTTATTTCTCATCCGCCTTTCCAGGAGTTGTCCGTAACCCTTTGATAATAACCTCTTCTCTCCCAAAAGCAGGCAGTGTCCTTTCTTGCCTGCGCAGCCAGAGAAACGTCACACTTTCCCTTTGATGTCAAGATAATGTATAGATGTAACATTGCGTGTATGTGTGACAAATGCAAACAGCCAGCTCTCTGTCCCAGATTTGGTAATTTAGGGAGAAAAAGGAAAAGCTAGGGGAAAAAAAATAATCTTAAAATGATTTCTTCAATCCCCTTCCTTCTCCTATAAATATTTCTGTTTGCTCTTTTCCCAGTGCAAAGGTTTGGGGTGATCTCCCCGTCCATCACACGCACACAGAACTGCCTCTGGGCAGCCTGCCCTCCCTGGGGACCCGGGACCCCCAAATGTCCAGGGGCCCCCCACGTCCCCCTGCCCCGCCGAGCACCGGGGCCAGCCCTGGCAGGTCTCTGTGCCCAGAGGAGACGACACCTCGCAGCCCGGCAAGATTACGGGGCAGCTGCGAACCACCCCGCTGCAGCAAAACAAGTAGCTCGAACCCCATGGATTTTCCAAAAGCAGTTTGGAACCTGGATTTGCCGGAACGCCTCATCCGCAGTGCAGGCGCCAGGGCCTGAGCCCGGCTCCCCGGGCACCCCACGTCCGCATGGGGCTGGGCCGGCTGGCAGCAGCCCCCCTTGAGCTGCTGCCCCCCAGGTGCCACTCGGGCCCCTGCTCCAGGCGTACAGGAGCCGGTGAAACCCCCCGAAACCTCTCGCTGTTCCTGCTCCCAGTCCCTCTGACCGAGGAGGGGTTTCTTTGGTCCACACGAACCAGGACGTGCCTGGTTAGGATGGAGCATCAGCCCCTTCCCTGCTCTGCAATGTGGGAGGCATCACCCCCTCCAGCTACCTCTGTGGTGGGCGGCCCCGGGGCCAGCCCCCGCCCCCCCCAGCCTTCAGGAAACCTCCCCAACCCTGGCACCAAGCCCCGACCCCTCCAGTCTCCTCCAGTCCCGGCACAGCCCTTGGCTGGGTTCAGGGTGTGGTTTGGGACCGGCGCAGGCAGGAGCCATCCCTGGAGGCAGTTCGGATGCAGCCAGCGTCCAGACAAGACAGACGGGCACAAGAAAGTCTACTCTCAGACACAAGGGTCTTTCCTTGGCTCTTGGTCTTGGTGCCAGCAGGGACACGTTGGTCTGAACATGCCGGGCTGAACAGAGCCTGCCTGCCTGCCTGCCGGGGAAGGCCCCAGGGGTCCATCCCACCTCGGCCGAGGAAGCCCAGCAGCCTCCAGCCCCCCTGCCCACGGCCACAGGCTGCAACAGAGCAGTGCAGGCACGGACGGTAAAGCCGGCAGAGCTCCTTTCCTGCGGGTCCCCTCCCCAGCCCACACACCCGAACATCGTTTTCATTTTCGTCTTCACATCCTGCTTCTGCAATGGCTTCACAACTAGCCTGGCACGTGCCTGGCCAAGGAGAGGAACCTTCACAGCCATCACAGGATCCCCACGCACAAGCCAGACCTGTGCGTGCTGCTGGCACACACAAAAGGAAGGAGTTTTGATCCCACCTATCCTGCAGTTTATTTAAACCAGTGCCAACACTGGTGTCAACGCTCCTGCTTCATGTGGAGTCGCTTGATCCAGAGCTGCTCCAGGAGGGTTGGCCTCTGGTTTGCCCAAACCAGCCGGTGACTGCCTGGGGCCACCAAAACCTCCCTGGAGAGCATGACAAGTGTGGCAGGTTGGAGGGCAAAGCCCACGGCAGTGATGACAGGCTTGTGATGACCTGCAAGCACCCGCTCACCCCGGCTGCATGATTCACTGCTTGGGTAGCACAGCGTGGCCCACCGGGGCGAGAGCCAGGAGAAGCTCATCCTCACCAAGAGGACCAGGACGCAGCAGATGGGGTCCCGCATGCTCCGCCAACCTGGTGTCAACAGCTCCAGCCGTGGCCAGGCTGGGACCTCCCATGGTCAGCACGCACCAAACGGCATGTGTCACTTGGGCACGTTGGTGGGACACGCTCTCTCCCAGAAAGCCAGAGCCTGTCCCTCTCCAGATCCAGGCTCTGACGGTGCACAAAGGTCCTGCACTGCGCGGTGGCCCTGTTCCTGTGCTTTGTTCCTTGCAAGCCACTCGTAGCCAGTCCTGGCTTGAAGCTCGTCTTCCAGGAACCTCTTGTTCCCCCCCAAAGCAGCCTCTCCCCTGCAGACTCCTAACTTTCTGTAAGACCAGGGACCACAGCAGGTACAGCTCCTGAGGCTCCCCAGCTCCCTGCTCCATCCAGTGCCCTTTCCATCCCACTGACACCTCCTCCTGCTCCTCCAGGAGCTCGGTGGCTCTCACCACCCTCTCCATGGAGGTGTGGGCAGCTGCCTCGGGGTGCAGCTGTGTGGGGGTTTGCTCCAAAAATGGAGTGTGTGGTTTCTGAAGTCTCTACATGTGCGACTCTCCAGCCTTCCTGTGAAATCGCTTACTTTCGCCTTTCTCTCTGGCTCTGATGCAGACTCTCAGCATCCGGGGAGCTGGGGGGGGGCTGGAACTGGGGTAAGAAGATGCCCTCCTTGGCTGTGCTGCTCACCTGCCCCAGACCAATCTCCCCTATTAATGGAAATCTGGGCAAAAGGTTGAGTTTATCTAAGCCAGAATCACTAAGAGCCCTGGAACTCTGCTCAGTCATTAACTGGTGAGTAAAGCGTGCTCAGTGAGTCACCGATGCTATTATAAACACTTTCTTCTAAAGACTGTAGAAATGCAGTAGGAAAGTGGTGTTCCTTGAAGTCACTGGTTGTAGCTGTTTCCCTCCATCAAGATCTCTGCTCTGTGACCTGGGTCAGCTCCGTCCCCCCCGCCTGCCCCACGGGCACCTGCCCCCCAAGGCTGCGTGCCCCAGGGCCAGGCTCTTCATGGCCGGGGTGACAACACGAGCCGCGTCTGCACCGCTCCCCCAACCCTTCCCGCGCTTTGCGGCTGCACCTCGTATTAAGCCATTTATAAAGGTTAATGCATGCAGGACAGATATGCTTTTCCCAGATTAATTGATGCTAAAGACACCAGCAGCAAGGAGTTGCTCAGTGCCATACGTAACGCGGTGAGGGCTGCATGACCCTGTCCCAGCGTGCTACTACTCCTTGGTCCCCTCAGTCTGCCCAAAGCGCCGCTCCTGCCCGTCACCGGTGTTAAAAAACCCAGAGCTTCCTATGAGCCTCAACACCCGTCGTCACCCTGCGCCTGCAGGTCTGCCCGCTGCCCTTCTCCTGGCTCAGCCCACCCCACGACCACTCTCCCCTCCGCTGCTCCTGCACGTGCAGGGAAGCTGCTGTGACCCCTCCGTCAGCCTCCGTCTCCATCCCCAACCTCTGCCTTGCTCCCTAGAGCACAGCTTGGTCTGTCTGAGGGCCACACGGAGACGCTGACACTTGGGATAGGCTGTGGCCATCACATCAAACTTCTGCTTCACGTGCTGCTCTTGATGGCCACTAGTCCAGCCCATCTCCATGCTGGCCTCCTGCCCTTGCCCATCTAACCCGGGTCTGCTCCTGCTTGCTCTGCTCACCACCTTGCCCTCTGTGCACCGCCCGCCCTCATTCCCGCTTCTCTTGCATCTTATTTTTCAGTTTGTCGGCTTTTTTGTCCCCCTTCTGCTCCCAGGTCTCATTTTATCCTCAGCCTTGAAAATGCAAACGCTTACCAGCACCCCTAAGACCAGACCCACGCGGGGACGGGTTTGCCCTGGGGGGGATTCCCCAACCCCAGCCCATTCCAACTCCAGCGTGCCCGTGCCCAGCCAGCTCGCCAGCGGTGCAAAGGGCTCGGGGTCCCGCCAGCACTACCACCCTGCCACCTCCACCACCTTGGAGACAAGCAGGAGCTGACTTGCGAGCCAGCCTGCTGCTGGGGCTGCCATGCTGATTATTTCACACTTGATATATCAAAGAGAAAAGAAAATGCCAAAACTCTGGAGAAAGCAGAGGAAGGTGCGTTGGACCAAAGAGGCAGTGGAGAGCAATTCTTGCAGAGACTGAGAGGACCCTGCAGAAAGATCTTCTGCCTTATCCCTGCCTGAACACCTTGTCGGCCAGGCAAGCTCTGCTCCATGCTGCCATTCCCTGTGTCCTGCCCAGGCTCCAGGGCTAGACACTAAGATCTTCCTATTCAAAAGGATTACAAATTACTGTCTGATCCACTAATTAGGAAGGGAAGATGAGTGTGCTTCTGACAGTAATGTTTAGCAGCCATTTAGAGATTGCTCTGAAGGCAGCAAGGCGCTGTGAGCACACCGCAGCATGGAGCCGCATCTGCTCCACGCCAGCAAGCCCAGGACCCCCCCGCCGGCCCCGCTGCCGGCAGCTCCCTCTCGCCCCGGGAGGCTCTGCCCGCTGCCATCCCCGGCTCGCACGGCTCCTGCAGCGAGTCTTGCCCTTCCGCAGAGCTCAGTCTGGCTCTCAAGGATGTCCCCAGGCCATTTGGCTCCTAGCCCCGCTGCCATTACTTCATATTTATTTAACAAAATTAAAACCTGCTTAGTGGGGCCAATTGAAGGCAGGGGAGACAAATCGGATCTTCCTGCTGCTGCCGGGGAAGGGCAGCCTGGCGCCGGGCTGGAGGCCACTTGCGCTGTCTCCGGGGGACACGGACCCTCGCTCCCACCCGCCCGCTGGCAGGTCACGCCGGAGGACTGGGCATCGGCAGGTAGCGGCACAGCAAGGACCCCGACTGCTCACGGGACCCCCCTTGTCTCCTTCCCCGCGTGGCTGCTCGAGGCAGAGAGCTGCTCTGGCTGGGGAAGGACTCCAAGAGGAAAGCCCCGTGCTGTGATGGGACTCGCTGAGCACCACGGGCGATACGGTCCCTGCACGTGGAATCCTGCATAGCCGTACCTCCGAGAGGACCATCCCAGCCCCGCGGCCACCCACAGGGCAGGATGGAACCAGCCAGCCCCGTGCCTGTGCGTTTTGAATGATGCCCATATCCACAAGTCTGCACAAGTGTGTGGAGACTGCTCTGAACACCTCCTCCAGACAGTCTCCAGAGACAAGACGCTGCTCCCAGCCCAGCAGAACTGGCCGTGGCCCCTTCTGAACCTGTGCTGTCTCTAGCAGGGCCCCTGTTTCCCGTGCAGCTCCTCACAGGACTGGGCTCCTCTCTCCTGGGTGAGAAACTTTCTCCAGATCAAACAGGAGACCAGGCAGGTCTAGGACCATCTCAGGAACTGCTCTACAGCTTTGGCCCTTCTCAAAAGGGTAGATTGAGATGAGATGTTAGGAAGGAATCCTTCCCGGTGAGGGTGCTGAGGCCCTGGCCCAGGGTGCCCAGAGAAGCTGTGGCTGCCCCTGGCTCCCTGGCAGTGTTCAAGGCCAGGTTGGATGGGGCTTTGGGCAACCTGGGCTAGTGGAGGGTGTCCCTGCCCATGGCAGGGGTGGCACTGGGTGGGCTGGGAGGTCCCTTCCCACCCAAACCAGTCTGGGATTCTATGAAAAGTCATCCTAGTGCTGACCCCCATTCCCCAACCCAGCAACAGTCACAAGCCCAAGCAGCTCAGGTACCTCCAGAAGTGTTCCGCGCTGCCTGCAAAGGCTTTCCACAGGAGAGAGAGAGAGCAAAGAGCCAGAGATTGAAAGCATGAGCCACATCTTCATGGCACAAAGGCAGAGATACCCTCCACCCCTGGTATAACCCTGCTGGGACTCGACATCTGCAAGACCCACCCTGGATGGTCTCCCATCCCGCCCGGCCCCGGGTGCTCCCTGCCAGCCCTTGGTGCTGAGTGACCCCTCTGGCACAACAGCATCCAACACAGAAATGCAAACACGATGTGAAGGCAGAGGGAGGAGATGGGAAACCTCAGGGGCACAGGCCCCACAGAGGAGCAGCTTCATCACAGAGATGAACCCGGCCCGCTTGAGGTATTATTAGATTGACTTACAGTGGTATTAATGAGTGCTTTCAATTTTAATTAAGTTAATCTACCTATAAAAGCTCTTTATGCCCATAAACATATGATCTGAGAGAGAACAGTGCTTTCGGGCACATTTTTACACCATTTGAGCACCTTTTTTGTAGACACCTATTTAACAGTGATGACAACACAACAGCTGGGAGAAAAGCACCCACTGTCCGACCCGCAGCTCCCTGCACTGTGTCGGTTAAATGTGGAGCAACCTCTTGCTCGAGCTGCATGAACTTCTAGGGGAGGCAAGATTTCATGCTCCCATGATGATAAAAGTTACAAAAACCTGTGAATTCCAATGAAAAAATATACATTATCTTTTCTCCACTGGGGAGAAGATGGTGCACGCAGAACAAAGAGCTCATGGACGTGGCGACAAGCATTAGAGCACCCAGGGCTGCTGGGGTCTCCCTGTCCTCCCCTTGTTCCCACCTCGGGCGGAAAGGCCAGCCTGCTGGCCAGGCTCTTGCAGAAGGAGCCACGCTGGAGCCGGTCTCCAGCCCCCAGCAGACCCTTGCCTGCTTTGCCAGCAGAGGTTCATTTTCCTGATTCCTCCAGTTACTGGTGGAGCAGGGTGTGGGTGGCCTGGGTTTGAGTCACTGGCTCCTTCCCAGGCTTGGCCTTTCCCATGGCTGGGGAAAGCAGGAGAGTCAGAGCCTGCTTCAGACCTGGGATGACCTCCTCAAATCCACAGGTTTGGGCTTTCTTCTCCCTCCTCCTTATGAATCCTGTGAAGTTCCCCTTGCTGAGCACCGCGAGCTGAGGCCCAGGTGCCAGAGGACACAAGGGCTGCCTTGCACAGACTGGTCCTCCTTGCCTGGAGGAGAGGACAAACAGAGCCACCCTGCACGTCAAGCTGACCAGAAAGACATCCTGTCACATCTGCAGAGAGAGGAAAGAGCAGGAATGGCACTGGAAATTAAAACGTGTCAAGGAAAGTGACAGTCTTTCCCCCCCCGGGTGAGGCAGGCTGGGTCTCAGAGGGCTTTAGTGCTGGGCCAGCAGCTGCTCTGAGCGTTGGGGAGAGGTAGGGGAGGGATGGACCTGGGGCTCTCCCTGGCCGGCCTTCACACAGCACCGGCCTGTGCTGTGGAGCAGTGGGGACCCCCTGTAAGGGGTGCCCGGGCTGGCTTCAGAGCAGAGGTGAGTCCTCACCAGCTACAGCGATGGCTTGGTCTCCCACCATTTTGGCTTTCCAACTAAAAATGCCTTTCCCTCCAGCCCACCCTGTCCTCCAGCAGCATTGCCAAGGGCAGGAGCACGCATCTACCAGGGGAGCCACCAGCAGCATCCAGCCCCGCTCCCACCCTGGCTCTGGTCACCCTGTTGCCAGCCTGACTTGGAGGACCTTTCCATGCCCGGTTTGCCTGTGGGGCTTTGGCTCGCAGAGGCCAGCCTCGTGTCCTGTAGCTTGTCCTGCTGAGCCAGGCACTGAATTTTGTCACTTCATCCCACAGGTGCGCAGAGTCCATGCTCAGCTCCTGCCAGCATCTCCTCACTGACCCCTCTCTTGTAGGTCAGCAGGGTCCACCAAAGCCACCAAACCCCACAGCAGAGGAGACACGGTCATCTAGCAAGGAGACCAGGCAGTGCTTCTTGGAGTAGCAAATGGAAGGATGGAGAAAACCAGTCAGGGCTCAGCGCCTGCAAGTGGCTCACCTTCGCTGGGACGAGCGGTGCCACCAAAGTAGGGCTGCTGGGCTCCCCGGGGCCACGGCAGCACAGAGTCTTCCCTGGCACGCTGCACAGAACAGGGCGTATCATCTAATTATATCAGCTCTGTCCCACAAAGTGGAGCTGGGAGATGGGGTGCCCTATTTACACGCCCTCCTCCGGTCCCCAGCAGCCGCAGCACTGGTGCCAGCCTGCCCCTTGCCCGGGTGCTGCGACGGCCCCGCGTCCTGCAGCCTAATCGGCTGGAGGAGGGGAGCAGCAGCTCCCCACTGCCTGCACCTCCACACCCGGCGAGGCTTGCCGGGCGCAACTGCTGCCTGGCTGGATGTTTGCTTCTGGGGAGGAAAAAGATGGTTGCATGGGTCAGGGTCAGTGTCTGATGGACCAGTGGCCTCTCTCCATCCCACCCTCCAGCCCCTGGACTGGCTAATACTGGGCTGCCCTGAGGGCTGAGCATCAGATCAGGCACTCCTGGGGAAGAAGCCTGCCCTGGGCAGCCCAGCAGTGCAATCCCACAAGGGTGCTGGAGCCTGGGTAGATGTGTCCTCACCACACCACCTCGCACACATCCCCACGCCAGCAGTCATGAAGGGGTCTGCCACAAAGGGACTCCCGCTAGCGCCGAATGGCTGGCATGAACACCCCAAGACTGACGGCTTCCTCACACCTCCACGTCCTGCCGGCCAGCCCGGGGCAGCCCTCTCCCTGCCCGGCACTCGCTTTCCTTCTCAGCTCAGACCCTGCTCCAGGAGGTCTCATCACCTGTAGTGAACCCACCCTGCAGGGTTGTAGTAGCCCCGTGCCAAGAGCCTTTGGGGTGGCTGGAGCCATCGGGAGGTAATTGCCATCTCAGGCAACACAGGATTGAAAGCATCAGGGCTACGCTATGAGCACGGGCAGGGCAGGCAAACACCTTCCCTGCCCGTGATGGGAGAACTGGAACCAACACACCAGTGCGGGGTTACTCTCCCGCTGTGAGGGTGCCAGGCAAGGGGACCGGGCAGGAGCCAAGGGTGCTCAGAGCTGGTGCTGTAGCAGTGCACATGGGGAGGGGGTGCCAAGGGGCTGGTGGATCCCATCCAAAGTCCTCTGGGTTCACCTCCCAGAAACTTCACTGTGCTCTGGAGGTCCTGGGCACAGCCTCCCTCTCCTCCTGTGGGACCTCTGGACGCTCCAGCCAACAGCTCCACCAACCTGCCCGAGTGGTGCTAGGGACTCGGCCCCTCTGTGCGTGTTTGGAGATGCCCCTTCGACCTTCCCTGGCCTCAGGGGACCTCCTCGCTCCTGTGCGCTTCACCTCAGCCGTGGCTCTGGGAGCCCCTTCTGTTGGGCTGCTGGCGGCAGGCATGAGGGACGGCACGGCCCTGCGCCCCGCTCTGGTGGGGCTGGCGGGAGAGGGCTCATCCCAAGGGCTGGGGAATGGCTGGGGGTTGCCTGGCCCCTGCCACCCGACTGTCGGAGGGGCTGTGGGCCGAGAGCAGCTCGGGAAGCGCTCCTCACCTGACGTTATTTTGGTTGCTAGGTGATTAAATCATCCATCTGCTTATGACAGCACGGGAGAGCAGTGAGTCAGTCCCCTTCGTACAAGACAACAAAGGGGTTTTTCAACTCCAGCCCACCTCCAACCTGTCCCCGGGTCCGTCCGTGCCTGGAGGACACTCAGACAGCAGAGCAGGGGGAAGCGGGGATCCCGCCCGGTGCCACAGCCGGCACCCCGCGGCAGGGCAGCTGCCAGAAGCAGGTACCACGGGGCTGCGGGCATCTTCCTCCGTGTTTCTGGGGAGCAGGACCTCCATGGTGTCCTGGAGAGCACAGCTGGGCAGCTGTGTCCTCACCGCACCGCCGCGCTGGAGGGTTTTGCTTTATTGCGTCTAGAGCAACTTTGAGGGACCAGATGAGCCCCACGAGAAGCAAAGGGAGGTTTGTCCCCCCAGGACAGCCCAGCACCCTCGGCACAGCCACCCGAGCACCTTCCCCCTTCCGCAGGCTCGGCTGCACCCGCCGCAGGGATGTCGCTAACGTTGCACATGCGGAGCGGCTGCGACCACGCACTTCGGGAGCGGAGCCCAGGGAAAGCTAGCAGGCTGCTCAGGGAGAGCAAGGCAGAAAGGCAACAGTTTGGGAGAAAAATAACATTTTCATAAAGCGTTTGAAGTCTTTTGGAGCAGGAAAGTGGGAAGGGAGAGAAAGAAGAGCCTCTGTGTGTGTGTGTGTGTGTGTGTGTGCATACATGCATATGTGAGAGAGCGGCAACAGGAGCCTCCCTCCCCGCCGAGAAGAAACCATCTCAGTTTCTCAGGTTTTGGAGAGTGTTGAGACACTGGGAAATTAAAGCACTGCCCACCAAATGTGTTCAGAAAGCCCGGTTTCCATAGTAAGGCTCTGAACCGTGCGTAGCTGCCGGACAGACGCCTCTGCTGCCAACCGGCACGCGCTGAACTGGGGGACCTGGAAATGGGCGAGGGGCTGGAGGCTGCCCGGGACCCGCATCCCCTCCCACACACAGCCCACCGGATCTGAAGCCCACCGGGGCCAGTGGAAATCTCCTGGGAGATGCACAGGCCTTTGTGGGAGCGTCAGTGGCCACACGGAGCTTTGCTGTGGGGATGGAGCTGGGAGACCACCCCGGGGGGGCTGCCCACCCGCTGCCCACCACAGCCCCGAAGGAGAAGCCCTGCAGCGGGGTAAGGAGCACCAAAGCCGGGAACTGCCCAAAACTGACTTCTCCTCCTCCTGCCACTGCAGGGGAGCAAGTGCAAAACACCCACTGCCTGTCGCGTCCCTCCCGCCCCACACGCCCCATGCCAGGGCTCAGCCGGCACCGAGCCAACCCCAGCAGTATCCCAAACCCAGCACCCAGCATCCCAAACCCCGGGAGCTGGGCTAGTGGCCTCCCCGCTGCTCTGCACAGGTCCTCCCAGGTCCCCCGGCAGCTATCATGACTTCTTAGTGCAAAGAGACTCATTAATGAAGTGGAAAAGGAGGAGGAGGAGCAAGCTGAATGGTCTGTCCTAAGGGACAGTACAGCAAGGAGGAGGAGGAGAGCGCTCAGCGTTGATCTCGGGATACGCAGCCACCAGAGCGAGAGGAACGACTGTCCGGAAAATAACTGGGGGTGGAAAGGACAAGGGGTCCAGCTGGCTGGGCAGCCTGCCCGAGGGGGCTGCCAGCAACGATGGAAGACAAAGAGGTGTGGGCAGGAGGAGAACGGGGCAGGGATGCTGCCTCCAGAGCCGCACAGCCACCCCCAGTGCCCCATCCACAGCCACCCCCACCAAAAGGGAGCACTGAGCGGGCAGGAGGCAGAGGGAGGCCTGCAGAGCCATGGGCAGGAGGGCTGGGTCCTGAGAGATACCCACGGCACGACAGGAGAAGCCTCCCCAAGGCTGTCTGCTCCATCTGCGCTCCCTGCCCTGGACCTCAGGTCTCTCCATCCTGCGGGGTACCACCATTTTGCCGGCTCCCAGCACCCCGGCGCGGCGGTAAGCCTGCAGCTCACCAGCAGCAGCACCGGCGGAGGGAGGAGGACAGGCTGGACTGTGTGGGAAGGATATTTTTCTTTAGCACGTCGGTTCCCAGTTTCCAAGCTGTCTCTGGAAGGGCCTGGCTGTTGCGCTTGTGGGCAGCACTGCAGGGAAACTGGGGGGAGCAGGTGCCGGGCTCCTCCTGGCCACTGGCCCCTGGCCACCAGCCCCCCGGCCAGCTCGTCCTGGGGCAGAGGACACGGAGGCCCCAGGAGTGGGTCTGTCTGCTTCGGACGTGGGGAGTGCCGGGGGCTGCCAGGGAGCAATGGAGGGGGAGCGGGGGGAAGGCTTCCCTCCCCAGCTCGCGGCTCCAAGCCGAGGAGCGGCGACATCAGGGTGCCGGGGACAGGGGCGGCACGCTCAGCAGCTCCACGACAGCTGCTCCTCTGGCTCCGAAGCCTCGCATCAGTCCTGGGGCCCCCGGCAGCAACCGTTTCCAAACCTCGGGAGCCCTGGTCTGCAGCAGGCTCCCGTCCCTATGTCACACAGGAGACGGCTCCCCGTGGCTCAGAGCCCATGACCTTGGCCTCCACCGCTCTTGTGCCGGGCAGCAGGAGGGCTGCTCTCCTCTGCTTATGTCCTTCAGGCCTCAAATCCCACAGCAAACCCATCCAACTTGCTGGGGCCAGGACTCCCACACCCAGGAAACGACTGGGAGCTCATCGGGAGCTTCGGTGTCCCAGTTCCTGCCCAGTCGTGCTGCCCCACATCCCATCACGGAGGGCACACACACCTTCACCAAGCACCACCCTCGCATGCTGAGCGGGAGGAGAGGACACCAGCCATCAGGCTGTGGTGGGTCTGTCCGTGCACCTCCGGGACACCCAGCATGCTGCCTGGAAAGCACAACCCAAACCTACGCCTGGCATGGAGACGGTTTTCCCACCCCAGAGACTTTTGTCCCCAGCAAGGAGGGACCAGACAGGGAATGACACCGGTGTTCACGAACTGACAGGCTGAGAGATCCTTTGCATTTCAGTCAGCTGAAACGCTTCCCCGAGACATCGCTAAGAGGATTCACTGGACTTCGACCTCTTCCCAAACCCGCAGCAGTGTCCAGCTGAGACGAAAGGAGGGTGGGTTATTTAGGAAATGCCAAACCGATCCTTTCTGATCATTGACAAAATTGCCTTACTGTTCAGAGCACAAAAATTCCTGGAAAAGGGACCTTGTCCCTTAAACTGTGTCCGCTCGGTCCCAATGCCGGCCCCAAGTCCCGGGTGCCTCCACAGATCTGCCCCAGGAGGAGGGTCCTTGGGGTCCCCTGTGCTCCCGCCAGGCTCGGTGCTGCCCGGGGTCTCGTCAGGACCCAAACCCTCCCAGTTAGGTCCAGCTGAGCGCGGGTGCGAGGTGGCAGGTCCCAGCGGGCACGGGCCATGAACACCTGGCTGAGGTGCCCATCTCAAGGACTTGCCCAAGCCCATGAACCCGCCGTCGAGCTGCCAGAGCAGCCATCTCCTCCTGCCTCTCCGCCATGGGAAGGATTAATCGGACGAGGGAACTGGTGAGGGAGCATCAACTTCATTCCCGCAGCGAAGAAACTGTGCCATTAAAATCCTCTCTCCTATGACACACACTGAGCCTATTTCAGTAATAGTTTGGCAGGGGAATTACATTACGGAGCCTATAAATACCTCGTGGGGTGCTGCTCTGCTGATGGAGCAGTAGGATGTGGCCCTTGCCCACCCCGGTGCTGGCCCCGGCAGCCTCCTGGAGAAGGCACTGCCATCACCGTCACCAAGGAGGGCAGCTGCCGGGCCCTGCCTTGAGGTGAAGGACATACGGACACGGACACGTTAGGGCAGGGCTGTCCCAGGGCAGCCCCAGAGGAGAGCTGGGGGCTGGGAGAGGACCACGGTCAATGGGAATGGGGCAAGAGCTGGGTGAGCCCTGGAGACACCAGAGGGGACGGAGCTGGGCCAGGGGGAGGACAGACGTTAAGAAGATGGTGGAAAGCGTTAGCACCCCGAGGATGTTTCCAAAGCAAAGGCTCCCTGCGGCTGCAAACTTTGGACTCAAACCAGCCTGACGCAGTCGGCCCGTCTCTGTCCTCACGGGGCAGACGGGGGTCTCACATGAGAGGAGGTAGCAACTGAGGCTCCTTGGGGCACAAGCTGATGCCCTGAAACATCCCGGGGACATTCCCCGCACGTTCCTCCCGGCCCACACGGCACAGAGTGAAGCTGCTCCCTGAGAAGCCCTGGCCATCAGCTGGGCCATCCTGGGCACCAAATGTGAGAAATCAATGACCCGCCTCCAACGCACGCTCCTCTACCAAAGCCCTGAGACAATATGGATGAAGAAAATACTCCGCCACAACTGAGAGGGACGGCAAACGGAGGCGAAGAGGTGGGGAGGGGGTTCCAGCCCCCCAGTTGTGCTGGCCAGCCACCATTGCGGCGCTGCGCAGCGAGGGGAATGGCTGGAGCCGCGGTGCTGTCACGCATTTGTCATCTTGCGAGGGAAATTGTGTGGGTGGCCCCTGTCCTGCGAAGATACATTGAGACAAATGGCTGAGGGATTTGGATATTAAATACTTGATGCAAGGGGACTTTCATGACACTCGCCATGGGTCTCATACGGCTCCTCCTGAGCGCAGGGTTAAGCCAGTGCTGAGTAGTTTTAACGCTCCTGCCTCGTACGTACTCTATGCACACGCCGAGCTGACACCCACCTTCCCTGCTCATGGGCCAGACCTCTGCCCACCCGCAAGTGTCAACACTGTTCTTCAAAGCTGCTGGGCCCCTCCTGCAGAGAGAGCTCCTCCAAGTCCTCCCCAGCAGGACTATGGGCAGCGCAGGAGACAAAGGGGACACCAAACCCGAAGGCAGTTGCCGGAGGCCTGAGGGAACAGGGTCCCTCAGTGAGAGTCACCCAAGGGATGTGCGGAAGGGTCCCATGCTCCCCGGGGAACGCAGGAGCCCCAGGGGACATCTAAACCATCCTGCAGCCAGCGGAGTGTAGGTTTGTGGCTGCTTGTCACCACCCTGCTGCCCACCCCCAGCGGGCGTAAAACCACCCAGATCACCATAAAACCTCCTGAAGTTGTACAGCGCTTCCTTCAAGCAGCTGGAAAGCTTTGCAAAGAGCTGCAGCGAGCTGGGGAAAAGCCTCTCCTTTTCAGGGAAAGCTCTCAGGAAAGGTAATTTTCCTGACAGCCCATGGTCCAAACCCAGCAGCCAACTGGGAAAGGATGCCATTCGTTAGAGCCCGCCTGAGCAGGACCAGAGCTGGCATGTTGGGGTTCAGCCTCAGGGGAACCTTCCCTCTGCAGTATCTCTGCAAGCGAGAAGGGGCTCAGGAGTCCCTTTCTCTTGCACGCAGAAAACAGTAACACGAGGTCACACGAGGAGCCCACTGGAAACTCTGCTAATAGCTGCCTGGTTCCTGTAGCCAAAGACACCACCCACAGAGGAACCCAGCGAGGCTCCCAAACGAGACGCGTAAGCAGATACAAAGCGTGAAACACAGATCTCTTGTGCAAAGCTTCGTCATTTTTATGCCGTAGACAGCAGGACGCACCAAGTCCAAGCTTGGGGAGGTTGGTGCAAATCTCCAGCAGTGTCGTTTCAACAAAGCTTTGCCGTCACGTAGCCAGATTTTGGCAAGACGCAGCGCCTCAAACAACAGCTCATGCCGAGGGCTTCCCGCACGTGCCCAAGCAGAGGAGCTGAATCTTCCCTTCCATTTATTCTGCGTACACCTAAAAACAATCCCCCAAATGAAGAATAATCGAGCAGACTCCTTGCTCGAGACAACCCCCTCCGGTCATCCCAGCTACGGCCGTCGATCTGCCTGCAGCCCCTTTGCTTTCTGTACGCAGGACCAGAGACCTCAACCACAGCCGGCTCGTGCGCAGGGTGGGTGCTGTCGCAGCCCGAGCCAGGGTGACTCAGCGCACCCCACCACGCTCCAGGAGGACAAAGAGGCTGCCCAGGGCTGGGGAGCTGCAGCAAGGGGCTGCCCGTTGCCCCCCAGCCCCAGGCACGGCTGACCAGAGCGCTCGGACAGCTGCTGCTTCAGCCCCAGGTACCACGGATCCAGGCTGGAAGACGGTGAGAAGAAAAAGCACGCCGAGCTCCGGGCTCGAAATCAGCACCTTGAACCCCGTCCAAAAGCAAATCGGAAGTCAGCACAGCTTCTGGCAACCAGGTGCTGCCTCGCCCGGGGCTGACGCCGCTAAGCACAAGGTGACGACTTCGGCCCGAGCCGCGGGCAGCAAAACCGGGGACGCAGGTGGCTGCCGTGGCACGGGCGTCCTCCCCGGGACGCTTTCTCGCGGGTCGCTCCCCTCCTCTGCGGGTGGCGAAGGGATGATGCGGGCACGGAGGAAAGCAGGCTGCCATCTGGATCCAGGACTATTCATCTCTGACGACGGCAGCAGCGGCTCAGCGCTTGGGAGAAGCCTGATTGTGGACAGATTAGAGGGGACGCAGCGTGTTCATCTCTATCCATGCTGCGCTGCTATTACCCAGACTGAAAATAAAGCCTCATTTTTTATGCAAAGATGCACAATGGTTAACATGAGAAAAGCTTGCCTGGGAGGCATGCAGGTATCAAACCAATTTCAAAACGGGTCTCCAATTACTACTGATGTTTATTTGATTTACATTTTTTTCTGGCTTGCCAGATATTTACGTTCCCAGGGTAAAATTCGGCCCGGCACCATTGGACTGGTGTGAGGGTGTAAGAAGGTGCAAAAGTCTCCTGCTGCGGAGCGGCACGTTTCCCTCGAGCTGCTCTATCCCTTCACCACTTGCAGCCGTGCTTCAAACTGTACCGGTACGTCATGTACACCGAGAGGAGCGAGGGAGCTGAGCTGCTGCGGAGATCAGAACCGGCCTTGCACACACCGGCTGCCGAGCCCAGATTTGGAAAAGCCCCGTTTTCCCACCGGCGCGAGAAGCAGCCCCGTGTCTCAGGAGCAGGAGCGGCAGCTCCGACCAGGCGTTAGCTTCCTGCAGGAAGCCTCTGGGCTGGCTCTGCTTTGTGCTTCCTCCGAGGAGAAGCAGTTGGAGGCGGATTCGCGAGGCTCCGAGAGTCCATTTTGCAGGAAGCGCTCCGAGATGCCCAGGGCCTGCGGGCTGCCAGCCCCTGCGCATCTGCACGGACACGTCTGCTCACGCTGCAGCAGGTGCCAGCCCTACGCCAGGGTGGTGGCACGGTGTCAGGAAGGTCACCGGCGCTCGGAGCCTCAAAGGCACGGTGGTGCCACGCTCCAATCGAAGTGATGGCAAGGAGGCTCTAAATCCTGCTCCTGCCTGGGCCTCATCCTGCACCGGGGCTTCCTAACTGCGTCACGGCAAAGGCCCGTAGGAGAGTTTGTTCTATGGCATCTCTCTCCTGGGGGCGGACTAGCATGTGGGGGACACTTGTCGGCCCCTCCAAAAGTCTAAGGCGAGTGTAATGACCCGACCACCGCCTCGGGGCTGATCCACGCCGTGGTTACAGCTGGAGGGACGCCCAAGGAGCCTGCCCGCCAGCCGCATCGAGGGGGGAACGGAGGGCGCAGCCAGGCAGCTCCATTGCCCTCTGGCTTTGCGTGAGCCGGTGCAAAGCAGGAGCACCTTTACACCGCCAAAACCTGGTGGGCAGTGGGGGGTGAGGTTCAGGCCGCCAGCCCTGCCAGCGGGCACGGCACGGCACGGCACGGCACGCGTCCCTGGGAAAGGAGAGGGGGACAGTCAGGGCCCGAGAGAAGGGAGGGCTGAGCTCTGCCTTCCTCCTCCGCGGGACGCACATGGCCGGGGCTGCCCGGTGAGGCCGGGGGTGACGCTCGGTGGGCCGGGGCGGCTGGCAGCCCCTCGCCCTCGGAGGTGCCAGGAGCCAGCCCGGGGCCAGGCGCTCCCGTGGGACACCGTGCCCCTGCCCTGGCACACGGGTGCGTACAGACTCCACGCACCTCCCCGCTACCCCCACATGTGCCTGCTCCCTCCGTCACGCTTGTGTGTTCCCCGGCGCACACCCACAGCCCCCAAAACACGCACACACAAACACCCCCCCTGCAGATTGCACACATGTAGGCACACATCACCTACCGATACACATGCGTGCACGCGCCATGCACACCCGGAGCAGCGCACACGCATGCACCAGGACGCGCACACACGCACGCTCAGGCTGGGGTTGCTCCCACACACAGGCTCAATGCGGTTGGCACGCACGCCGAAACGGGGACACGCTCAGCTCCGCATCCCTAACACGGACAGGCGTGTTGTGGATCTCACACCCAGGCGGCAATGCACACGCCGGCTCCGCAGTGGATCCCATACACGCACACGCACAAACACTCAGCCGAGGGTTCTTGCACACGCACACGCACACAGCAGCGCAGTGTGGCTCCCAGGGAGACGGCGGCGGGGACGGGCTGTGCTGTGGCTCTCGCACCCAGCCTGCGCAGCCATGGAGCCCCGGCACGCTGCACCCAGCACCGGCACCCCTCAGCACCCCTCAGCACCCCTCGGCCTCCCACGGCCCTCTGCTCGCCCTGCGCACAAACACCCGTGGGGTGTGACGGGCCACGCCCCCCCCGTGGGTGCTGGATCACACACACACACACACACACACACACACACACGATTGCTCCGCAGCCACTTAACTCCTCGGTGCCCGGCCCCAGCACCATCCAGCCCAGCCCTGCACCATCCAGCCCAGCTCCGCGCCGTCCAGCCCAGCCCCAGCGTCCCCGAGCCCGGCCCCAGCA
>VXBL01009848.1:373033-399248 GCA_013400195.1 Aramus guarauna
GCCCCGGCCCCGGCCGCTGGCCGGCCGCCGCTGCCCCCCTGCCCGCGGCGCGGTCCGGCCGCCTCGCCCCTATGCGGAGGCTCCAGCAGCACCGAGGCGATGCCCATTCATTCAGCTTGTCCCCCGCAGCCCTCCCCTTCCGCCCCGCGCTCCCAGCCTCCTGGATGGAGGTGGCTAGTGATGCTGCAGCGGTACCCAGAGCCCCCGGAGAGTACAGTGCGGAGAGGAGGGAGGGAGAGGAGGAGGAAGGAGAGCAGAAGGAGGGAAGAGGAAAGAGAGAGAGAGAGGGAGAGGGAGATGGCTGCCCCCAAAACCAGAGCTGGATCTGGAGGAGACTCTGGGATTGCCACAAGTAAATCAGGGCAGGGAGCGGAGCGGGGCCGGCACAGCACCCTCCATCCAGCCCGGCACAGCACCCAGCAGGGCACCCGGGGGTGCTGCGAGGGCGGCGAGGGCGAGCAAAAGCCTGGGGGACGCGGGCGGTGGGCACAGCCCCGCGCAGGGCCAGAGCAGTGTCAGGGCCCCCCTACAAAACCGAAATGTCCTCCTCCACTGAGTCAGGGCTGACACCAGCCACCCCAGCCAGGAGCTTGGCTTTAAAGCCAGGTAAAGCTCAGGGGCACCTTTTGCCCAGGGTGCCGGCCCAGTGTGCAAAGCCTGGGCGCTTGGCCCCACACCTGCCCTCGCAGCCTCCCCGCTCTGCCACCCGCCGACGGATCTCCTCCACCCCCCACCCCCAGCACATCCAGGACCCCCTCAAAAGGCACTGGGCTCCATGTGCCCGGAGCCCCAGGATAATGTCCTGCACACCACATCAAAGTTTCTCAGCTTTTCCTAATCTGGGTCTTGCTTAACCCTTTGGAAAATAATCCACTGACCATCTGCCACAGTGATTTTCATTTACAGCCTTGCACAAATTAGGCTCACCTGTTCACTTCTCCCCTTTTGCCTGGGGATTTTAGCCACTCTGTTGCATGGGCCCCTTCCTAGGCACCACCTTGCCATGGGTTGGAGTGTGCTTGCTCCTCACCCTTCTCTGATCTTCTTAGGAAGCTTTGCTCCTGACCGGGTGGAAGGTATTCCCCCTGCCCAGCCTGCCTGACCCCTCTCGTCCTCTCCTGGGGAGAGCCGAAGAACCTGTCTAGGAGAACAGCCCCTCTCGTCACACAGCCCTTTGAGGCGTGCGCAGGACAAGCAAGAGCTTTGAAGTCTATTGAGCAGATGGGTCCATGCAGGATGTTGAGCAACAGCTCTTGGACTTCCACCTGCCACGGATTCACGGCCCAGCCTCAGGCGATTCGGGTCTCTGGTTCATCGCTAATTCACGGACCTTGCTGCTTTGGGAGGCCTGACCGGGGTTGCCCCATGAGAAAGAGCAGTGGTAATTCCTAAAAACTAATGCCGCAGCCACTGTGCACCTCCATTTCCCTACCTCGAGGCTTCAGAGTCAGGCTGAGGGATGAGTACAAGATGCTATGAGCAGCCCTCACGCTTATTTTCTCATCACTTTGCCCTAGTGCTTTTGCAAATGGGTGGCTTGGCTTTCTGGGGAAGAGGCTTCATTTTCTAAGGAAAATGGAAATATACAGATTTTTTTTTTTTTTTTTCCTTCCTGTCGCAGATTCAGCAAAAGTGCAGCTGCCTTCACAGCCTTGAATACAGAATTGACCATTCAGTTCATCCCTAAGGGGAAATGACCAAGTAGGGAGGAACAACGAGCCCCACAGTGCTCTCTGCACCCTCTACAGTCTTTCTCAACCCAGGCATTTTCCTCTCCCAAGTTTCAAGGGTGCCTCGGCTCCCTTTGCAGGGCAATGAAGGCTACCTGCATGCTGCCAAAATCCCTGTCTAAATGCTTATCGGCTTCAAAATGGGTTTTCTTCTCAAAATGAAACCGGGCAGTTTATTTGTCGATGATGGAGACTGGGGCCCGGAGGCGTGGGGACAAAAGAGAGCAGAAGCTGAGTGAATGGTTGACTTGGAAAGGCACCACACTGCTGCGGAGGTAAAACACGTTTCATCCGTCAAAGGCAAGACGGCTTCCAGATCCCGGTGGCAGGACCAGTCAGTCTTGAATCCTTTGGCTTTGAGGGGCAATGCCTTTTCCATCATCCTGCCTATTCTGCAGCCCTCCCAAGCCTTACGTCAGCCCCAACTGTCTGAGAGGAAGTGAAGATGAAGGCATAAAAAATTACATTTATTGCTGATTTTACCATGAGTGTATGCGTGCTCCTTGGGAAAGCAACTTGGTGTCCTAAGAAGTCTACAGCCAGGCGCAGTGCCCAGGGGGATGGAGAGCAGCCCTGGCAGGCTGGCTCCCCTGTTGTGTTTTTAGTTAGCAACCCGGCAGAACTCATGTGGAGATGGTGGGATAAGGAGGGATACTGGGAATGAGGGGCAACTGGGGAGGTTTATCAGCAAAAGAGCCCAAACCCTCATTTCTCAGGTGTACAGGAGTCAAGAGGGGAATCGGACACTAGCAGAAAAGCCACAGGCAGCCGTAGAGGCTTTTCCAAGTGAAGACAAATGGCTCCCGTTCCTGGTGATAAAGGAGGGCACATCAAGGGGGCACAGGAAGAGGTGAGATAGCCAAGGAAAAGGGGAAATAATCCTTCCAGGGACCAGTGTGATGAGTTAACGTGGCTGCTGTCGTCAGCCCAGAGAAAAGAGAGTAACAGTAATCAAATGGCAACATACTCGAGCCCAAACAAGTACGTTAGCTGGAGGAATTAATATAAAAGGCTTCGTCTGGAAGCAGCGCATGGAGAGAACGTGTGGGACGCAGGTGTAGCTGGGACGAGGGTGCAAAGCAGTGGAGCACAGAGGTCTTGTCTGCTTGGGAGAGATGGGGAAAGGCTTTGGGGAGAGATGATGAACTCTGCTCTCACTGTGCTGAAATTGGGCTGATGGGCTAGACCCCCACCAGGAAATGTCAGCCAGGCTGGCTGATTTTTTTTGGAAAGAAAGAGACAAGTCTGGCACAGCACGGTAGATCTGAGAGTCACCATAGAGATAGCGGCTGGAGTTAGTGGGTGGCGGAGATTACCCAGAGATAATGTGTGAAAGGAGAACAGAAAGGGCTGAAGGACAGGATGCTGTGGGCATCCAGCAGAAGAGGGACGTGGGCATAAGGAAGAGGCAGAGAAGCAGAGATGAGAAAGGCAGGCGGAAAACCAGGGAAGGACATCAGAGAAGCTCAAAAGGACCAGCTTTCTAAACCAGCGTGGCTGACTGAGTGGAGACCAGGAGAAAGATCAAAGATGAAGATCGAGCATGGCTTTGAAACCATCGTGAGAAACCTGGACACAGGCTCTGTGCTGGGCAAGTGGGACAGAAGGCAGAGGCAGTGTGAGTGTGGAGGTGGAGGAGGGGAAGGGCTGGGGGAGATGGGGCAGCAATCTGAGGGGATTTCTCCAGGCTTAGAGATGCTTGTGCTGCAAACCGGAGGGGCCCAAGCACAGGTTTGGGAGAGAGCAGAGCAGAGAAGAGGGAGGATGTGAGGGATCTGTCCCCGTGGGAGGGAGGGGATGGGGTTTCCAGGAGAAACAGAGGGATCCAGGAGAGTCCCACCAAGGTGGCAGGGGAGATTTGTCTCTATGGAGCGGAAGAAGAGGATGAGGGTTGACAAGTCAGGATCTCTTACATCCCGCATGAAGACAGTGGCAGGATACTGTGTGGGAGGCCAGTTCCCTGAGAGGAACAGAGTCATTTAGGGAGCAAAAAGCAGAACCAAATCCAAAAGGAACTGTTTTGAGTCAAGGAGTTGTCTTGAGTTTGGGACTTGCACTGTGGCACTGTATGAGCAATGGCCACTTGGAGCGTGTGAGAACAAAAGTCACCCTGGTCACACAAAGGCTCTTCTGTTTCAAATTTTATCTGCCTGGAAGTTTGGCTAGTGAATGGCTTTGCAGCCCACAGGACAATCTTTGAACGTAGCTTGCAACTCTCTGCTGGTAAGCAGAAACAATTCCTCTGGCACTGGATTGCTTCACTCTCCACAGGTGACATAATTTGTCAAAGACGCCACTGAACATTTCAGTCATACTGGACCAAACATTTACTGCCAACAGGAAAATGACCCAGCTTGGCTCTGCACGGGGAGCGAGCAAAGCTGGGGAGGGACCGGAGGACAAGCTACGGAGAGGGAGGTCAGAGGAGAAGCAGTAAGTGAGGTGGCCGTGTCGAGTGATGGATGCAGTGCTGAGCATGCACAAAGCAATGTTGGGGCTGTTGGGTCTACAGGGCCCTGAGACAAACCACCATGACTGGCTTAGGAGATGGAGGAATACGGAGGAGATGCAGTGAACCCAAGTGAGGGCATTGCAGCCGTTCATGTGCAGGGTCCGGACCCCAGTGCCGTCAGACACACGGAGGGACTGAACACAGGACGGACTGACATCCCCCAAGCTCACAAAGCTCTGAGCTGATGTGGCTCTTCCAGTGAGATCCTACAACCCCCTGCAGATTCAGGGTGCTGCAGATACCTCGGGAGACCACCGAGGGGTGAAAGGCCGGAAAATCTGCAGTGGGCTGTAAAGGACGAGAGGTGCGCGCACAGCGCCGTACAGACCTCAGCACCTCCCAGCATGCAGAGGGCAGGCCTGGTCTGCTTTGATCTTCTGTCAGTGAATCACTCAGAAGTCAACTCTTCTCCTCTCTGCTCCTTGCTGATATCAAACACTGGTAAGTAGCAGCCTGTTAACTGAGCCACATGCTCAAAACCTTGGCCCCAGTCTTCCCGTGCTCCCTGTGCCCTGCTCACAGAAAATGTCTCCCTCTGCCTCGATCTTGGGTGGCAGCTCTTACAAAGCCTGTTTCACCGAGGAGGAACGGTCCTGCTATCCTGTGTCATGAAATTCCTCCTTACCCTGCCTGAACAAGCGGGCGACCGTCAGCACATCTGGGGAGAGACATGTTCTACATAGACAAGATGCATGACCTATAGTTGATGATATCTTGAAATAAAAAAATACCCCGTGCCCGATGTCAGAGAGCATGCCAAAGAGGGCACACCAAGAACGGAATACCCAGAAGCGTGAAATAAGCGGACTAACCTCCGTCAGACTCTCATGTTTGCAATGCACCAAATTCAACTCAATACATGATGAGCCCAGCAATGAGCACAGTCGGGCTGAGGGATGAAGGGGTTATCTGAAGGGATGCCGGGGAGGAAGGCTGAGGAGTAATGGGATAAAACTGAAGGAAAGAGCTTAGTAAGATTCAGAAAGAAGCTTAGGCACTTATGGAGAAGAGGCCGGACAGGGAAGCAACAAAGGGACAGCAGACCCCCTGTTCCAGACCGAGAGCTGCTGGCCAGGGCTGCACAGTTAACTGCATTACGTGTTTAATGGCTTCCTTGGGAGCGTTTGCCATGAGCCACCATTGGACGTACACTGTTAGACCAGCCAGGCCATCACTCTGCTCCAGTGTGACTGTCTGCACGGTTTTACTGCAGGAGACCACGGCTCGGGCACTAGGAAACAGCTTCCCATACTGTCCAGCTGCTCCTCAAGAGATACCGGTATGTTTAGTACCTGCAAAACTCTGGGTAATATTCTATGAGAAATGAGTCTGTACCAGGAAAGGAAGAGGGAGATGAATAAAGGCAGCTTCAACCTTCCTCCCATTACTCAGGAGCTGATCGTGCTGCCAGACTCTGACCACAGCCGACGGGCAAGTTCTGCATCCGCTGAGCAGGGGAGCAGCTTCACCCGGCGGCTGCTGAGCAGCTGCACCTACAGCCCCTTCTCCTGCCGGACCGGAGGCTTGTACCTGCGCAGGGGGGAGCGTGCCGTATCCGTCAGGATGGCCCGGAGGTGCCAAAGCTTTGCAGGGTTTTGCACCTAGAGCCTGTCTCTTGCTGCTCTCCTCTGCTGCCAGCCTGGCTGAAGAGCTCTAGGGAAGGTGCTGTGAGCAAGAAAGGACAAAGCACTGTTTTGTGAAGAGTGCAGTGAGTCAGTCAGCTCGTTCGAGGCAAGAATCTCTTCCAGAAGGGAAAGATGAGGAGGAAGCTGCTTGTTCTGTAAGGATGAGGCCAGGGAGGGTGTATGGCAGCGCCTGCAGAGCTGCGCAAGCGTCTCTCTGCTCCCTGCCTCCTGCTGCAGTTTGTTCGCACGGGCTCCAGACTGCGGCTGCACGCTCCCGTTTGCCCGCTGAGCAAGGGGCCAAGTCCTCAGGCTGGGGGAAGTCCTGGCCCTGACCCACAGAGAGCAGCCAGGGCTGCATTCAGCCGGGGATCAGACTGCAGTCTCAGAGCATCCTACTGACTCCGATACCGAATTTCATTCCGACATCATTTTATATTCGGTCTCTTCTCCTCCAGCAGTGCTGGGGGGTGACGGGGTCCTGGGTCGCCACTCTGCCTTGGTTTCCACCTAGCTTAACTGCTAACTTCACCACCACCGAGTGCCTGTGCCATGAACGGCGAGGGGGCCCTTTCTGAGGCTTTAAATACAGCCGTGAGGATGGACGCTGGGTACCTACATATCACAACTGAGATAATTTTCTAGATGCTTGTTGCTTGGCAGCCAAAGGCTTAGAAATGTCAATTTCTAATTAAAACCATGCACCCAAAATCTACACACCCTCCCCAAAACCCAGTATTTTTATACACTGCTCTCAGCTGCAGTGGGCATGGTGATAGCTCTCAGCGTGCGAATATCCAGGAACGAGCCATGTTTCTGCCAGGGAGGAGGACGCAGGTGAGAGAGACGCACCAGCTAAGCAAAAGTGCATTCAATTAAAGCAATAGATGCAACCTGATAAGAAGGGAGGTTGAGGATGTGACCCAGAAATAGAAACGAGGAAGGCTTCACTGGAGCACACGACGGGCGCAGCAAAGCCGGCGCGCTACCCACAGGAATGATGGCAGCGTGACGTTACTTTCCCGTGTGAGATAAAATGCTGGGGCCTGGACCTGGGGACAGGCTGCAGGGAGGAGCAGAGAGCATCGCTCAGCCAGGGCAGCGTCGGCACCCCGTGCCAGCCGGGCAGCACCCCTGTCCCCTGGGTACCCGTGTCTTCTCCCGAGGCCAGGATCCTGCACCAGTGACTGGTCAGTGCTTGCTGGAAATGGGGTTTCCTTGTCAGAACTGGTGTTTGCAATCCCACTCTGAGGGTCTAAGGGCGAGCTGCTACCTCTGAGGTAGTGTGGCTCTCACCACTGGCTCTGCTTGAGCGGGGGACACGATGAACCCAGATCCCCATGGCACCAATCCCCTGGCTGAAGCAGGAGGTAACTCCACGGTGAAGTCTAAGCATAAAAAAAAAATCAGCCTTCCTGAAAAGTAGAACAAGATAAATTACTATTTTTTAAATCCATGTCATTGGATTACAGATTTGGAGAGGTTAAAAATAATAATTGTTGGCAGTTGTATTTGCTTTCCGGTATATAAACCTTTAGAGTTTGTATTTCTAAGCTCCCGCTACATGAGAATAATGCCAAGGGCACGGAGAGAGGAAAGGAGGGGAAAGGCGCGGAGACTCCCCAGGCAGTGCAGCTCCTGGCAGGTTACAAATATCACCTGGAGGTTATAAATATTTGCAGATACCATGAAATGCCCAGCAAAGTCCCGAGCTGACGTGCCGGTGGGTGGGCAGCGGCACCAGACCCAGCCATGGGCAGAGCCGGCCCCGCCGCCGGGCTGCGGAGAGTAGCAGTGCTTGCAGGAGCAAACTGCCTCGCTGGAAAATTTATTTTATTTTTGGCCAAAAGTTTGAGGAACCTCTTTTAGCATTTTCTCACAGAATAATTCTGGGTTTCTGCTTCTAACTGACATTCAATTTCAACATCTGAGCTAGGGCTAAAATGAATATTTTTACAACCTGACTGAATTCCACCCAAAACGCTTAGCAATGATGCAACTGTCATCTGCGGAGAACAGCAGAGGTGGGCAGGCATCTACAGACCCGGTTTATGGCTGTGGGGTTGTATTTGCCCGGTTCAGACTGCAGAAACCCTCACAGAGGTGGCCGCTGGCCGGCAGGCAGCCCAGCCCCAGCCCACCCCGCTCAGCCTGCCCACCGAGAGACCGGCCTCGGCACACGCCTTGGGGCATCTCTCATCGCGGGGGGATGATTTACCAGGGCAAAAAGGCCTCGGTACTAGGCTCATCTTTTCCGTCATGTTGCCTGCCTCCCTGCGTGCTATATTGAGCCGATCTCAGAAGACGGTTGGTTGGCGGGTCATACCTAACACGTTTTCTTGTAACTTTTCCAGCTACCTCGTAAAAGACATTCTTATAGAAAGGACTTTGATACCTTCCTCAGATGGAGCATACAACCCGGGGATGGGGGGTGAGGTGTTTCTTTGCATAGATACACCAAGAATAACATTTCTTTTGTTTTCCTGAGAGGATGAAGGGTCTTACATCATGGATGACATAAAATTATCCTTTAACTAACGAGGCAAAAATGCTCAATGGTTAACAGCGGGACCCTTTCTTCTCTCATGTGCATAATGGTCAAACCTAATTAGTTACTACAGAATAATTAAAATCCCCTTTTCCTGGTTCACATACACGACCGCTTTATAAATACGTATCGGATGCGTATCAGCAGAAATCTCTTTCGTTGGCTCCATCTCGTTAACAAGCGGTGGCCCAAGAGGTGAAGGTATGGCAAGTGGTGGTGACCAGGAGATGCGTGCTCCTGTCCAAGCTAAGCTGCTAACGCAAATCCCTGCCGCCGGCAGCAGCGGCACGGTGCAGCCCCGGGCCAGCAAGATGTGCCGTGGCTGCCGGCACCGTGCCGTGGCTGCCGGGCAGCGCTCCGAGCCGGCGACGTGCTGCTGCTCCGTGTCTCCAGCAAGCTCGTGTGGCACGTCCTGGGTCATGCTCTTGTCATTCAGCATCTTTTGGCCTTTCTAAAATGCCCAGATCCCATCTCCAGATACCATTCCTGGCCAAAGCAAAGACAAATAAATAAATAAATCGTGTTTTCTTTCCCCTTTTGCAGGGTACTTTTTTGGGAAACTGCACCTGGGGAAAGAACTGGTTTTGAGCTGGAGACAAGAGAAACACAGCTTCCAGGTAAGCGTCAGGCTTGAGTTCCCTCAAGAAAAGTAGGGTTTTCAGGGACTGAGAAGGATAAAACACAACATGTGGGATCACTGAGCATCACAGAGCATTTAACTTTACACCAGCGTGGAGGAAAATCTAGAAACGTTATAAGGTATTTTGTTAAATGGATGGAGAGGTGTCCCCTGACCAGAGGAGCTTGGTGCAGGGTGGAAGAGTGCGGTTGGTTTGAAGGTGCAACATCAGCATCCTGTAGGCTAGGGCCTACAGTTAATTATCTAAAAAAGCCAACTATAAGCTTCATAAAAGCCTATAAAAGCTTTATAAAAGCCTAATAGAAATAGAAATAGCTGCGCTTTGTTTTTAAAATCACTTACAACACGGATCATTATTAGTCTTAATTATCTCCCCGCAGTGTGGAGATACCACGTATTTATTTTTTTATTATTTTTCAGCCACGGAAAGCACACAAGGCACATTTTAGAGATGAAATAGAAAGGCCATTGTAAAACTCTGGGAAGGCTGTGATGTCTCGGGAGCCGGAGGGCTCCCAGCCCCTCCAGATGACGCACGGCCCGGGTGTGCAGCTCACTGCTGCCCTTCTGACTTCAGCATCCTGGGCAGCGGAGCAGCTTTGGGTGTTCACGCCCTGGAGCTCCTGCAGGTCAAGGGCCTGGAGCTGGGTTTAGCTTTAAGTTGCTCCCAACGGCCATGATGCAGCTTGGTCTCACCCCCGGTGCAGCGTGAAGCTCGAGGTGGCCGTGCAGCTGGGAAGCTGTGTCCTTCCCAGCAACGCAGCCGGGACCCTGCAACACAAGCAGAAGAAAGGAGATGGCAGAGCCGCCATGCAAACTGAACACCGACTGCCATTCTGTTCCTCTCCGTGTACACAGGAACTAGACCTGGAAAGAGTTTGTGGCATCTTACTGCAAAGGAAGCTGAGAGCAACGAGGTGCAAACCAACCCAAAGTGCAGCGATGAAGTGGAGGCAGAGCTGTGGTGCTCAGTCGCACAGGGTGCTGCACGTGCCGAGAGCGTACAGGCAGAGATGGAGACCAGAAAACTGCTTGAAAGAGAAATTCACGAGGGTTCAGCAATAACAAGTGTGAAAAATAAATAAATGGAAATAAATTAAATGTCCAGAAACCAGATCTGGCTTGTGAAGTCCCTGAGCTGAAAACACCGAACCATGAACCACAGGTCTGAGGGCTGACTCCCTGGCACAGTTTGGGGAGGAGAAGTTAGCGAGTCTCCAGCGCACTCGGCAGGTGGGAACCTGCACGGTCAGCAGGGAGCAGTTGCGTAGGAGCAACTTGGGCACCTCCCAGTCCTGCCTGGGCCACCACCGGGGTAGTCCAGGGACATCGCCTTGTCCTGAAATGCAGAGGGACAGCCCTGCCTGCGGCCAGGGACATGAGGAACAGAGTCATGGCAGGGACAGACCGGTCCAGGCATGCACTGCCAGAGTTGTGCTCCTCTTTATACCAAATCCATCATTTTGGATCTTCAAAACACAGAGACACCCTTAATTCCACATTCTGCGTTCAAGGCATTGACACCGATGAGAGAGTAAAGCCAAGGGAAAAAAAGCAGATTTTGCTAAATTATCTTGCCATTTTTGGTGACATATACATTTTTTTTCACTGACAGCCTTTTTTTTTTTTTTTTGAATGAGAGCCACCCTGAGGAGAAGGACTTGGGGATGTTGGTGGACAAGAAGCTCAACATGAGCTGGCAATGTGCACTTACAGTCCAGAAAGCCAACCGTGTCCTGGGCTGCATCAAAAGCATTTACCCCTTGTCCTGTCCCTCCCTGCCCTTGTCACCAGCCACTCTCCAGCTTTCCTGGAGCCCCTGCAGGGACTGGAAGGGGCTCTAAGGTCTCCCTGGAGCCTTCTCTTCTCCAGGCTGAACAACCTAGAGATAGGATGAGGGGTTATAGCCTTAAGGTGAAGGAGAGGAGATTTAGATGAGATGTGAGGCAGAAATCCTTCCCCGTGAGGGTGCTGAGGCCCTGGCCCAGGGTGCCCAGAGAAGCTGTGGCTGCCCCTGGCTCCCTGGCAGTGTTCAAGGCCAGGTTGGATGGGGCTTTGGGCAACCTGGGCTAGTGGAGGGTGTCCCTGCCCATGGCAGGGGTGGCACTGGGTGGGCTGGGAGGTCCCTTCCCACCCAAACCAGTCTGGGATTTGATGATTCTCATTTACTGACAATCTGTACATTTCCTGGTGGCTGCTGCTACCTGTGCAGGATTGGGTGCATTAAAGGTAGCAGCTCCAGCAGAGCCTGGCATCCCTCCTGAGACTCCTATGGAGAAGCAGTGCCTGGTCTAAAGCCCATGCAAACTTGCAGAGGTGCTGTTGGGTGGCCCCTACGTGAGCAGCAAGGCAGGAGTGACTTGGGGACTGTCTGCACTGAGGCACCCAAGGAGGCACCATCCTTGGTCCTTCAGGCATAGCCTGCAGTCTTCTTGGTCCTCCGAGGGCACCAAGGTGACTACACGTGACTTCTCTGTGAGACCACCGAGCTGGGATGCAGTTGCTCTGACTGGACGGTGTAGCTGGAGCTTGCCTGCCGCAGCCCTCTTGCGCTGCTGCAGATGGAGCCAGAAACGATCCTGCAGGCATCGTTTCATGGGCACAGAAATTGCTCCTGCCCTTCATGGGGGCAAGCGTCTGCACGCCATGACAGCAGTTCCCACAGAAGCTCTTGCCAGGGTGGAAAACATTAATTTAGCACCATTTCAAACGCAGCGACCAGAAGTGGCTGTGCAGAGCATGCACTTCGTACCGCTGCCCTCATCTGCCTCTTCGGGAGCTCCCTGTCTTGTACCGGTGGAGGTGGGCTGCGGAGGCTGGGTGCTCGGGTCTGACATCTCCGCGGGGTCAGTCTGCTGGGTGCAACCGCCCGGTGGGTGTCCGTGGGAGCGAGGAGGGGGCAGAGGCGGTGCAGTCGACTGGTCCGTCCACCCTACCAAGGGCAGAGTGCCTGAGAGGTGAAAGGGGCTGGCCGGGCGTGCGTCCAAGACACGCAGCGCTGCCTACCTGTGTGCATTGTCGGGACCATTGGTGCTGTCCCCCTGACAGATTTGTAGCATCTCGGCACTTTCCCAACTCCAGGTACCGCCAGCAAGTTCTGGCACAACCCTGCAAAACAGGAGAAAGAAATGGATGGATCCCCAGCCACGTCAAGATGAATGGGTTGTGTCTACCAGCCAGGATTACCTGCTTAGCATATATATGAAAAACCCAGTGGAACAGAAGATGCCAGGCTTGCCTCCTGGCCGGAGGTGCTGGGCAGCAGGATAGCCCATCTGCCGTGGGGACCTCACTGGGGACAGCTTGGTGCAAAGCTCACCAGCGAGACTTCTGTCCTGATGGTGCTGCAGATGTTTGGATGAGAGTCCGTGGCCACAGCATTGCTCAGCACGGGAAGAGTAACAGAGCCGCTGCTCAGGGCTGGGAGGAAACGAGTGCACAGTGGTGCTGTGACGGTGCAGCCCAGGAAGGAGGTTCTCTGGACCTTCACGAGCCACCCGAGCAGCCAGGACTGAGCTAATGCCCCGCAGCTCACCCCAGGCTGGGAAATGGGTCCTCCAACCAACAGCGTGAGGCGTGACGGACCGCGCAGTTCAGCTCCGCTCCCGGGGAGCTCAGGGGGCATCAGGATGACACCGCAGCCTCCCGATGGACCTGGGCTTGGCACCTGTGAATGTGGAGCAGAATTAGGGCCCAAAGGGAAATCCAGAGGCTGACTGTGACTCCCTGAGATGCTGTGTCCTCTGACGACGCCATCAGTCCGGGGAGGATCCCAGCACTCCCAGCAGACTCCGGCTGCGGGAACCTGCTCCCACACCGGACCAGGAGCCTGGGGTGGGATGCCGGCAGCAGCTGCTCCGGCTCCGTGGGTCTGCTGCCCTTGCAAAGAGCATCAGCCTCAAGGGAGAGGAGGAGACACCGATTTGTGGCCTCTCCAGCAGTTGAGGGTGAGGTGGTGGCAGCCCGGGGAAGCGCCACGCCGGCATCACAGATCACGGTGTGACACCGGTGCGGGCAGGAAAGTCTGTCCCTGCCGCATCCAGCCCCGGGTGAGGGACAGCAAGACGGGCAGCAACAAGCCGTACCCACCAGCGGCTGAAACTTGGACACTGCATTAAGAAACTGTCACATCTTGAAACCCGCATTAATTCTAGCTCAGAGAAAAAAAAAAACTGTCCTATAAAATGAGCAATGCTGGAACCAATATAGTTTGGAAAACAAAAGTGCAAATACTGTTTTAAAATAAAATACACACAATTTAAAATAAAAATATTCATTTCATCTTTTTTTCCCAGGGATACAAATTGTATTTCTTCACATTTCTGTCACCCAGGATGTGGCAGCAGCAGTACTGTGTAACACGCATCAGGCACACACTGGGGCAGAGGATTCCAGCTCTTCCATTATTTTATTCACATTACTGTATTTGTTTTACATCACTCTGAATAGCTTTTACTTAGCATTGATTGAAACATCTTATTTTCTAGATCAAAGTGTTTCTTTGTGTTTTAATGAAACACTTTGACACAATAGCTTTGTGTTAGCTTAAAATCATTATTTAATATATTGAAAACTGCTGGTCCTCTAATTAGTACGCTGTGTGCTTTTCTTCCTATCTTGTTCAAAGTGTCAAAACATTTCACTACGAAACAATTCTATTAGGATATATCAGCGGTGGTTGTACACACCGTGATGTGTCTTTTGATATGATGTGTACACTGGACGACTATATCAAAATAATAATAACAGCAATGCAAACCTGAAAATTAGAGTCTTGAAATTGAAATTAAAATTAACTTTGAGTGGGATTGTTGTTTCCCAAGCGAAATTTTGAAAAATGAAAAAGATGTCAGGACTCAGCCTGTCTCCCGTCCATCTCTGAACTTGGATTAAGAGCATTTCAGGTGAAGTGTTCGTGCAGCCCCAGCGCACCGGCACAAGCGTCTGGGCTCTCCTTGCACCCTGCAAGACCCTTCAGACGCATGACGCGGTGGCCTTCAGGTCCTTCAGCCCTGCACCAAGACTGTTGTATCAGCCCTAGAGCAGCTGACGCCGTGCCTGGTGGTCGTGGTCAGCTCTGCTGGGGCAGCTTCTCTGTGGAATAAATCCTGCAACCGATAACCCGCCGCTCCCCGCAGAGATGCCCGGTGGTGGGGCAGTCGGGCACTGCAGGCAGACCACGATCCGCCCTGGACGGGACCAGACGAAGTGCTCAGGGGCAAGGAAGACGTTCAATGGATAGGACCGGTCCTGTGCCCAGTTTGTGAGCATTTTTCTGTCCAGGTTCACCCCTGGTTTTACATACACTTTGCCCAAATTCCACCCTATTTCTCCCCTTTTCTGCCCCTCAACTGTCCATTCACAAAGTGCTCTTTTCCCGTAGAACTATTTCGCTGCTTGCCTTGACATCTGTGCATGTCTCTCTTTCCCACTCCAAGAGGGACTAACACACGCAATGAAACAGGGAAACGGTCTCTGTCAGGCTCCTCGCGCTTCACTCTGAATGCAAGAATCGTCCTGTTTTCACAACAGATTAGCAACACGTTGCAAATATTTTCATTAAAAATGTCCTGTTTCTCTAATCACTGGGGAAAGTATAAAAAGCAAAATTAAAAAATGTTTTATTTGGATTGTTCTTAGCGTGAAAATATCCGTTTTGTGACTCTCAGAGAAAAGGCTCGATTTTAAGAACAAAAATCTCAGGAGTGGAAAAACAGCGTAGCAGCGTACCAGAAATTTTGGCTCTGCAGAGCTGAGATCCTCCCCGTTTTCCGCACATCTCGGCTCACAGTTCAGTATGACCTGCTTTGGAAGCACAGGAGACAGAAGTCTTTGGCTTTATTAATCAGGGACCGTATCGTCCCTCCACATAGATCATGCCAAAGGTACATCACTCACACTCCTGCAGACTGCGGAGAGATGTGCTCTCTGCTCTTGGTGAGAGTCTTATTTATTGCACCACAGATGAACCGTGAAAGGATCTTTAATGCTTTTCCACCTACTGATCAGCTCCTGTACCTGTTTATCCAGCCATGTGCTCGCCTGGCAGTTCTCTGCCTGAATCCGTCTCGCTGGTGATTCACCTTCCTGTCAACATACCCGGAGATCTGCTGGTGCTGCAGCCTCTTGACTACCAAGTACCATCAGATTGTTGTACTCAGGGTATGAGCATGTGCCTGAGAGACAGAGTTAAGGCATTAAAACATTTTTTTTTGTTATCATTTGTCTTTTTTGGGGCTACTATCATATTGCAGGAGAAGAAGACTGCAGCGGGAAGACATCTGTAAATGGCTCTGACAATGTGGAAATCAGCTGCTGGGGAGGGACAGAGCCATTTCGTGCTCGGTCCAGGCTCCTCATCGCGCACACAGCTTGCTCTTCTCAACAGCTGCTCATTCCAGCCAGTTCAGAACGGTTCTGTCTAGCGAGCCACCGTGCAATGCTGGGCTGGACTGGGAGCAGACCAGGGGAGAAGGGGTCGGCCAGCACAGGGGGGTGGGCAGGGAAGGGCAGGACACCTCCCGGCATCAGCTCTGCCACGGCTCCTGGCGTCTTCCGTGGAAAGCCGGCGTGCAGCTTGCCTGGTGTGCATGTTAACCAGACTGCAGACCATCCTGCGCTCTTGTTTATCTTCACAGTTTGGGACTGGGGGGGAAAAAAGTTTGAAAGGAACTGTCTCATCAGAAAAGTCCATGTTTTCTCTCCAGTGGCTGGGACCTGCTCCTGCAGGGTCCTTGGGCACAGGTGGGGAGACAAGGGGGACGGGAACACAAGTCAGCAATAGTTATTCGCTCCGCCTCGCAGCGCAGGAGCTAAGCCAGCAAAGACGCTGTCACACAGGTTTAAAACATGCAAAAGGAATGATCCGTCCATACAAATGTGCGAGGAAATTGCAGACCTCCTTGCCACTGGGCATCGCGTTGGCAAAGAGAATAAAAGGATTCAAGACGGGAAAAGTCCAACATCTGAGATGATGGTCTGCACACAATCTCAGAAGTCTCTGAACAAGCAGCGACACCGCAGTGATGCAGCTGGAGAAGGTGTTTGGGGCTCATCATGTTTCTTACACTTCTCCCGGAGAATCCTCCACTCTTCTGGCAGCAAAGCCTTGAGCTTTTGAGTTCCGTTCCTCAATACCTCTACCACAGGTATTACCTCCACCCCTCGGAGTGGTAACTGATCGTTTCGTAGGAATTTGTTACGTTAGCGTAGTTAGCAGGGCTCACTGAAAGAGCTTTAAACTAGATTTGAGGGGGGAAAGGGACAAAGCCAGGCTCAGTAGAGAGAAGCCCGTGGATGGCACGCCAATATTTGAGGGACGGTGTGCTAGCGAGGTCCTTCGGTCTGCCGTCTCAGTGGGGGCAGGGGATGGAGATCCATGCGGCATTCTGTGATTCCAGATGTACAGCGCCTAGCCTACGGTCTAGGAAGGTCCTGGGTAGTGTGCAATGCGTGAAAGAGGTCACCGCCTGACTCCCTATCCCCAATCTTTGATAGCGAGCTGCAAGAGAAAGCCACGCTTGCCCAAGCATGCCTCCCCTCCCCGCTGCAAAAAGCAGCCAGAAGCAGAGCAGGAATTCCTAGTGAGATGCACAAAGCCGTATTTTATTCACCTGGCATATTCTGTAAAGCAAGTTTTTGGCTCATTGCTACATTCATTTTGCATCACAGGTCAAAGGAAAATCCTTTCCGTGTTGCGGTACACGGCAGTGCCTGCCAGGGCGCAGCAAGGGCTGGGTAACGTGGCTGGCGGGGCAGGGCCTTCATCGCGGGGGTCTGCGCCGTGGGTCCCGAGCAGGGAGCGGGGCAGGCGTGGGTCAGCCAAGAGTCATGAGCACCGGGCAAGTCGCTGGTGTGGAGACAGGTCCCCGGCCAAGCCGGGAAGGCGAGTCAGCAAGGGTCAGGATCAGGTGTGGCGATGGCAACCGGGGTCAGACGCAGCGACCACCCAGCAAACCCGCGATGGTGAAGCGGGTCAGGGCTTGAGCCACAAAGTCGGTCCTCGGGCCAGGGCCCAGGGGAGCGGGGTCCTGCCGGGTGCGGGCACGGCCGCAGAGGGGCAGGGCTCAGCCCTCGCCGAGCCTCTCTGAGCACCCTCTGGGCCCATGCTGTCACAGGGCCCCAGAAGATGGGGGCCACCCTCAGCTGGCCTTGGGTCTTGCCAGCCAAGCCTCCCCGCCGGGGCACACTCTCAGGACTCGCCAGAGCGGATATTGGGATGGCAAAACACAGCCCACGAGCGTGGCAGAGGAGGTGGCACTGGCACCATCAGCGTGACAAGCACCCAGAAGGCAATGTCCTTTGGGCAGCCTTGGTGGGACGGGGCGAAGCTGCCCACCCCCATGTGTCGACACAGGTACACAAATCAAGAAAAAGTCCTCCAAGGAGCCTGGCTGTCCTCATGCAGGAGACCAAGGAATGTCACTCTGGTCCACACAGATAACCCCCAGGGTCTGACATGTAACAAGGGTCCAAGGCAGAGGGGACATCCCCCTTCCCACCCCCATCCTGCCAGTTCAAGGCTCTTTCGGACTCTTATCAGGCAGGGATGGGACTCTGCAGCCCACCCAGGCTTAGCAGCCAGCAGCAACCTAAGGACAAGGCGCATGGACTTGTTTAACTCCTACAGAAGACAAATATTGCCCCAATGTTTGTTAGCTAATAGTCATTTTGCTTCCAAATAACTGTTGCCCGGGAAGCGTGTTGGTGATAAACGCAATACCAGAGGAACACGTGGAAGCAGCACTCGCAGCAGAGTGGGAGGCAGCTGGGCCAGGTTGGCTGCAGTGCAAGTTGCAGCTCATCTCCTAAATGCCAGAGCTGGGCTGAGGTTGGGATCCTCTGAGTCCTCAAAGTCCATCCAACACTGTCCCTTGGGGTAGGATGTCCGTGCCGTTAGTCTGAGGAGACTCTAGCTCTTCCAGGATGGGACCTTGGTCTTAGAGCATGAGAAGAAGCAAAATTGGTGGGTTTGTCTGCTGTTTTTGAGGTAGCTACATTTCCCCTTCTCCCCTTTCTGATAGCAGCAGCTTCTGGCAGAGCACATGGCCACCCTGCTGCCAGGCTGCCTTGGAAGCTGCCAGATGCTTTATCTGAAACCTCCTCAGCAAACTGACAACCCCTTGGTAACCGCAGGGGTTAACCTCAGCTCTGGAACCCCAAAAGGGTGTTCGGAAGGATGCCTCGTGATACAGACCAGCACCTCAGGCAGTGGGTGTCACAAGTTGGCAATGCACAGAGCCCAGGATTGGTGGCTCCGGCTCCGTCCTGACCTCTCTGACTCCTTTGCCACCGCTGAACTCAGCCCTTAGTTGAGCACCATTGAGGAGAGGTCCAGAAACACAGCTTCCTCGGCCAGGTCCCCCAGCCTCGCAGCCCTGGGGTAAGCCTGCCCCCTCCCCAGAGCCACAGGAGACCCTTCAGCAGCAGCAACAGAGAGCACAGCCCCATTGCTCAGCACGATTTGGGGTTCCTGATGGTCTGGATGACATTAGCCAATTTCCCACAGCTGCTAATTGAGCCAGATCTTCCTCCCGCTGGTATCATTGGTGTTTTCCCGTGATCGCTCAGAGCCAAGTACGGCACCTCTGTCCATCGCTGTCGCAGACGTGCTATTTGCCAAGGACATCCTTTTTATTATTGTAGCTCATCGGTCCTGACTCTTCCCAAAACTTCTTACAGGCTGTTTGTGGGTTTTGATGGTTTCTTTTAGCTCAAAAGGTCATCAGTGGAGAACCTGGGCCCTGCCGTACTCTCCTGAATGGACCATTTTCTGTGAAGCACCTCAGAGCTGAAGACAATGTCAGTGGATAGTGAAGAAATCACCTCTCGTTGGAGGTTCTGAATCCTCAAAAACATGTGCTTGCTTTCCCTAAGGGCATCTCCCAGACACTGCAGGTACAACCGGGGCAGGGATTTATTTGTGGGGAGGGAGCTGGCGGAGGCAGCAGAACATGTTTTCTTGCAGACAAAGTTATGGTATTCCTTCAACTCTCCTTGACCTCAGCAGCGACCAGGGAAGGGAGGCTGGCTTTATCTCATCCCTCTGTTTGCAAAAATGCTTCTTACAGTTCCCTGCTGCTGCTGCGGTGCACGTTGCCCCTCGAGAGCACTCTTCCTGCAAGTGAGCCTCCTGCAAGCGAAGGCTGAACCAGCTCCTTCCTCCCCGCCCTGGGTGCAGGAGGAGGTCACCTGGGACCCTTCACAGCCATCTCCCACCCATCACCTGGGCTCGAGTGCCTGCAGACCCATGCTCTGCTGTTTGCAAACTCTGAGCTGGTGTCCTCTCCCGTAACGAGCAGATCTTCTATCAGGTCAAGACTGTCAAGGCAACTCATGCTCCAGAAGCCAGCTTGCACATCTTCCTTTGGTGAATGAATCCTAATTGGTTTGGGGTTAATTCTGTGTCCTTCTGGTGGCTTTCCAAGCTTTTTTCCCCACCTCTGAATTGCTAAAAGATCTTATCTCATATCAGGGATCCATTAGCCCTGGAAATATTTCCTCTTTAGATTGACAAGAGCCACAAACTCTTCTGTGTTTGCCGTTGATTTCTGCACTTCATTCAAAGGCACCACTCAGCTGCTCAGGTTTTGTGCAGAGTGCGGAACTCCTCAATTTTCCGTAATACCCTGTGATAGTTAGCTTCCTCTGCCTGACTTAATTGAAAGTATTAAAAACATCATGTGCTTCAGAGCAGGCTATTGTAAGAAATGAAGCTGCCTTCTCACAGTCTTCCCTCTCCAGTTCACCCGCTATTTGCAGAGCAATTGGAAAGCACCATCTAAGCTATCCCTCCCACCCTGCCACCTTCCCAAGAAGCTGTGCCTTGCACAGGGCTTTCAGTGCTTGCCTTCAGGGTCTCTCCAGTCTGTGGTTACCCGAGATCTCCCTCCTAACACCATGCTTGGTCACCAACCAGCAGCCTGTCTCCTGTGAGGACCCCTGAAGTCTTCATCTTGCCCAGCAGAGGGGAAGGGACGCTTCATCCTTTGCCTAGAGATGGTGTCACCGCTCTCTGTTTTGGTCATATGGGGCAGCCCCATGGTTAGGGGTCCCACGTCCTGGAGGTCTGCCCGCGGCAGGAGTGGTGGTGCCATGCAGGTACCACGTGCAGGAGGGTTTAAGATGGGCCGAGGGAAGGCAACCTGGGGCATGGTGCAGCAGAAAGATGCCTTTCCAGAGCCTCTGAAGACTCACCCCACATACCTGACTCCCTTCTTGCCAGCCAGGCTCTGGCCCCACAGGATGGAGGGCACAGACCAGCAAAGCCTTTGTCACCAGGCGTAAATGGCAGCATGGCTGCGACCATCACCTGCAGCTTTAGTCAGGGGCTGCTCCTCCATCATCCATCTCCCTCAAAACAGCCAATCACCTCAGCTTGTGTGGTCCTGGGGGGCTCTGAGGACCAGGACCATTATTCTGTTGGCAGAATAATGACACGAATGTCCCATACCACAGGACTCAAATTACTGAGGTGCTGAGGTGATCCCCTTGCTCTTGGGATTGATGAATTCTGTCCCAAAGCCTTCATACCCTCCACCAGCCCAGAGCAAGGAGACTTAGAGATGCTAGTCCCCTCAGAGCCAGCTGAGGCAGAGAGCGGTACAGAGACATTGCGCAACGTGTGACTGGAGGAGGTGATCTGAGACCTGCGGTGGGGAGATGTGTCACCATCTCACATCCTCACCTGGGGCCCTGGTGAGAAGGGGACACAGCAGGCTGGACAGGGTGCACGGCAGGCGTTGTGCTGTGACTGATGTCACCTGTGACAGGTGAAGGAGCACTCAGAGCCACCATCGCTGCAGCCACTGCAGACCTACAGCCTTGCCTGGCACTGGCTTCCTCAGTCCTACCCGTAGCGAGGGCATCACAGCACGAGAGCTGACACCAACTCCAAGCTACCACAGGTAAGGCCGTACCTGGAAACCCTCCTCTACCCATGGCTTGTACACAGAGAATCCTGAATCCTCCCGAGGTATGCCAGAGGTATGCCCCACCTTTTGCTTATGCAAGGTCATAAAAATCACTAAAAATCTCTAAATATTGTGAATTTTTCAGATGCATCCCATGATGCATCAAATGCCCAAGTGTTACCACCAGCATCCCACAAACTCCCTTCCACTCTTCCTTGCCCCCGAAAGAGCAAGGGATGATGCACAGCCTGGAGAACACCTCCTTCTCCTCCTCCTCCTCCTNCCTCTCAGCCCTGCTGAGGAAGGAAGGTGAGGTCCTGCCAAGGCACAGCACTTGCCTCATTCTGCCATTAAAAATCAAGTCAGCCCAGTGATTAGCTGTTATTAGTGCTGAATCCTGGCGTGGCGGGACGACGCGCGAGAGCAGAGCTTGCTGCACAGGGCACTGCACGTGCATCGGCACAAAGGAAGCAAGAGGCGAGGGAAAGCACTGTAAGAGGTGTAAAGGTCCCAGGTGGCCTGGGGTTTCGGAGCTCTGCTGCTTTTCCGTACCTTGTTTGCTAAAGAAGAGAATTGCGGGTCCCAGTTCTGTCAGTCCCATTTTCAGGCTTCACTGGAGAGAGACTGGAGCACCACTGGCAGAAGGATCATCACCATTTTGCAGGTGGAGTAGAGGGGAGTGGTGGTCTCAGAGGGGGAGCGGGGTTAGACTTGAATGCCCAGTTCAAAGCATAAACCCTCCGAGCAGCCACTCTCTCAATGTGTTTTAGCATCACAAAGCCTGGAAGTAAAAACAAGTCTAACACTCACCTCTGATGCATCCCTTTTTGCAGCTGGTGCTGAGGACCAGCTGAGCACAAGGTGCTACACTTGCAGCTGAGTCCGGATTAATATTTCCCTGCCGTCCCTTACCTTCACAATAGGAAAAAGCTGATCTTGATCTAAATTGGAGACTTGAGGAGTTCAGCAACCTTCAACCTGTCTCTGAAAGCTTTGGGGATTTTCTTTTTCTTTTAAAAAACCCCAAGAAAGTGGCTGTCCCAGTAGAACACATATCCAATCTCACTCGATTCCAGCAGGCAATTTGCTCTTGCCTAGCAAGCAGCTTGGGAAATTAAAAAGCCAGCACCAGCCGTGGACAAGAATTGATAGGAACAAGCCCAGTAATCAGAAAGGCTGGGGAGCCACAGAGCTGGTTGCAGGAGGCCAAGTGTGTCTCTGGCGTAACGTGGCTCCAGCCGGGACTGCGCGTCTTGCAGTGCTGCTGGTCGCAGACACAGCCTGTCCTTGGCAAGCAGTAGGCAGAAAATTAATCTGCTCGTTTCTGCAAAGGCATCTTCTTGCTCCCTGACCAAACGATGGTGGGGTAAGATGGCACTTCAGGGTTAGACTGCCCTCCGTCCCCATTTTCCTTCGGAAGGAGATGTTTTGAGTTGCATGTACCTTTTTACATACATAGGGGTTTTTTTTCCAGGATATTTTGTCTCAGTCTTGGCTTTGGGACAGTGTACCTGGAGCTATGCTGGCAGGGTTGCTCTGTGGTCACACTGCCGCTCTTCACCAGGACCCTGCCGATGGGAGCTGATGGCTCGTGATTGCACCATGCGATGATCTGCTGATGCCTTTGGAGGGGGCTCAGCCTGAGATCCCTGGCCCAAATTGAGCCCTTGCTCACCTGCCCTTCATCCCAGCGCTCCGGACCTGGGAGAGGCAGGCAAGCAGTGTGATGTCCCGACAGGGCTGGATGTTTGTGCTCCAGGGCTGGGAGCTGCTATCTGTGGTGCAAGCGGGCAGAGCGTTGCACGTGGGCTGTGAGCATTAGTGGTTGTGCCACACGCAACCCTGTGCGCTTACACGGCCAGCCCAGTGGCCTGAAGGATTTGGAGGCTCACTGAAGTCAAAGGAAGGACAGATATATGAGACCAGTGTCTCCAGCCACCTTCCAATGGCCATGCCCCTGCCCATCCCTTCCTCTTCCCCTGTCCCAGTGAGTGTGCCGGAGCACAGTAACGGTTGTCCCTGCAGCACTCCCCGCCTTCGACGTCTTGCCAGTCTGGACAAGACTGCAGAGAAGGGAATGCATCAGTCCAGGGGCTGCTCCCCTTGCCCAGCAATCAAAGGCAGACGGGAGGTGATGTGGCTCTGCAAAGGACACACGGGAGACGGGGTAAGGTGTGTTTTGCCGTGCCCAGCAGCCCAGGGCTGTGGGGCCGTGGCACGCCGTGGTGTGCTCCCAACAGCTTGGCGGGGGACGTCATCGGGTGGCTGGAGCCAGCCAGCCCGGGGATGGCGCTGAGCCTCCGAGGCAGCCCGTCTGCACAGATTTCCTGAATGATTCAGGGACAGACTTGTACACCGTGCAAAACCCAGCCAGATCTAATTCGCAGATTGGGTTAGTGGAGGAGAGATAAGACAATCCACTTAGTGGTTTTGTTGAGCTGCATGCGGCTAAACCAGATTAGGGGCAGATGCTCAGCCAGTGTAAGGTGGCACAGTGCTGCGGGAGCCCATGACAAAGCACCAGCGTGTTTCCTTCCCAGTAATCTCTCTAGTCTCTAGAGGCAGCGCAACGCTAGTGCAAGAGCTGTAAAGTGACATTAATATGGAGGGATGGATTAAACGGCAGGTTTGGAGGAAGTATTCTGCATTAATTTCTGCTTTGTCTCACTCCGGGCATCTCACACTGCCCTTCTGCAGAGAAAGGTGATGCACAAAGTGCTCAATCCCTTTTACAAACGCTGCCTCTGACTTTGCGGAGTCCCTTTGGCCATCATGTTTGCTTGGGGCTGTGCACGTGTGCCCACGCCTGGATGCAGCTCTGCAGCTGAGGGCGTTCTTGCTCTGCACAACAAGGGGATAAGGGAAATCAGGGAGAGCCCTGAGGGAGATTCCTGAGACCTTGCAAACATATCCTCTCTCCCCCTTCCCAAGCCTGCAGAGCAAACTCAGCCCAAACTTTCCGTCAGGCCGAAAAGCAAGCTCAATTGCTCTGTCCCTCACCCAGCTGGCTCTTCAGCCACAGAACTCCTACAGCTTCCGATCTGACTTAGGAAGCACTTCTCAAACCTCATTTATCTACGAATTAACTAATTTCATTTCTCCCAGGAGGAGAACAGGACATAGGAAGCACTGCGCTGTCTGACTGAAGGCACCGAGCACTGCCGTAGAGAAGTCCACCATCCAGCTCTCAGGCTGGCCCCGACCTACCCTCACCGGCACCTCGGGTACCCCCATTTCCCAGCTGAATATACCAAGAGGACCAGTTTGATCCATTATCCAAATCTTGTTAGCCTTTGCCTCTTATGGATGAAGAAACGGAGGCCGAAGGCTTATTTTATCCAGGACAGGCCACGGTCTGGTGGAACAGCATCACGTAACAGCGTCGTACCCTGAATCTAACACTGCTTTGCTGTAGGGCTGAGGGTGCATCACTTCCCCACACGTGTTCACCCCTTGATCCGCAAACCAGCAACAGGGTCACCGCAGTGGGGACGGTGGGAACGTGGCTTTGTAAGGTGCAGACTTACAATGGCGCTGCCTTGCTGGCTGCTCCTCGGCCCTTGGGACCGGTGAGGCTGACCTGGGGGAGGGGGAAGAGGCACTGGCTCATCAAAACAATCCACCTCTCAACTTTCTTTCTTTCTTTTTCCACAAATATTTAGTGAACAGTGCTGTTTCATCCCAGTTTTCAAGCAAACTTTTTCAGCTCTTTAAGACACCACTGAATCATAGAGACAAAGGTAGAGCAAGGAATGGGGCAATCCCACATCTTTTCAATTCATTCTGTGCCAAAACTCCTTCGAAAACCTCAACATCAGCGCCGAAGTCCAGTCACTTTCTTCCCACTTTGTCACATTACCTTGTCTGAAAATAAAGGCGAAACCAAAAATCCTTCCCACAGAACGGCGGCTCGGATCGTGGAGCCTGTGGGATTCCTGTCCCCCCTCCTGCCCACCGCATCCGCACGGAGCAGCACCCGGCTTCAGCCGCCGAGCCGCAGACGGGGGGTCATTCAACCCAGCGGCCGCGCTTACTTGCCAAAATGGGTGCAATGTCTCCCTAAAAAGAACAAGTCACCGCATGTTTGGGAAAGAGGATGTGTAACTTCTCCCCCCCCCCCAATCGCCTTTGCTACTGTAATACCCGGCCGAGAGCAGGGACCCTCGTTCTGTGCTTTGTGCAGACACGGAGTCACAGGCAAGACAGGCCGAGAACAGAGGGGAATGGCGGCAGCACCTTCCCAGCTCGGGCTCCAGTTCCAACTGGGGACCGCTGGGAAACACAGACCATACCCTGTGCTGGCAGTGTTTCCCCAAAGGTCTCGTGAATTTTCCTCTGGGCTCTGGGTTGTGGGTGTTTCTCCTCCTGTTCCCCTCATTGCATTCATCCACTTCCAGGAGGATGGAGGCTGAAACGAGCCGGTTCTGGGTAAAGAAGAGGCCAACTGGGTCACAAGGAGAGATCGGAAAAGTCCTGCGTGTGCACGAGTCCCAGCCGGGTACGGAGGGCAGGGAGGTGGAGATGTCCTCAACCACCTCCAGGTCCCTCAGGTGATCCTGGCAAAGACATCCATCTCCTAATCACCCGCGATTCCCCGCAGACACGGCAGCCTCCTTTCCTCCCTCTTCAGACGGGTCCGGGGAGCCCGTTCCCACCGGCTGCAGGGACGGCTGTTGCCGGTGAGTCAGCCGGCACGGTGCGAGGCTGCCAGCGCTGCCAAGCCGGCTGAGCACGCGGCGCTGCCTCGCAGCGGGCACGGGCAGCGGGCACGGGCAGCGGGCGCAGGCAGCAGGTGCGGGCAGCGGGTGCAGGCAGCAGGTGCAGGCAGCGGGCACAGGCAGCACCTCTGCGGCAGGTAAGGGCACGCAGAGAGGCAGCACCCTGAGCAAACGCCCCGGTCGGCAGCAGCCGCTGCGGCCCCCGTCGCCCGCTCTGAGCAGGGTTTGCTTCAGTGAATGAATGAGGCAGCTGATGAATATTCAGAATTGGCAAAGCAGATCGCTTTCAGCTAAATTTGATCACAATACGGGATAAATTAAGCCACGGGATGAATGCATTTGAAATGAAGATTAAAAGAACGCACTGTACAAAGTCAGGAAAGTAGGTTTAGCCAAAATCTGACAATGTACACAAACAGACGAAAATAAAGTTCCTTTCACTGAGCAAATAATGAGGTCGGGATCAGCCTCTCACCAAGTTCCTATGGAAACATCTCTTTTTTTCCTTTTAATTTAAAAATAAAAGGAGGGGG
>VXBL01009848.1:399283-417301 GCA_013400195.1 Aramus guarauna
GGGGGGAGAATGCCTGGGAAACGAAAGATGCTCAAAAGGTCCAAGAATAGAGGGAGGTGCTCAACACAAGGAATATGTAGTGAGAAAAATAACCTCACATTAGGGGAGGCCCGGGGAGGGCAGGCAGGCAGGGGAGGCTGCCAAGTCCTCAGCCCCACCACCCGCTCGAGGAGTTGCAGGGCCGGCACAGCACCAGCCCCAGCACCGCGATGTGCTGATGCTCAGCACATCTCCAGCCTGCTGCAGGTCCTGGGTCAGGGCACTGGGCTCTTTTGGCAGCTGGGAGAAGGGTGAGGAGGGGGAAGCGTTTGGGTTTGCCATGGGAGCAAAGAACTGGAGAGCGTGCAGGAGACTGAGGGGAGGAACGGAGAGGCTCATGCCACATCTGCTCCCGGTTTTGGAAAGATCCAGGTTACTGCGGGCCCCTAAAGCAAAGCCAGGGACAGCACAACTGCCTTGGCTTAGAGATAAGTGGGAACAAAGGCACTGAGGCAAAACAGGGCTGTGGCCCTGCCCTGGGGAAACTGAGGCAGGGAGCTGGCAGAGCAGCCTGCCCAAAGGCTGCCAGGGAGCAGACACGGGCCACCCAGCTGGGCACCCAGCTCTCGGGCACGGGCAAGGTTTCCATCTCCCTTCACCGGCGGTGAGCCAGGCTCCGCTGTCACCTCCGAGGGTCCCTGCAGCATCCCTGGCCGGAGGGACCCGGTCCCTCTGTCCTCACGTCTCGCCGTGTGTGTGCTGGGCAAGCAGGAGAGGCGGGCAGTGCTCTGCTCCTTTGGGGATGGGTTCAGCCCTCTGCCAGGCTGGGAACAGGGCGGGAAAAGGTCCTGCAGGGACCAGCGTGCTGGGGAGGTGAAGGACCCTGCCGAACTTGCTGCGGTCTCTACCTGCCCTTCCCTGCCACCGGCTGGCGAGAGGTCCCAGGCTCTCCCTAGGGCCAGGCTGGGCACCGCAGCCCGGGGCAGAAGCCCCTTGTCCCAAACCGCCCAGAGCTTGGATCCAGACACCCACCTCCCACCGGACCACGATGCAGGTGGCCTCCTTCTCCTGCAGCCACACGGTTTGCGGGAGGAGAAAATTAAAGGGCTGTCTATCAGGCTGACACGAACGAGTCTATTAGCAGCCCCTGGCAGGTGAGAGGAAAGCATTAGCATATGGAAAACGGGGGAGGAAAGGCAGCGTGTCTGGGACTGTTATGACTGAGCAGACAGGTGAGACCGGGGAGGTTATAAATAAATCCCCCGCGCACACCCCCGGCCGTACTTGTGCAAAGTCTCTAAAGGGCTCAGACACCCGGTGCTCGTCCCTGGGGCTGGGGAGGGTGGTGGGCTCCCGTGCGGGGGGATGGGTGGACAGGGAGCGGAGCGCCGGCTCGTCGAGGAGCAACCTGCGTCCACCACCGCAGCAGCGGCAGAGGAGGAGGAGGAGGAGGTGATGCAGAGGGGAACAGGAGCCCCAACCACGGCACCAGGGCTCAGACTGGGACCAGCCACAGCAGAAGGAGTGGGGGAATGGCTTTCCTCTCCCACCCTTTCTGTCCTCGGCTGAGGAGCCTGATGACTAGGGGCTATGTAATTCCCTCTCTGTCCTCTTCCCGCATCCACCTGAGAGGGTGTTTGTTGCAACATCTCTGCCCTACGATATGAAAAAGCCACACCAGGAGGGAGCGGGGGGGGGAGGCAGGCAGCAGTGGGTGCTGGTGAAGGCCCCCGCATTTAAGCCAGGACTTTGAGAAAGGGGCTCGCAAGAGGAGATGGCCACTTGCATGGAAACTGGAGCGAGGGCTGTGGGGTGCAGCCCCTCGGAAGGCGTGTGGACAGGCAGGTGCGGCTCCAGCACGGGCGGGAAGGAATGTGCAGGCTGACCCGCACGGCAAGGGGTGCTACCGCAGAGGTGGGGGAGCGCAGCCCTCACCCCCTCCTCGCCTTGCTCGGAGCATCTCTGCTTTCCCTCTCACCCAGCAAACCAAATTGCCAGCCTGAAATTCAGTCAGAGCTGCTGCGCCCACCACCAGGTTACCCCTGGGGATCTCCACCGGCCTCCTTGAGACCACGCTGCCCATCGCCTCGGTGCCAGCGAGAGAGGAACAGGTTTGCTGAAGGATCGCTGCAGGATGGGTCACACAAAGCAGACCAAGGTCTGGCTTAGGCAAATGGCAGTTTGCAGAAATGTCCAGGTTTAGCCCTAGAAGAGTGATTTGAACTCCCAGGACTGCAGCCAGCTCAGGCAAGCAAGCCGGCTTTGTTGCTGGGTCCAGTCTGAGAGCAAGCGACAGCAGCAGGGTTTGGTAGGACTGCAGACCTGTATCGCACTTGCTGCTCTGCTCTCCCATCCAAGCCCATGAGCCTCAGCAAGTACTGGTTGGATTTACACAAAGCAAAAGCCAAGGGCATTAACAAATGCAAGCCCTGTTCCCCTCCCCAGCAACAACAGAGCTAGCCAGGTTTCCCAGCACACCGGGACCCACGGCTCAGCACGCACAAGCCCTCAGCACGCCTGATGCCCTAAGCACGCCTGGGTTTGCACGCCTAGTTCGGGTGGCAAGGCTGGCAGCCTGGGCTGGTTAGACACGAATCCTGCGTGCAAGGATGCAGGGAGGGCTCCAGGATGGCTTCTTGCCCTCCGTGCATCCCCATCCCACCCCATGGCAAGACCTAGAGAGTCAGGGTGCTGCCTTTGCTGAAAACCACTGCTGCATCAGGAATATTTAGTTAGCTATTTTTTACTCAAAGCTCAGGTTGGAAAAACAAAGTAATGGTGATTTTGCCTTCTGGGGAGCTTTCCACAGATAAGGAGAGACAGAGGTCAGAGGGAGTGAAAGGAAGGACCAGCTGCAGGAGATCTCCTCCCCACTTCCCAGGCTCTTCTGTGTTTCTCCAGCTTCAAGGCTCCTACCGCAGGCCTTGGTGATCATGCTGTGCTCAGCAGGTCTCACCCCTGGTTTCGTGTGCTCTAAAGGAGAGCTGGTCTCTGCACGGGAAATGCTAAATCTCTCTCTGAGCCCCCCCCCCATGAGAGCATTTGTTTCACAGCCTGTGATTTTGGCCTGGTGCTCCAAGCAGGGAGCAGCCCGGGGGGGTGGGAGACTTGAAACGGTGTCAGGGCCAGGGAGGGGCTGTGGGTAAGGGATGGCACAAGCTCAGAGGGTCCAGAGGTCAGACTGGAGACATTGCCACCGCGCTGCCTTCCACAGGCGCAACTGCCCACAACGTGGAACGACCTTCCCATGGCATCTGAAGAGCTGGACTACAGAGAAGTCCTGCTGCCCCTCCATTGCAGGGCGAGTAATCCGCAGGGGGGGTCCTTTGTACAATCCCTCGCTGTTACAGGGGAGCATGACCCAGTGTCACCTTGGGAGCAGGAGAAAACAGCCGTCCTCGCTTCTTGAAATGAGGAGTCACGGATCACCTTCAGGGCTGCAGTGACACAGGTGCTGAGTTGTCTGCTTTTGCAATTAGTGGCAGTCATTAAAATAAGTGCTACATTAATTATTGCTGGGTTGCAGTTCAACCTCCAGGTCTGCCACTTGGCAAAACTCACACTTGAGTTGGCTCCTACTTCTGGGAACTTCCCAAAGCCTCCACGTTCCGTTGGGAACACACGGGCAGCGTGGGCACAAGGCAGCTCTGGAGCGGGACTGAGAGCAGCCCCCCTGCCTGGGGCACCTCACACTTGGGCCATTTGCCACCGGCCACCGGGGCCAGACAGCTTCTCTTCTCCAGGTGCCTCTGTCCCACCCCCACCAAGTCCTGGGAGGGACCGCAGTACAACACAGCTCTGGTAGGACACAAGGCCAAAATAGCATGGAACTGACCGCACAGACCTGGGCCTCAGGATCAGCACCACCGTGACAAATGCCAGCCCAGCACGCCCTCCCAAAATTAGGGAGGCCTTGGAGAGCAGGGGGTGGTGGTGAGATGGAGCAGCTGCAGAACCGTCTTCATCCAGGCTGCCAGAACCAAGGTGGTCCTAGACACAAGCTGTGCCAGGTTTCCCTACCTGTGTCCACACCGTGCGGGTCCACCCTCCTCCCAGGCTGTAGTTAAGCCCATCCAGCTCCACCATGACTACTGGGTTTAATTCACCGTGTTCCCACTGTTCCCATGACGGTCCTGTTGCCATACAGCATTGCATCACTGACCACGGGCCAGACTTTCTGGATGTAACCCCTTCCTACCCAAGGAGCCCTGAGAACATCCCTGTGTTCAGGCATTTTGCACGAGGCTAATGGTTTTGAGGGATGGCAGCTTTTGGCTCTTTCTCCGAGAAAGAGTGTAGGGCTGGCAGTGCTATGGAACCAGAAGTGGAGTTTGGGCAAATCCTGCACCCTCTCAGCTCTTGACCTCTTACAGAAGCAAGTCTTATAGACCATGGTTGGCCTGTGCAATAAAAACTGCTCTGCTGCAAATTTTGGTCCTTTCAGTTTCACTGAACTTTCAGTTATTGACAGACTGATGTGGAGGGACCAGTTTTTTTGATGCTGCCCACAGTAACCAAACGTCTGCCATGGGCTTGCTCCTGTTTCCAACTGTTGTTGTGAGCAGCAGTAGGACCAGGACATCAAGTCTCCTTTAAACTCTTTCCATTCATTCCCTGCCCTCACAGCTACAGGAACAAAAGGGTCATCCTGGGTCAAAGTTTCTAAGATCTTCTGCAACAAGCAGCTACCTCCTATAATCCCTGCCCCAAAATCAGGTAGATGCTTTAAAAATAAGGGTGGTTTTGACAGAGTCATCAGAGGTCCACTACAGGTCACCTCCCATCCTGAAATCATACTGGGGTAGTTCCAATGTACTTCTCCCTGATTGCCTAGCCTGGCACAGATTTCTTCCGACATCTTCCTCAAGATGTGGATGTTTAAAAAGCTCCGCCCAGCCTTACTAAAAGCCACATGAAATTTTCATGTCGCCAGTCTGCTGGGATGAGTTTAGTTCTGTTTAATAAAGGCTGATGGTGCCTGAACTTCACAGCGGAGTTCTTTTGCAGACTCCCTGGTGGAGGGAGTATGGAAGAGCTCGTCCCCACTGTGTCTTCTTCACTTGACTTGTCAGCACGAAGAACAAGCTATTGTGAGCCACGTGCTTATGAGACAGCAGAGAAAACATTTTGCAGTTGTGTACATGAATATTTTGTGTACATGAGTCAGCATGGTCAATATATACTTTCTAGGTATTAAAACCAAATACTGTTGCGTTTTATTCTGAACCAAGATAGTCTGGGTTACAGAGTTCAGCCAGCAAAATTCTCTTATCATCACTCAGAGAAGACACCTGAAGGTGGCTGGTCCAAGCAGATGTGGGTAAGGCCAATATAACCGGAGGGAACACAGACCCAGTGTGATCTTGCAGCAGCCTCTGTCAGTGCACGCCTGACAGACCAAGCAATTGCCCCTCCATTACAGATTTGTTCAGCACCCTTGGGACTGCCTCAGTAGACCTTTCAGCACAGTGATGGCAGGACCCCAGTCTGAACCTTGCCTGCAGTTTTGTGCTCCAGCCTGGAGCCAAACACATCAACAAGCTGCTTAAGTCTTTAAGAGGGACTTAAGCCTTTGAGAGAGCCAGTTCACATCAACTCTGTCAGACTATCCATACGTAACGCTGCATAAGCACCCGAAGGTTGTTCCTAGCATATCCATAATGCTTTTGGAGACTACCACAAACCCAGTCCGAAAGGTTTTTGACTAATGCACAGAAGTCTCACAGTTTGATAGGATCTAAGGAGACAAGCCTTTCTGGGCACCACAAGTTCGAGACCTGAGAGCCACCAGCCTGAGATCTGAGAGTGAAATGGGACCTCTGACCTTGCACGTTCAGGAGATTGGAAGCCACTGGGATAACAAACACCACCCTGGTATGACACCAAGCTTGTTATTTTCAAATTCAGATGGATCAAGCCAGATAGCAGGAGGGTGGGGAAGGGTCAAAGCAATCATTTCCTTTCCATGGCTAGAATCACAGCCCAAACTGAGGGACAAACCCAGGACCACTGCCTTGCTTGTCAGTACCCATCAGGATGCAAAGGAGCAGGAGTCAGCTTAGGCACTATCAAGGGAGTGAACAGACTAGCAGTTAATCATGGGCTTATCTGCTCAGAGGAAAGGTGGAAGGATGCCTGTCACACCTCGGTGTCATATAGTAAGTGAATAAACAAAATAGCCTAATGGAGTTATAAATCTTGAATCCAGAGTTCTTAGCTTTGAAAGATATAAATAGCAAGTTCCTCTGGGCCAAAAGGCATCCCCGAGAAATGCACAAGGCAAAGAACCAGCTAGACACCTCTTGGTCAAGGGCTGTCACCCTTAGAACATTTCCATTATCTCCCAGATAGACTCTTCTCAAAGGGTGTATCTCCCAGTCTCAGCCAGAGACAGAGAAGGTCCCTGCTGAAGAACTTCACCTGGTACCAAGTTGGTGGCCCAGGTACATGACAGGGACATCCACGCTGGGTGTGCAGAGCCAGTGCTTTTGTTACAGCATGGGCAGAAGGACCCTGTCCACAGGTGTGCACTGCCATCAGCACACACGCGCTGCTTCCTCAGCAGCACCACTGCTGGATCCCACCTCCCCTCCTCCCTGAGCTCTGGGATGTGCAGGCACGGCACTAGGGTCTGCTGCACCGGTAACTCCATCTCTCAGCAATCAGATCGGAAATAATCTCAGCCCAGAGAGCAAAACCATTGTCTGCTGTGCTGCTGTGACAGGAATGGCCCCTTGACTGCAGGGGCCCAGGTTCAGCCCTGTGGCAGCACCGGCGTGCCCCCAGCATGGCACCCGCAGGCCTGACTGCGGACCCACGTGGCTCCTGTGGTCCTTTGGATGCTCTCCTGGGGCAAGAGCTGGCAGCATCCGCCTGAGCCTTGCACTTCTGCTCAGAGATCTGAAAGGAGACCTTCAGACACTATTGAAGACCACTGGGAGCTACAGGTCCACCCTGTCCTACATTCAGAGGCACAGCACCATCTGGTTATTTTGGGTTGACCACCTGCCTCCTCTCTTCAGTAACAGCATCTCTTTGCCAAGACATTGCAAGGGAAGGGCTGCAGACAGACGGCACCCAGCCAACACCTCGGTGGAGGAGTACGCTCGCTGCTCAGGCCAGTGCTGCCCTTGGCCTCCTGCCCCTCCACATCTGGCTCAGCCCCACCTGCACGCTGCAGCACCCCTGAGGACAGGATGGTCCCCAGGCCTGGGGCAGCAGCTTGTCCTCTCCTGAGGGCACCAGGAACTCCAGCCAGCGAGCTAGATCCTGGCAGCACAGAGCAGCGCAAAGAAACAGAACAGTCATCAGCAGCTTGGACAGCCTTGGGCACTGCACAGACACGGTGCTGGCCAGGACATCAGGATTATCTTTCTCCATTAACTGAAAGCACTATGGGAGTGCTGGCATCCACCTGGAAAGCCATCAGGGACAGGCACGAGGAAACTTCTCATCAAGAAGGGCTGCTGCTGCTCAGCATTTGCTTCTGGGAGGCTTTGCCCTAGACCCCTGATTCCCCTTGGAATAACAAGCCTGTTTATATTCAGTATCTGTATGCTTGGAAGGAGGGCAGAGGACTCCCAAGGAAGTTCATTTGCACACTTCGCCTTGGCTCGGTCAGGCTGGAGCAGTGACAGTCTGGACCGCAGAGGGCTTAGGCACTCAGAGGACAGTGTCTAGCGGCAATGAAAGGTGCAATAAAATGGACACGGGCCATCCTGACGTGGATGACTCCTTCCAGACCTCCTCCTGTGTCCTACTCTGGTACCTTGCAAGAACACTCAAGCATGGCCACCCGACACTGGTCTGCAAGGCATCAACTCTACCACCACGCACTGGGCTGCTGGCATGTCGGTTCCCCCACCAGTTCACCCCACAGTGGAACAAAGCTCTCAGTAGCCCTGGCAGTGCCAGGAGGAAGGAGCAAGCAAGAGGAACATTTCCTGCTCACGTGGAAACAAACTTCCACCCGCAGCGGCTCACGCTGGGTCGGGAGTGACTGCAAACCAGACCTTCCCATTGCTCCGGAGACACCCGCGCAGGACTGGGCATCTCTCCTGCAAGGTGAGCAGCAGGACTTCGGCAGGGCACGAAGGGACAGCCGCAGTACAGCCGAAGGAAAGGGTGTAGGAGACACGCGACACAAAGAAGCCTATTCCAGAGCAGTGGTGGCACAGCTGGATGCCAGCTCCAGCCCTCTGGCCACCAACCCAGTGCTGCCCTGCCCGGGCACGGAGGTGGCACGAGAGCAGGGCACCAACTTGCCCTCTTGCCACCGCTTAGCCCATCCAAGGGGCACACACGTGATGGCAGGCGCTGCGTCCCCGCGGGACAGCCCTCAGCACCTGCAGGCAGTGCCTCTGCAAAGCTGCGGTCACCGAGCGCCACGGCACAGCCGCACGGGGCTGCGCTTGCTGCGTGGGGAGGGAAGGGTGACCTTGTCCTATATTTTAAAGGCCACTTTTCATCTACAAAAGGCAGCCAAATGAGGGCAGCAGCAGGGAGGAGGAGAGATGAGCAATGCAATGCGGCCGCGAGGCAGAGGCGATGCCTCCGCGCTCAGCAGCGCTCTCCCCCCTCCCTGGCAGAGCCGTGACTAGAAAGGGGGTGTCCTGCTGACCCCATCTCTGCTCCCCCTCCTGCTCCATGACAGCGAAGGATGTGTGGGGAACGGGAGCTGTGGGGTGCAGGCAGAAGGGCAGCAGGGCTGTGCCCAAAGGGGCAGAGCAGGGGGAATTTGTGCGGAGACCCACGGCTCTGGGTTGCAAATGGTCCCTGAGTTGCTCGAGCCAGGGCTCAGTGCAGCCCCCGGCACTCCGGCACACCCCACCAGGCTGCCGGCGGCCACAGCTCCCCGGGGTCCTGTGCCAGTCTGCCAGCCCTGCGCCATGTCTCGGACACCTAGGGAGTTTCAAACGCCAGCAGAAGTGTGAACCAGGACCCCAGCGCATCCCGTGCACGTCCTGCACGCGACAGTCCTTATTTTCTCAACAAAAGGTAAGAATTTCTCTGCAAGATCACCAAGTTGGATAAGCACAGTCCAAATGCGTCCCCCGCCCTAGTTCAAAACGTCAGGAGATAAACGGAGAAACCCAAGCGCGTGGTCGGCTCTGCCAGGGAAACACAAACCTGACTGCAAGTCACCTCCCCACTCACTTCCCAAGGGTCCTCCAGGGACATCTCCTGTCCCCGTGAGCCCCAGGGAAGGGGATGGACTTTGGCTGGGGCCTGGAGAGGAGGAGTCCTGGCTGTCCCGTCTGCTGGTGGGGAAGGAGAGCTCCTCCAGGCATCTGGTGGGGCTCAGCCTTGGGCTACAGCTGTGAGACTTCCCTGCAGGCTCTGGAAAGCACTTCAAAGATATTCCTAAGCATTTTGCTGCTTCAGAGCTTTAATGATATTGCATCACTTGGTTGGCAGGAGCTGAGAGCTTCCCTCCTCACTGGCAACTGAGCATTAGGAGAAGAAAGGATGCTGCATTATGGGTTGATGGTCTCCATTCAGTCTCCCATTTTCTGGGAGGAAAGATTGCTCAAGTGCAGCCATTGAAGAAGGCAGCAGTTCCTGCATTCCAACCCCAACAGGCTTACTCAGGTTTAAACAATTCCAGAGCTTCTCAAAAGAAAGGCCAAGGTGTCTGCAGAGAGGAAAGGATGGAGAAGGTCAGAGCAGGAGTGATGAGGGGACATGACTGCTTCGTCTTTAATCCCTCTGACGGAGGGAAAACGTTGTTCTGCACACCCGGACCTGCTAACACCCAACCTCGTGCACTGCAGAGCCCTCTCTGGGCCTTCCTACCAGCTGCTGTGCAGGTATGTACATACGTTGGAAGAGGCATCTTAGCACCAGTGTGGACTGGCCTCCTGCCTTCTTGGTGTGAAGGCAAGCTGGGAAGAAGCTGGTGCATCATCCTTCCCTCAATCCCTCCCTCCACACTGCCGGCCTCTCCTAAACTTTCATGGTGCCACAACTCGAAACATCTTCTCAGGCACAGGCAGGGAGGTCGGCCCACGAGGCTGTGGCTGTTCAGTGGACCAGGCTCCCTAGAGATGTTCTCGGAGAAGGTCTCAGGTGCTTTTGCCTCCAGAAGTGGCCACAATTGGAAGCAACTTCCAAAAGGTACTGTCTCCTTGGTGGCACAGCCACCGGCTCTCGGCTCAGGCCTGGGCTCCACTTCCTTGGAACCAGCTCCTTTGGGATGGACTCAGGGCAGCAACCCACGAAGGTCTGAATGGAGCTGAACATGGGAATGGAGGTTCGTTACAGAAGACATCGACCTGCGCTTAGTGCCACAGCATCGACTCGTACACAGTATTGTGCCAGCAGAGACAATGTGAACGGTGACTATAAGGGTATATACTGCTGCCACACAGCAGCAGGGTGGACAAGAGGCACCAGGATAAGCTGGGCCCAAGATGGAGAGAGAGAGGGGAAAAAAAACCAAACCCAAACTTAGTCACAAAGCCACTTCTGTGGAAATCTACCCTGTGCCTGGAAGGAAAGGGAGGGCAAGGAGTCCTGAGGCCGCACAGAGCTTCAGAGGTGCAGGACAAGCTCCTGTATGGCCCCGGCGAGCGGCGAGGGGCCGTTCCAAGCTGCCTGTATCTCCTCACCCGGCGCTGAGGGAGGAGCTGGGAACCGAGCGGGCGGCAGACGGAAGCAGGAATAAACCCCATTGCTGCCAGTGGAAAAACGAGACCTCCACACAGCTGCACGAGCAGTTTTGTTGCTGATTGTTTTTACAAGGGGTTAGGCTAGGTTGATCATTAATATTAATGTCTCGGTAAATTATGCATGTTATGCATTAGTATGAAGCATCCCCCAGTGATGCTTCCTGCGTTGTTAGCCAGCTTCCCCCGAGCACCCGCAGCCTGCTCACAGAATCAGTGGCTACATGTCGAAATGTTGTTTTCCATTAAGAAAACAAAACTCAAAGCAAAAATGCAAATGGTCTGGCATGGGGAGCTGACCCCTTCCTGCCTGCAGAGAGCGGGCTTCAGACAAGAGGGGCAAACCAACACCATCCCCTTCCTGCACGTGAGACAGAGGAGCCAAAGGCAGGGTCCCTCTACCAGGTGGAGGGTAAAGGAAAAAGGTAAAGCTCACCCGTGCTCTCCCCAGGATGGACAGGTCCATAGCTCTAAGCTAGAGGCAACAATCCTGTCACAGCCCAGATCTAGTCTTCCCTATCTCCTTCCCACATCTCTCTCTCTAGTTCTTTTCTCACGCCATACTCGGCTCAGTGAGTTCTGCTCCTGTCTCTCATTACTGCTCGTATGAGCCCAAATTGGATCTCCATATCATTATCAAGCCATGCACCTGATTTTCTGGTACACTGTGTCCTCATCAGGAGGTTGCACCTTGCAGCTCAGCACTTCATTCGGTACGAGCCAGACAAATTGTGTTGCGATGAGCAAAGCAACACTAATTCTTGTCTGTCGTCTGCCACGTCCCTTCCAACACCCTGCGCACGCGTCCGGTGGCTGGACTGGCCACTTCGGGCCTTCGCTCTGCGGCCGCAAACACAGATTTGCTGCAGTTCAGAGCTCTGGGAGAGCTGCTGGGGCTGCTCCTCCCCTGCGTGTCCCACACCCCGCTGCAGAGCCTCGGCCCAACTCCCAGGGCCGTGCCGCCGAGCAACTGGGCGCAGCGAAGGGAACTCCGCTCCTTCCCCTTCCCGTCACGGCTCTGGTTGCATCTCGGAGGGGCACCTGCAAAGGGCCAGAACTAGGACATGCTACACGGAGGGCAAAACACCGCGGGGGTGTCCCACCGACCCCTGACCACACGGGGCCACCCTGCCTTTACACGCCCTCTGAGACGCCGATCACAAGCAAATCGGGCGCTGGGTGGAAGGACGCTTTCGAGGCCATCAGGCACTTCCCAGCAGCTCTATGGAAGCTGCCCCAGGTCCCACCGCTCCTCCACACCTCTCCGGCTTTTTCAGAGAGGGCGTTCAGGCAGCAGCTGTTGTACCTGCGACACAGGCACCCCCCACCACCCCCAAACACCATCCCATCGCCACCCACAGCCCCGTCACTGCAGAGCGGGTACACGGACAGACACCCGTTGAGTCCCCCAGGACCACAGGGACGTGCTGGCTGCGGAGACAGACAGACCGACAGCACGGCGTGTGGGGGGAGCGTTGGCAGGGCCGCGTGAGACGCGTGGCCACGAGAGCTGCCGGAGGACCGCAGTCATGCAGAGCTGAAACCCTCCCAGCACCGAGGCCCCTTGAAGGCCCCGCGGAGGACGGCTGGCCCAGCGGCTCAGCCCTGGCAGCCCAGCACAGGGCTAGGAGAGGCAGGGAGCCCTGCCCTGCCCCACCGGGAAAGGCCAGCGGAGCACCCCGGCAGCAGGATCAGGCAGCCCTGCCCACGGCCACCGGGAAAAGGGATGAGTCAGTGCAGGAAAGCCAGTCATGCAGGGTGTGGGTGGAGCACAGCAGCAATTTCTTCCCCAGGAGATTATATTATTTGCAGAAGTCCTTTTTATTTATTTCTTACGGAGCGCAGCAATTAGCTGCTCCTCAACTCCTCCGCACCCGGGGCTGCTACCCGTGGGAAGGGGACGCTCGCCATTCCTCCTCCCGCCGTGCTAGGCAGGCACGGACGGCAGCAGGACGCGCAGCCAGGGCCAGGAGCTCCTCCCGGGACCGACGGGACCCTGAGGGGCCGGGGCTCGACCACCCAGCCTCACCCCTCGGCCACAAGCCGCTCCCACCCCAAATGCCACCACAGTCCTGAGCGTACGTGGGTGCTCTCACCTGCCTGTGCCTCGCATCTCGGCTCTGCCAACCCCTTCAACCCCCACGCCGGCTGCGGGTACCAGTGTTGTCCCAACTGGGTGCTGCCTCGCCTGGTACCGGCGTTCAGGGACAGATAAATGAACGCGCTGTGAAGGCACCTGCCGAAAGGGCTGTTGGAAGCGGCACTGCCCACAAGCTGTGCTGTCCTTCGGGAAGGGGACCAGGCTTGAGGACAGCACCCAACTCACGCTGTGCCTTAACGCCGGACTAAAATATTAGAGCTGGCTTCAATCAGCATCACAACGAGGGAGCGCGGCTCTCCTCCAGCCAGCATCTCTGCTGCGAGAGAACGGAAAACCTGACAGATGTTGCCCAGGCAGGATCAGAAGGAAAGCAGAACTGTTCCAGGAAAGGTGACCTCAAGGAAAAGCTCCTCCCGTTGTCCTCCACACTCTCTCTCCTTGTTTGCAAGGACACAGGGAGAAAGATTATTTCCTGAAGCCTTCATAGCACACGTCAGCTGCGTGGGGAGCTGACGGGCCGGGTGCTGCCCGGGGGGACTTTGCTACCCAGCAAAAGGGTGATTCAAGTGACAGAAGGGCACAGGGAAGCACGAGTGCCCCACACGCTACCAGGAGGTGCTCACCCCACACCTCAGACCCAGCACAGCCACCAGCCTGCAGGACAGACGGGAGGATCTTGCTTTTGCATCCATCTCCTCCACGGTACATAGTGGAGTTCAGGATAACGCCGAGGAGCCGGGTGCTGCCCGAGGTCGCTCCTCACGCACACGTTACTCTCCAGCCAGGCAGCTCAGGAGCACATCAAGCTGGAGGGGCTGGAAGAGGGATGTCCCTGCAGCCCTGCCCCAGCTCTGGGCAGGGCTGCACACGCAGCAACACAGGTTTCCAGCCACTCCTCATCCTCTGTCCTTCGGGGGAAATCCTGCTACTCCAAGTAGTCTTCCCAACCCATGTCAAGTAGTCACTGCCAGACGATGGTTGGGTTGTTTGCTGTAGAACTGGGACCTCCCATGGGCACCGTCCCTGCCGTGAGCTGCAGAGACCATCCACTCCCTGGGGCCGGATGCTGCCAAGGTCCCCCCGGGAAATCCTGCAGCCCCCAGCTCCCCAGGACGGTGCCCACCGGAGGGGCGTGCACCCCCACGCGTGGGCCGAGCAGCCCAGGAGCACGCAGCCCTGGGGCTGAGCTCTTTGGTGCCTGGACCCCTGGCCCAGCACATCACCGGGAGGAAGAGCTGCGCACAGGGAGGCAGAGGTGTTCTTCCTCTGTCCCAGGTCCCCAGCCGTCAGATTTTGCTGTCCTTCTCATACCAGACACAACCTGTTTCACTTCCCCCAAATCACGTGGTCAGCTAGCCATCCTACCTGCAGCACCCCTCATCTTATTCAAATGTCTCCCAAAACTGTTCCTAATGTGTCTTTCTGCCAAATCCAAGCAAGCATTCACATTTCCATCTCCTAAAACCCACCACTGGGTTTTAGTGGGTGCTGAGGCCCTGGCCCAGGGTGCCCAGAGAAGCTGTGGCTGCCCCTGGCTCCCTGGCAGTGTTCAAGGCCAGGTTGGATGGGGCTTTGGGCAACCTGGGCTAGTGGAGGGTGTCCCTGCCCATGGCAGGGGTGGGACTGGGTGGGCTGGGAGGTCCCTGCCCACCCAAACCAGTCTGGGGTTCTGTGATACTGACCATCTCCTGATGACACAGGCTACCATCCACACAGGGGAAGGTCTTCAGAGAAAACCACGGCTCCCCTCCCTAAATCTGCAGGGATTCAACCAACACAGTACTCTCACAGAGATCCCACTGTGTGTTTTCTTGGACCCAACAGGGCTCAGCAGCTCAGTGCCACACAGGGACTCCAAAGGTGGGAGGGAGCGTGATACTTCCATCACCATCTCAGCCCAGCCCGTGGTCCCTCCAGCCCTCAGCCCCACGCACCCCACCTGACCAGCAGCCTGCTCAGCATCTGCACACCTTTCCACATCTCCAGTGAGCCATGTCTTGCCAGATTTAATTGGTGCCCTCATCACTAGCAGAACAGCTCAGGCACAGTTTCCATTCCTGCCTTTCATCCTGCTGGCTCTTCAGGCAAAGAGCTCTTCCACCATACACTGTGTCACTGCGGGACCAGCCCCACCATCCTGGGCACTTTGCTGACACACCTGATGTCCAGTCACATAGGACTGGTTCCTGTCAAATCACACATTACAGATCTGGACAGCCATCGCATCAAGCAGGAGCCAGCTCACAGCCAGAGGAAGGGCTGCCCCGCTGCTGGTGCAGGCAGCCGTGGTGGAGGGCGAGTGCCTTGGGCACTCATCCCCCCCTCATCCCCATTCCCTTCGGGAAGCAACCAGGTCAGGGAGGCAGGGAAGGCATGCAGAGCTCTCCTCCACTGCATTTCTCCATTCGCAGTGGAATCAGGAGACGCCAGGATAAATAGCAAAGGGGAAAAATCAGTGGGGTGGTGAGGAGGAACAACAGCTTTGAAACCCAGGGCACAGACACGTCTGTTGGTGAAGAGCAGTTGGCAGGCAGCAGCTGGGCAGGAGATCCTGTTCCCCAGCTCCTCCCTCACCTCCACTAACTGCAGAACAAACACAGATGCTGCTGGCTTAATTTCATGGACACAAGCCTTTGACACGGGCACCACGGGTCCTGTCCCGGCAGCCAGGTTGGATGCAGCGACCCTCTGCTCCCATGCCAAGCAAACCGATTCCGCTGCCTTGCTTGATTTGATTACCAGCGCTTTGATTACCAAGACATCCGTAGGACACCCCACGCCTCAGTCGCACTTGCTCCTTACTCCACGGAGCACTTTACACCTGCTTTGCACCAGTGCACGCTCGGCACGTTTGGTGTGCATTCAGAGGCTTGAGCCTCCCCATCACCCACCATGCAACAAGCGGAGAGAGGAGGGTTTGAGAGGCCCTCTGAGGGACCCCCTACCTGGTGGCACTGGTAAAACCAGCCAAAAGATGCTTTTACTGAGTGGTGACCTGAGAAGAACATGGGGAAAAAAAAAAAAATTGGTTTACTGCTGCCACAAAACAAAACCTGCTGTTTCCTTTCAGTACTGAAGCACGGGAAGGCTGATGGAGTTAAGTCACTTAGAATTGGACTAGGACACCTGACATGACAAAAGTCGTCTGGCCTTTTGAAGCAACAATAAATGTTTTGTAACTGAAGAAGCAAAGGAAGAGCGAGAAAAAAATTTAAAATCAAAGGTAACATTTTCTTTGGGAGCTTAAAAGAATCTTTGCAGGGAACGGTGGATAATAAGGAAGGTGGAACATCTTCTTGCTAATGCAGGAGAGCTCTTGACCTGCCTGCTTCTGCTGAGGAATAAAGTGAACGGGAGCCCCAGAAGAAACATTAGATCACACTGGTTATCGGTCTCGTTAAGAAAGTCCATTAAATGAACACGCTTGGGCAGTGTGAACTTCCAGCAACGACGAACGTGCACAGGCCTCCCCAGTGAACTCCTGCTAATGAAATAAAGCCATTAGAGGCCCCGAGTGACCACACACCACGGCTGGGTGATGCGTTTAACAGGTCCCTGCTGGATTGCACATGGAAGGTCTCTCCGAAGCCTGTGAAGCTCACACCAGCCATCAGCAGACTCTCAAGCGATGCTTCTTTTGCATCCTGAAGTGGCTCTTTGAAAAACAAACCAAAAATACCTCCAGGTAAGAGTGCCTGGCAAGAGGCTTAGCTTAGCCCACAGGCCACCCAGCACTTCTGCTGCCTGAATTGTCTCCTCTCCCCAGTGCTGCGAGGTCTTTCCAGCTCACCCCTGCTCCATCACCTCCTGCCCAGACGCCAGAATTCACTTCAGCAAGACTTGTGAATCTCACGGATGCGGTCAGGCGTGCACGGCGTGAACAGGCGGCAGGAGCCGGGCTGTACCCCGCAATCCTGCCCTGCTCTGGACCGCAGGTCTCCCTGGAGAGAGCAAATCCCCCAGCAGAGGGGCCGACTCAGGGTCCCCTTGGTGCACACGTGGGTTCAGCTCACCTGCCATTTAACCTGGGTCACCAGCTCACAGCAGTCTGAAGGGCACAAGAACTTACACAAAAAAAGGAACAAGCAGCATTGAGTGAATACTTACGGAGCTACACAAAATCCTCTAGCAAACCTTATTAAAAGAAAAATTTGCCTTCCTGTTACTGGGAAGAGTTGACCTCTGCTTGGAGGGAAAAACCGTCCCTGAAATGCAGGTTACTGCAGACCGGCATGGTGTGAAGCCTGTTTGGTTGCTCTGTGGAGCAGGAAATACTGGGTGCTGGAGCAGCCACAGAATCCCAGACTGGTGGGGGTTGGAAGGGACCTCTGGAGATCATCTAGTCCCACCCCCTGCCAAAGCAGGATCACCTCCAGCAGGTTGCACAGGATCACCTCCAGCCAGGTTTGGAAGTTCTCCAGAGAAGGAGACTCCACAACCTCTCTGGGCAGCCTGTCCCAGGGCTCGGTCACCCTCACAGTGGAGAAGTTTTTCCTCACGTTCAGATGGAACTGCCTGTGTTCCAGTTTGTGCCCGTTGCCCCTTGTCCTGTCACTGGGCACCACTGAGAAGAGTCTGGCCCCTTCCTCTAGACACCCCCCCTTTAGATATTGATAAGCGTTGGTCAGATCCCCTCTTGGTCTTCTCCAGACTAACCAGCCCCAGCTCTCTCAGCCTTTCCTTATACCAGAGATGCTCCAGGCCCCTCATCATCCTCACAGCCCTCTGCCAGCCCCTTTCCAGACCAACATGTGACTGCATGGCCTCAGCACTCATGTGGAGCATCGCCTTCCCAGCCAGGACATCCAGTATGGACTCGGGATACATCACCAGCGTCCAGTGACAAGGCAGCGCTCCCAGGGATGGACATTCACTGCTATAAACGATTCCTTGGCCGACTGGAGTACGACTGTCTCCAGGTAGCTGCATTGGCCAGGCATGGACATTCACTGCTGCCGAATACTTAAAACATAAGGCTGGATCAGGAGGATCAAGTTGTAATTTCTGCATACGTACTACATGAACAATACGCAATGCCAAACCTGTGAAGATGGAGCCACCCAGAGGTCCTTCTCCTTCACTGACAACCCCTTCTCTGCAAAGGAGCAGCTTTCTCGATCCAGACAAATTTTAACGGTAAAGTTTGTTTCAAAACACAGGATGAAGGCTGTGCTCCTGCCAGTCACGCTCTCCCCACAGAAACCTTCACACAAAAGGCAGAGCAAGTGGCCCCTGCCTCCCACAACACAAGTGAAGGTATTTTTTTTTTTT
>VXBL01009848.1:418012-429570 GCA_013400195.1 Aramus guarauna
AAAAATATTTCCCTTTCCTTTTTTTTTTTTTTTTTTTTTTTTTAAGAAATACTTTTAAGCTTGAAATTTGCCATCAGTATTAGAGTTTACTATGATTTTTATACATTAAATTTAATTACCCTTGTGCTGCCCTCTCATCCTAAGGAATTCAGGCAGAGCTGGGGAGGAGAAGCAACTTTTACTTTTAAAAAAATCAACTTCTTCCAAAATAAACGTGTCTAAACCTGCCTTTGGGGGGTGGGGGGGGTCAGTGCTGAAACCTGCAGCACAGGACAGAACTTTGGTGAGACTTTTGGTGAGTCCCGCACGTGCCCCAGGCAAACACTGGCCCCCGGCCACCAGCCCAGCCCTGGGGCTTTGAGCAGCTCCGGGGGCCAGCGCAGCCGGGAGCCACTCGCCCTTCCCCTCACCGCTCTTCCTTTCCAAATATCAGCTCATTTCCTGAATGATTTAACGATTACGGTGGGAAGAGACAATTTTAACAGGCGCAGAGAGGATGGGTAAACTGCCAAGGGGCAGGAGCCCTTCCTCTCCCCAGGCCAGCCTTGCACGGCCTCCGAGACAGCGACTGAGCTGCGAATTCCCTGGCAGAGGGGGAAAACATCCAAGTGTCACGGCCTCAGGGATGTGAAGTCTGGGCAACTCCTCTGCACTTCAGGCAGGCATCCCATTCGATCCCAGCCAGGCCACTGATGCCGCCAACGACACGAGGGGTGACCCCCCCCGAGATGAGGAGTTAACCCCCTCGGCCTTTCCTTCTCCCCCTCGCTTCTTGCCCGCCCAAAGGTGAGACCTGGCAGGGGCTGCCTCGGCTTGCAACCACGCCACGCCGAGCGTGAGCGCGGCCTTTTTGTCTCAAAGCCGTGTCCCCCTCAGCGCGGCCTTTTTGTCTCGAAGCCGTGTCCCCCTCAGCGTGGGGGTCCGAGCGCTGCTGGAGCACCAGCTCCGCTCTGCTGGAAGCGGGCAAGGCACAGACCGGGCACCTCACCGGTCGGGCTGCAGCTGCGTGACCCATTTCTGCTGCGCCCTGACAGCGGCTCCTTCCTCACGAAAACACAAAGCCCTCCGAGCAAGCTGGAATAGCCCCATGGAGGCAGGACCAACCCATCCAAAGCAGCAGTCTGTGTGTATGGATTTTTCCTCCTATTGATTAACCCATTTGGAGTTTGTTTATTTGTAGTAAGGCTGCCTTGCAGCTCATTTACGCTCTCTTAATGAGGCCCCTGCAGAGTCGATGCCTCCTGTGCATTAATTACAGGCTCCAGCACAGCCCGTGCTTTACGGAGCATCCTCCCACCCATGACCCAGCTCCACTCTGGTTTGTACACCACTTGTCCCCGGGGAACGGGCTCCTGGTCTGCCCTGCAGACTGCAGCCCCACCGCCTGCGGCGGGACAGGAGGGACGCGTTCTCGGGGAGGGGGGAGCAGAAATAGCTGTGAAATAGCTGACCGCATGGGGAAGGAATGACCATTCACAGCACATCCCTTTTATAGTAACGGGGCTGCAGAAGAAGCCACTGTCATAGCTTGGTCGGACAATGAACAGCAATATCAGGGGAAGGTTATTTCCTTTTTCAGAGAAAGGGATCAAGATGTTGCATTTCATCTTTTTCCATATTCCAGGAGCTCAGTGCCAGCCGCTCCATCTGCAGCAGCTGGCAGAGTCTATGTCCAGCTGTCAAGGCAGAGGCAGAAATAAACGTTGCTCCAAACAAAGGTGGTGTATGTCTAGGAGACCCTGAAAAATCTCTCACTCCTATTAGTTGTTAGAGGCAAAAATGGCAATGGATATCTATCATTTGGGACTTCTGGATTAGAAAAATAAGGACTAGACAAAGACTAGACAAGCCAAATGAAAACAGAAGAAGACTTGAACTGAAACAAGATGCCCACAAAAAGGCTAGGGTTACCGTAAGAAAACATTGAGCAAATAACCAAAAATTCAACCTACCCTTATGCAGTAAAAGTGAAAGCCCCGAGGAAGAGTTGCTGGTTCAAATAATAGTCAACCCTGAGCTCACTTCAGATTTAAAGCCGCAGCACTCACAAGCTACTTAGAGTCTCTGATCGCTTCCTACAGCTTCCCCACCCGCTTCCTTTCATCTTCAGTGTGCATTTAGAGGACAAGAGCTGTGGGACAAGAACACCTCGTGTGTCTCGGTAACGTCTAACACTACACAAAGTTGGTGCTGCTCAAGGTCTGCAAGCATTACTGCGGCAGGAGTTAAAGCATCGCTGAGACGGCTGCCACACAAAACCAATCTGAACTGCAAAACTACGCTGTGGATGTTCAGCAGCGACGTGCCGAAGTCATTGGCAGCAATCCACCTAAAAAAAGACAGAAGTGGTCTGTCTGCTTTTTTGGCAGCTGGGGAGGAGGTGGTGGAAATTGCAAAGGAAGCTGCATGAACACGCAGAGCAAAATGTGACATTTCTCTTCCCGATTGAAAAAAAAAAAAAAAAAAAAAAAAAGGGCGTACTACAGCAGTGGGACAGGAAGGCAGCTTTCTACAGCCTCCGGAGGCACATTCCACATCTTTGAATTTGCAGGGTCGATGAAATAAGAAGCAACTCTCTTCCATGCAGTGCAGGACAGCACGGAGGCCCCATAGATAAATATCACTGAGTCTCAAGACTCAGGTTTGGCTAACATTACTGAGCCCATGGGGAAAGTGGGTAAAAAAAAAAAAAAGGCATAGCAGCTCTCGGGGTTGGATAGACTCACACTGCGCTTTGCGTTGTAAATGCAGCGTGCAGTGCGTCTTTGGGGGTACCCAGTGGTGGATTTGCCACTACTGATCCACAAGCGATTAGCCTCACCCAGAGCTAGGCAGGGCCCGTGCTCCAAGAGAATTTGCAGTGAAAGCGTGTCACAGGACAGGAACGATGCCAGTTTGCCTCCCTTGCACGACTCTGGCAGCTGGACAACTCTCCACGTAAGCAGGAGGCCGATGTACCTCATGCTTCAGTGCCACTTCACAAGGCACCGAAAGCTGCTTGTCCTGACCCCAATTCGTTGCTGAATCAGACACATCCCACATCACCCTTCATTAGCCTCCAGTAATGTGTATTTACACACACACACACAATCTCTCTTTTGCTTTCAGATCATTATATTCACCTTAGCTGGAAGAAGGGGTAGTGATATCGTAGCCATAGCCAGCCTAAGGCTAGGTAAGGCCAAGAAAATACTCCATTACATGTTACCACTTTCCTTTTATACCCTCCTTCCTGCTGACTTCAACAGGAATAACAGCAGTCTCTTCCCTCCCCAAATTTATAACCCTCCCCTTGCAAAACATCTAACTTGCTTCCTATGCACCAGCTTCCCTTTTCCCTCAAAGTGTGCCATTGATTCCTCTCATGGAGTTGAACTCTGAACACCTCAACCTGTATTTAGCCAAGTTTGCTGCTTCTGTTTCATATCTAACACAGGGATTGCGTCCCCAAAGGCCTGTTTCTTGCTCACCTATTTTGCGAGTCTAATAAGAGATATTACTTCTCCCTATTACAACCTTACAAAAAGAAAAAAAACCCACAAGGGAAGTACAATTATATTCTCTTTTCTCTGTCGCTAAAAGTGTAGTTCATTATGGGAACCTGACTGTTACGCACTTTGGAAGATAAATCTCAAAAACAATAACTGAAAATTAACAAAGACACACTCAAATTAACCTAGCCATCCAACAAGCGGGAGCGTTGCCTGGGCAGCCTGCTCCGCAGCCACAGAGCACGGCTCCTCTCCCCTTCCAGGCGGGCAGGTCCCCGGGCTCCACGCTACCTTTGCTACTTACATCAATGATTAGTGTTCTGCTTCAAAGCAACAGAACCAGTCGTCAGGTTGGTGCAAACAGCCAAGAAACTGAAAAAGACATCTTTTGTCAAAGCCTGAACCATTCACCACAAATTATTTGTCCAGCTGGCAACCGCAAAGCCAGCACTGCCTGTGGGTACAAAGAGTAAGAAGGCACGAGGAGAGCACAGTCAAGGTACTGTACAGAACATCTCAAGGGTATTAAGGACAAGAAAGCATGGAAAGAAAGATTTAAGAACAAAACACTTGCCAAATCGGAGTAATGTCCCCTAAGGGCCTGTAGTCAATACGGAGCGTGCTTAAAATGGAAAAACCAAGACACCAGAGTAACGGAGCGCAGAGCCCTTGAGGAAAGGGAGGGAACAGCACCGAGCAGTAGACGAGGGCTTCTGAAGCCGGTTCCTGTGGTAAGTTCCTGATTACCTGGAAACACCTCACCACATACCTTCTTCCCAGAACATGCCATGCTCCATTTTACTGTGAGTTGTCCTTGGATGTCACAGATACCACTGTGATGTTACTTCTGGGGACACTGGACATCCCGATGAGAAAGAGAAGGCAGTGTCACCGTAGCGTAAGATTTGGCTAAATAACTCAAAACTATTCATACAGATGTTTTCTGTAGGCAAGGCTCTCTTGAGATTTATTTTGAACTAGAAAAGACTAACAAACAAGCATTATCTTGTTAGACATGCACACAAATTCCTGGAGGAGTCGAACAGCCAAGTAACGAGTGGTAGGACTATGTCCCTGTGCAGCTCTGAACGAGCACCGCAAGTTTTCTTACGGCCTACCTGTGGGAAACGGGGAGAAAGAAGAGAGCGGCACCAGTGAAAATACGTAAGATTTTGAATAATAACAAAACAGAGGATCCAGTTCACGTGGAAGTTTGACTTTTTATCATGTGCTGGCTCTCTTCTTCAAGACCTGGGTGACTACTGTCCACTAACTCTATTTCTTCTAAAAGAAAGTTATCAGTTTGGTAACATCAGGCTTAACAGAGTGTCAGCAGTAAATACAAAAGGCTTTAACAGAATGGGAGGAATAAGATACCTCTGTATTAGGGGTATGAAATGGGAGGAATTTTGCTGTGGCTCTGAGTCCTCCTCCACAACAGATCATGGCAATAGGTCACAGTAAGCAGCATAAGCATCCAACAGAGTTTTGAAACCATTGTGGTTACACCCCTGTAACGCAAGCCTAGGAAGAGCAGAACTCCTCAGTTCACATTCTGGGTTCCAGCTATCAAAAGCTGCAATAACCAGTCGTGTGGGCTTAACACTCCTCGCTCGGGAGGACGGAAGGGACCAGGGATCTAGAGTTCAGCTGGGTACAGGATGAGAAGATGCTGCAGAAGAGCTAGGGAAAAAACCACAAGGAGTCCAAAGTAGCTGTGTGACAATACTCAAACTCCTCCAGTAATTCTGGTCTCCTCGTGAAGTTCGGAATCCTCCTGGGTTTTCCACATCAGCTTCTAAGGCAGAAAGAGGAGTGAGCTTCAGAAACAGACTTTAGGAAGCTGGCAAGGCTGGAGATGTGGAGAAAGAGTTGTTTTAAAAAGCTGTTTGTTCCTAAGCGAGCATTTTGCTTAGTCCACCTGCACACCCTCAGGAAGTTCTACCACTACAGGAGCGCAGTCATCAGGCTCTGCCTCAAAGTCCCATTTAAATTTCTTCGTTAGGTGAGCCTTGAACTTTTCAGCCTTTTTCCTTAGGGTCCCATCAACAGCAGCATTGCACGTGCAGGAAAAAAACACCTGAAAGAACAAAGCACAGGTCAGTAAGAACTCAGCTGTAGCACAAGCTGTGCATCTCTTTCCTACAAAGATGTCATCAACAGGGTGCACCAGGAAAAGTTTCAGCTTAGGCCACTGGTAAGGGATCTACCACCCTGGAACCCACTCCAGGTTTGGGGCTACCCAAAGGTGCCCACAGCCAAGACAGACATCCTGCCTTCACTCCACTGAGTCAGCGATAGAAATATTTGCACGAAGGTAGTAACTTTGTTTCAAGGAGTAAATATGTAATTAAATATGTATTATGGAATTCTGAAATACTCTTAGGTGTGAGCAAAGAAAAATGCCTGAGCAGAAGGGGAAAAAAAAAAACAAAAAAACCCACACACAAAAAAACCCAGGACTAATCATTGGACGATGGAACACAGTCAATTTTACAGCATGTATCAAAAAGGCCAACACATAATTATATCCGTCTTTTTCGTGGGTGAATGGACCAGGAGGTCCCCCAAAGTATTTTTGTAATATGGTGTCACCAACACCTGAGGATACAGAGGAAACTTAATAAAATGAGCTTGGAGGTAAGAGAGGAATGGGAGGTCTCTGGAGAAAGTCCAGTTATCCCCAGCACATTCCCTTAGGCACAGGGCACTGAAATTTGGAGTTACCTCTAAGGGTGAGCTCCCCTCCACCATCCAAACACACACAAATCTATTTTCAGAAATTCACTGCTCCTGTTAGCACCGTGAAAGTTAAAGCAGCTGTGTATGATTAAACAGGGCATTTAGCCTCAGAGCCCATCTCTCAGCAGCCTCCTCCTGCTCCTCTTCTGAGCTCATGATCCAGAATTCATTTCCATAGGAAGAAACTTATATTTCAAAGCCAAAGAAAAAAAATCATTGGACGATGGAAGTGAAAGGAAAGCCCTCTGGGGAAAAAGCAGGCTCTTATTCGGGAGAGACCTGCTGACAGCTGGATAAAACACTGATGATGAGCAGCAAAGTTCATTGCTTTGTTTATGATCATTTGCCTTTTCCTTGTTCATTCTACCATAAAACTGCCTCTTTATAACAGAATTCTCTTACACAGCAAGGCTGTTATTAAAAAAAAAGATTAAAAGATTATACTTTCCACTTCTCAATGAGCTGCACATTAAATGAGTTATTTCATCAATTTTTTTTTTCTTTAAACATTGTTAGGGCTGCATATTCAGTGGAGGTTATGCTGTATTCTTCTTGCTTTAGATAAAACTCCAAAAATAAAGTTGCTGTATTCAAAGCCAAGCAAAAGCCAACACAGATAATACGTTACCCCCGCACGCACCATTTTGCACTTCTTCCGATCCCCCTGCCCACATCCAGTTAAGATTGTTAACTCTGATGGCTGTGTGCATAAAGCAACTGGGTAAGGCGTGTCCCAGAGGTTCCCCGACACTATTTCAGCACATCAGGGAAATCCCACAGGAGCAGAGAAACGGAGAACTTTCAGCAAGGAGACGCTTAGTTCAACCATAAGGCAAATTTCTTCTTTGTTACTAGGAATGTGGTGAATCCTGCTAGGGCTTTAACAATGATTGCTGAAGCCAGCACAGCCACCTAAAGGCATCAGCTTCTACTGCTTAAGTAAAAAAACCAACCAAACAAAAAAAACCTAGACTGATGGGCATACAAGACTCAGGTATCCAAAAAGGAAAGATAACCAGGGTGCTTCCAAAATTCCCATCAGATAGAAAAAACGGCTGGCTGACACATTCTTTGTACTGCTGTAAATCGACAGTGCAAAGTGTTGCTCTGTGAGTGTGCCGCAAATAGATTTTTCCAGTCCTGTGATGGGATGGAAAAACCCACCAACAAAAATAAAATAAAAACAAAAATATCGAGACTTTTATGAATCCAAATTCCAAGAAGTGAAGAAAGTCACTTGATTAAAACGATGCTTCCCATATGTTTCACCCAGCAAATTAAAACCAAACACCTCCGCTCTCCCCAAATCTACAGCAAGAACTTGGGAGTTACCAGTCCAGAAATGCAACTGCTCCCTGAGAAAGGAGAAGGCATCACCGATTTGCATCAAGCACCTGCAACTCAATCCCAGCAGAAACAGCTGTAAGTTCTGTTTCCATTGCTGAGCTTCACCAGTGTACCTGGTTTTGGCTGTTGGGGTTTTTTTTTTAAACCAAGTTTTGATTAGTTTGTTTGCTGAGCTGTTAACATGGTTACAATCAGTGGGAGTAACAGGGTTCAGTAGTGCTGAATCACACTTTTGCCCATGTCTGTCTCCGTAGAAACAGTGTTTTCTGCATTTTGGACTAACCATAAATTCCCTCTGGATAAGAACTTGATTATACGAAACCTTCAGCTTTGCTTAAGGCTAACAGGAATGGAAAAGCTTCTTAAATACTATCAGTGCTCAATAAGGTTTCACTGCAATGTCTCTGCATACTAAGCATAACATTCAGGTTGAACAAAAATCACCATCATCAATCTTTTATGCCAAAGTTTTGTGGGTTATTTTTAAAAAGAATCAATGGCATTTGCGGGAGTGGGGTGGGAAGGAATCAAACAGACATCACCTTGCACTACCTCAGCCTCTCTCACAACTGCTCAGCCTAGCGTAGTCGAAGGCCTTAAGAAATTTTTAGAAAAAGTATGCTGCTACAGTCCGGTCGCATTAGATGAGCCACTCCAGAACTCTCAAACCATGCCGTGTAGCAGGCTACTTTCAGCATTATTTGCAAGGAAAACATACTAAGAAAGACGCAGTCCCCCCTTCTCTGTTGCTGTCATCCTCATTAGCCTCTCATCGCCTCACTCTGCCCGCCTCTCTGCATGCAGACTAACTCCATTTTGTACTGCATTAGACTCTTCTAGGCGTAGCTTGAGGAGATCAAACTCTGAGATGACAAGCAAATGGCGTTTCTTTGTAAATAACACAGGGAAAAAGTAAAGGGAAGTATGTGTGTGCTTAGATAGGCTCACTATCTGCCACGCAGCTCAACAGCAGCTTAATTCCTTTTGCAGCTTCTCCCTGAATTTGGTCTGACGTCCTGTCTGCCCTCTCCTCCCACTCCTCTTTTTCAAGAGATAGCCGCAAACGTACCTGTAAGGTGCTGGTTAAAAAGTTGTCCTGGGAGACAATGTCCACGAAAAAATCAGCTGGGATTTCACTGAGCTGGTGATACAGCACAGAAATGAGATTGATGTAAAGGTCTTGATACTTCCCTATGGCATCTTCGGATCGGCACAGGATGTTTAAGAGTCTTTTCCAGTGCTCAAATGCATCATATACGTTCCCGATCAGGAAGCAGATGAAAGCAAACTGCAACTCAGCTGCACATATTCAAAGGAAAACAAAACAAAACACACATAAGACGAGAAACAAATCCAAGGTACGTGTCCTCTCAAAAGCTCTCTCAATGATTGCATAAAACTCTGGGTTTGCCTTTTGCACACGCATTCTGCCCTTCCAGCGAGTCTGCTAATAGCAATCAATACTCCAAACACTGACTATTTCCTAATGGTCTGCTCTTCAGCTGGAAAAAAAACCAAAGCATAATCGGGCAGGTCCACCTGTTACTGTAATTATCACCTTTGGAGAGTGACTTTCCCGGCAATCAGAATACGCAGCCACCTAAGGACTTCCAGTGTCATCCGTGTTCTCAAAATGACCCTCCAATAAGTAGGCAGACATTGCTGTTATTCTGCAAGCGTTCACTCCGCCTTGTGCCCGGGTTTCCAGAGCCACACACGAACGCAAATTCTACTGCCCTTGAATGTAAAGGCTGTGGGAACACTGGGAGAGATGAGCAGTACGTTAACAGATTATTTTTCCTCGTGGAATTAAGAGCCAGGATTCATCTCGCTGGACACTTAGCATCGGCTATTTTGCCAGAATGATGGCATCACTGTTTCCTAAGAGAATTCATTCTTTGTATATCCTAGAGCCTAATTATCTTGGACAATTTTGATAGAGAATAAATTGTATAACGTTAATATACAAAAAAATGGAAGAAGAGAAAACCAAAAGCTTATTCCAAACCTCAGGAGCCTCAAGGCTCCAGCTCGGCTGGGTTCCCAAGCCCACCCTCCCTCCATCCTGCCACCAAACCAAACCCACACTTCAGGACCTCCACAGATTTGAAATGTCTTCCTATCACAAGATGTCGAAAAAAGGCTGGCAAGTAATTAAGACCCTGCGACCGGGAGTCGCAATCCTCGCTGTGGATGTCTCCTGCAGCAGGGCTGGCAAACCCCGAACGCTGCCGCAGAGAGTCGCCAGCAGCACACAGCAGAGCTGCCACTGCTCCAGCCAGGGAGGGGACCGGCGACTGCTGGGAGACCTGACACCACCGAAATGGGAACGAGAATCTGAAAATTACGATGTTCAGCCCCGTTCAATGCTCCCAGAACTCTGTTAGCTCTGTCCTCAGAGGTTCACTTAACAGGCAAATTGCCAGGCTGGTGCCAAATGCCAGGTCCCCTTTGCATGAGATGCAGCTTGTGGTCACCTGCCATTGCTGCTTTTGATTTAATTTGCAGCAATCTGGGCTGGCAGCTCTGGAACCAAGCACCATGTTCGCACACCAGTGCAACCGGAACAGGCCCTGCAGCTGATAAGAACTCCACAAACTTCTGTCCTGTCGAGTCACAGGATCACAGAACCATGGAATGGTTTGGGTGGGCAGGGACCTCCCAGCCCACCCAGTGCCACCCCTGCCATGGGCAGGGACACCCTCCACTAGCCCAGGTTGCCCAAAGCCCCATCCAACCTGGCCTTGAACACTGCCAGGGAGCCAGGGGCAGCCACAGCTTCTCTGGGCACCCTGGGCCAGGGCCTCAGCACCCTCACCGGGAACTCCTAACATCTCGTCTAAATCTCCTGTTTTAATTCAAAGCCATTTCCCCTTGTCCCGTCACTACACCCCCTGACAAACAGTCACGGAATTAAGAGAGATGCCTCAGGACGCACGGGACCAGGGCCCACGGAAGAGGCACAGCTTTCATCCCGGGGCTCTCGTTTTACAGAGAAACGACTCGATTCTCCCAAAGCACCCGAGGACTGTCCCGGGCGATGCGCGGTACTCACCAAGCAGATCCAGAGGCTGGCTGGCGTATCGCTGGCTGATCACCTTCTCCAGAGCGTAGCTGAGGTCCATGCTGTGCCTGGTTATCTCCTCCGGAGTAGCACCGCTGGGGTACATCTGCTTCGGCAGCTCCGTGAACCTGATCTCGGTGCCGGCCCTCGGCTCCATGCGGGGCAGCCGGGCCATCCCCTCCGCGTAGCTCCGGCACTCGGCGCCGAAGGGCGGCAAGCGCTGCTCCGCCCGGTCCCTGGTGTGCCGCCCGGCCGCCACCGGCAGCACCTCGGAGAAGGCGCAGATCTGCCCGCTCTCCGGCTGCAGCTTCTTCATCGCCGCTTCGCTGATAAAGCTGCTGAGGGAGACCCACTTCTTCAGCGTCTCGTAGGGATAGGGCCCGAGGAACCGGTCCATCTCCCGCAGGTTCTCCCTGAAGGCCTCGGCCTCCCCCGCGGCCGGCGGCGCCAGGCCCACCGCCTCGCCGGCCGCGTCCCACCGCAGCACCCGCACCTCCCGCCGCTGCAGGCTGAGGAAGAGGCCGGTGCGCGGGCCCGTCTCCCGGCCGCCGCCCGCCCGCCCCGCGCTGCAGTGCAGGAAGTGGACGCCCGGCGGGATCATCTTGACGCCGCGGAACTTGGGGCCCACGGCCCAGGTGCTGTAGTCGATGCCGAACTCGGTGCCCACGGGAACGCCCAGCACCACGACCGCGGCGCCCTCGAAGAAGAGCTCCCTGGCCAGCTCGGGCTCCAGCCGCGGAGCCGCCATGGGCAGCGCAGCCCGATACCGGCACAGCCGACACCCGCGGCCCGCTCCTCGCCACCCGGAACCACCGCGGCCGTCCGGTCCTCCCCGAAAAACGCCCGGGCGGCCGCGGCGGGCTCCGGGGCGGCGGGTCCGGCGGCGGCCGGTCCGGGCCGCTCCGGCCGGGCGC
>VXBL01009848.1:438591-502963 GCA_013400195.1 Aramus guarauna
GTCTGGCTCCGGGTGTGTCTGGGGACACGCACCCCAGTTTCATGGGCAGGGTCTCGCACGCACGCTGCGAGACCCCTCCACCCCTGCAGCTGGCCGCAGGAGCTCAGCGGCACCGCACGCTGCTCTTCCTTCTCGCCCCGACGACTCCCTGCCCTCCCAACCTAACTAGAGGTGGGCGCAGCACGTGTTCCCGGTCCCCGTGGGTGGGATGCAGGTGACGAACACCCGAGGCCTGGCCGTCCTTGCCTGCGGTCCCCAACAATCACACCCGGCCCGACGGGACGGGCAGCGCAGCAGGGCTGAACGGGGCTCGGAGCGGGGCACGGTGTGCCGTGCCGGCTCGCCTTTCCCCGCGGGACAGCGTACACGTTTTCAGCTTGTAAGGAGAGGGGCGTCTTCTGCTGTACCAACCACAGCGTAAATCCCTCAGATTCCAGTGGCTTGCACCGGGAACCCCCCAGCTGCCCCCTTCGGAGCCGCTCTTACCTTGGTAACGTGGGTAGTGGTGGAAGTGGAGAGGGTTTCCGCAGTGGCGCTGAATATGCTGGTGAGCACTTCCTTCCCAGCAGAGCCGCTGGAGATCTGCGGGACAGAGAGCAGCGGCGTCAGCGGGGCTGGCGCGGGGGAGCCCCCAGAGCTGGCTCCTGAAGAGCTGGGACCTTCCCACTGGGATGCACCTACTCAGCCAAGCACAGGAGGGGAGAGCGTGGCAAGGGAAAAAAAAGACACTGCGCTGTGCTTCCAACTGGACCTATATTTTTTGGGAGGGGCAAGGAGGGGTTTCCACAGCTACCCCAAGCCCAAAGCTGCAGGAGAGGACCTCTGCAGTGGGGAGATGATTTCATGGTTGCATTCTGCTCTTCCCCATCCATCCTCAGCATCATCCTAATGCAGAGCTCTCAGGCTACCTCTAGCTTTGCCGTCCCGCTGTGCATGGCGAGGGCTGGGAGTTCTGCACCGGTGGCTCAGCCGCACAGCGCCAGGAACGTCCTCCCTGCTGCACCAAGTGACAAGCCTGGGGCAGCACGAGGTGTTTGGCTGGGCATGACTCCATCGNCTCGGGTGCTGTGGGCTGCCGGGGACCGGGGGGGTGGGACGGGGGGGGTCTGGCTCCGGGTGTGTCTGGGGACACGCACCCCAGTTTCATGGGCAGGGTCTCGCACGCACGCTGCGAGACCCCTCCACCCCTGCAGCTGGCCGCAGGAGCTCAGCGGCACCGCACGCTGCTCTTCCTTCTCGCCCCGACGACTCCCTGCCCTCCCAACCTAACTAGAGATGGGCGCAGCACGTGTTCCCGGTCCCCGTGGGTGGGATGCAGGTGACGAACACCCGAGGCCTGGCCGTCCTTGCCTGCGGTCCCCAACAATCACACCCGGCCCGACGGGACGGGCAGCGCAGCAGGGCTGAACGGGGCTCGGAGCGGGGCCCGGGGCGCCGTGCCGGCTCGCCNTGTGCCGTGCCGGCTCGCCTTTCCCCGCGGGACAGTGTACACGTTTTCAGCTTGTAAGGAGAGGGGCGTCTTCTGCTGTACCAACCACAGCGTAAATCCCTCAGATTCCAGTGGCTTGCACCGGGAACCCCCCAGCTGCCCCCTTCGGAGCCGCTCTTACCTTGGTAACGTGGGTAGTGGTGGAAGTGGAGAGGGTTTCCGCAGTGGCGCTGAATATGCTGGTGAGCACTTCCTTCCCAGCAGAGCCGCTGGAGATCTGCGGGACAGAGAGCAGCGGCGTCAGCGGGGCTGGCGCGGGGGAGCCCCCAGAGCTGGCTCCTGAAGAGCTGGGACCTTCCCACTGGGATGCACCTACTCAGCCAAGCACAGGAAGGGAGAGCGTGGCAAGGGAAAAAAAAGACACTGCGCTGTGCTTCCAACTGGACCTATATTTTTTGGGAGGGGCAAGGAGGGGTTTCCACAGCTACCCCAAGCCCAAAGCTGCAGGAGAGGACCTCTGCAGTGGGGAGATGATTTCATGGTTGCATTCTGCTCTTCCCCATCCATCCTCAGCATCATCCTAATGCAGAGCTCTCAGGCTACCTCTAGCTTTGCCGTCCCGCTGTGCATGGCGAGGGCTGGGAGTTCTGCACCGGTGGCTCAGCCGCACAGCGCCAGGAACGTCCTCCCTGCTGCACCAAGTGACAAGCCTGGGGCAGCACGAGGTGTTTGGCTGGGCATGACTCCATCGGAACAAGGCAACCGAGTAAGAAAACACTTTAGACGGGAAGACCCGCTGCTGGGTAGGGTTGTTGATGGCCACCACCTCCTCTGGATGTCAGGTCACTTTAAGTGTGGCCTTGGGTGGCCAGGCAGGACGCTCAGAACTACAGATATCTCAGCCCGCTATGAGCCTTCACCAGGGGATGGGCTGGTTTTTTTTAGGAATTGCCTTCCTCCAGCAGATGCTCAAGGTGCATCTGGCACAGGAGGACGGCCACAGCCAGCGGGTCCCCTGTCATCTTGCTCCCCAACCTTCCCAGCATCCTTCTGCTCTTCCCAGTACCAACACACCAGCCAAGGGTGCCAGTGCTGGGAACACAGGAGGAGGTCCTGCCCCCAGCCCCGCAGGGCTCCGTCCCTCCCTTCCCCCCTCCCCCCTACTTGGCCTGGCTGGTGGTGCCACGTCCCCCCCCTCACCGGAGAGAGGGAGCGAAGGTCTGTCATGGGAACAGCCCCCTTCCCAGCCTTGGTGCTGTGATCCTGAAAGAAGAGCAGATGGGTGCGTTGGCTTGGATGCAACCCAGGCGCAAACGCAGCACGTCGCCCTCCGCAGACATCCCTGGTGGGGCAGGGTACCCNACCCTCCCCGGAGCAGAGGGACCTCAGGGACAGCGGCTCCCGCAGCTCTCGAGGGCCAGCCCCGCTGACCGAGGTGGCCAGCGCTGTCTCTGCAGTGCCAGTGCGAGCAGCGGCTGCGGCGTCCCCCCTGCCCAGGGTGCCGCCCCCCACCTGCCGCAGGAAACCGGGTGAGCCTGGAGGTGCCAGGGAGGGGGGGACACTCGCAGGGATGGTGTGGCCGTCCTGGCTGCCAGAGGAAGCTGGGGAGGGCCACGGGGCCACGGACATGCACGGTGCAGCGTGTATGGTGGCTGTCACCCTCTGCGGATGTCCCCGTGTGCCAGCGCTGCCCAGCGGCGTGGCAGATGGTGCCGGGGGCACACACGGAATATCTCTGGGTGGGCTTTGGTTTGATGTTTTGGGGACTCCAGCAAGACAAGGGTGAGCAGAGGCCCCCAACCACCCCACTCAGCCCCCTGCCCGCCCCAGCGCTGCTGCCTGCGGACAGGTTTTGCTGGACTGAGGCTCGGCAGGGCCGTCGGGGAGCAGGGCCAGAGGAGGACGGAGCCACCGTGTCACCTGGGCCGCGTCCGTGGTGCCGACCCGGTGGGGAGTGGAGCCGTCCGCTTCAGCCTTCTTCACGCCTGGCCCCAGGCTGACGGTCGCAGCGTCCGTTTTCGGGGCTGACGGCTGCAGAAGAAACGCAGCAAGTCAGGCACCGAGGCGCAACGCCAACAGCCCCGAGTGCTCCTTGTGCCCCGGCCCCCGCGAGCACAGCATCCCTGCCCCGCTCCCCTGCAAGGGCCACACGCGGATGATGTCCCGCAAGTGTCCCGCCGGGCCAAAGAGCAGAGGCCAGGCTGCTGCCCTGGGCAGACGGCCACCATGCAAAGTGCCCCGTGTGACTGACATCCCTGAATCAGACCTCACGCTTTGTCCCTGGGGTTCTCAGGGATTTTTTGGATAAATTTATAGACAGCATGGATTAGGTCAAACTGGTCTTCAGAAGGTGAGTAAGACCCACCAGATCCATTTCACTCATGCGCTGCAGCAGGTTCATGCTCTGCACCAGCTCCCGGCGCTGTGGTTACACCCGGGGTGTCAGAACCTCGGGGGAATGGAGACAGGCTTCCAGCACTCCCCCGCTGCAGGAAACTGGATTTGCCAAGGGCTCCTCCTGCACAGGGGATGCTCACCCAGTGCTCTACTCCCGAGCCAACGGCCTCCCCTGCGCAGTGCCGGCCATGGGGCACTGTGGACCCGATCACCCATTGCCCGCAGCCCCGCCGTGACCCTGGAGCCCACGGCATCGGATGCTCCAGGCTGGCTCAGAGAAAGCTCCCTCTAATTCTGCAGCTTTTGCCTGGCTCCAGGTCTGGCTTCACCCTGGCAGCTCCAGGCAGCACTGGGGACTTACCTGCCAGGGCTGGAGGACTGCTGACCGGGCAGGGAGATGGCCCTGGCCCGGCGCAGAGGCAAGGCTACATTTAGTCCGAGCTGGGGCTGGCTCTACCATCCTCTCCCTGTGGCGTACACTCAGCTTCCACACGCACGCTGCATGCATTTTCCTTATCATCAGTCCCAGCACGGGAATGACCCTCCACAAGCTTTGGAGCGGCTCCCACAAGCTACTCCGTAAATCCCTCCCTGCCCTCGCATGACCGGAGAGGTTAGTCGGCAGCACGCTTCTCTTCACTACGCAAACTGGTCACTGACTTCATGCAAAACACGAGGACAGAGCTGTTGGTTAGTGACACGTGCCCGTCCCAGCTGCTGACATGCTGTGGTGGTGTGAGGGACAGGGTAGGCAGCCAAACGCGGGGGATTAAGAGGTGACGATGCCTTCTCCTGGTTAGCAGATGCGCAAATACACGACAGAGCCATGCAACACAGACAGCGTGCATCAGGGGAAAACAGCTACACCGGACGGGAACCCGGGGATGTTTGAAAGCGAGCATGCTCTTCTAAATCAACGTGGGAGTGCACACCAGCGAGGCAATACGGGGCACCAGGACAAGGAACATGGAGGTGTGATGGCACTGAGACAGTCTCGGTGGAATGGTGTCCCTGTGTACCTCTAGCTGGGAGACATCCGGGCTGGGCTGGGAGACCTTCTCCTCGCCTTTGACATCCTCTTCCAGTCTAGGAACTGCTTTGTCAGCGTGCTGGAAGGAAACCAGGCCTTCATCTTCCGTTTCACTCTTGTCCTTGTCCAGCTCAGGCAGGCTCCGGGAGATGTCCTCAAAGGCCGTGCCGTGGAAGTCACCGATCACTGTGAAGTCCACCTCTGCTTCCAGGCTGGAGGTTGAACTGACTGTGATGCTGGAGCACTTGCGCTCGATGGCCAGGTGGTTGTCCTTCAGAAAGACCGAGTCCTTCTCCTGGTCCTGCTCCTCATCACCGGTGTCGCTCTCAGGAGCCCTGTGCCGAGGTGGCTTAGCTTTCTCCTCGGCACCCTCCCTCAAGCCCGCTCTCTGAATGAGACACAATGGCGGAGAGAGACGGAGACGGTGAGCACCGCATGGCGCGGCAGCGCTGGCAGCGCTGGCAGGGGAGAGGGGAGGAGGAGGAGGAGAAAGAAGGCTGCAGCAAACATCACAGAGTAGAGTCAAACACAACTCAAGCACGGAGACTGAAACCTTTCTGACAGCAGCGACTTTGCAGGGGTAGGGGGAGGAGGGTTATTCAATCTGATTTTGCCAAAACTCTACGGGTAATTAATCATCTCACGAAAGGGTCAGTCACACAGAAAAGCTTGGCCAGCCTGGAGGCACGTCAGTGCACCTGGTGGAAGCAGATGTATGCAAAACAACAGGTCTGTTAAGAGACATTCAGAAACAGCTCAGACGCCAGTGCTATCATATGTCAGTAAGGTTGGGCGCTCAAACGAAAAGAAAAAAACAAACGAAGGGAAAGAAAGAGAGAAGAGGTTGAAAGAAAAGGGCCCCACGAGCCACGCACGGTGAAGGAGAAGCAAAGGAGTGTGCCAATTCCACTGAGCATCCGCGTGGGCCCTGCAGAGCGTCGCCCCGGGGCGAGGAGGACCAGCCCTGCACGCTGGGGCGGCTGCCTGCGCCGGGGCGCGAATCTGCCCCACCAACAGACCGCTCCCCTGCACGAGGGGCCTCGTGCGGCCGGTGGTGAGGCTTAGGGGTGATCCGGTGGAGTGTTTGGTCAGTGTAATTGACAGCACGATCAGAGCCAAGGGATGACCTCCCTCCGTTAGCTCTTCTTCAGACATGGACATACCTCTCAACTCTGCCATCAGAGGGTACACCTCCCCTCGCCATGCTTTGCTGCGAAGCCATGGGAAGTCTAGAACCAGGCTGGACTTTGGGAAATCTAGACCCATTGTTGGACTTTGCAGCTCGCTCTAGGCAGTTGTCCCTTAGGAACAGCTCTAAGCCCACTGATGCCAGAGGAAACCCCCCTCCTGGACTCCGGTCCAAGCGTTTGCAGCCAGAGCCATCCCCCCCAACGGGCCGGGCTGTGCCGGCACAACCTTCCCTTGGCACTGCTGGGAGGTTGAGAGGTATGAGAAACAGGGTGCCAAACAAACTCAAGAGGAACACACCTGCATACATGTTTTTGTGTGTGTGTGTATGTATAAATATATACATAACAGGTCTGCGATGGGGAGAGGAGCTGGAAGCACACAGCCCTCAGCCGGTTAAGGTGAGCTTTCATACTACGGTAAGAAGCAGTTAGTAAAACAGCACTGAGACCTGGAAGACCACTGGAACAGCAGTCTTTAAATTCTCTTCTTTCAGGCTGGATTTTACTGACGGGTCAGATAAATCCTTTTCTTCCCCACTTGGTTCCTGAGATTTGCTCTGGATTAGAGAAAATGGTTAGTTGTAAGGAAATGAACTCTACAGGAGAGGATCTAGCGCTTACAAGAGCAAAGAAAGCTATTTCATCATCCAGCCACCAGCTTGCTGAAGACAAGGGAGGGTGGGTGAGGCCGGCGAGCTAAGCAAGAAGGGATATCAACGTAAGAAATGCAAGGGTGAAGCTGGAAGCGTGGGTACGCTGCTGCTAGGTGTGTGTGCATGTCCGTGACAGAGTCGCAGCTCCTTCAGCCACCCCCACCCCCCCGTCTCCCTTTCTTGCTCCTGGACATGAAGCTTGGGTGCCCGCTCTTGGGTTTAACGAGCGGCATTCTCCAGGGAGCCAAAATGTCGGGGAAGGTCACACAACAAAAGCTGATGAACCAACTGGCCAGCGGGTCTGCATTCAGCAAATAAGCCCGACCACACACACATACATAAAGGACAGGGGATGCAAAGCAACTGCTATCAGTCAATGGATGTGTGAGGAGCCACTGAACATGGTAATAAAGAGCCACACAACATGCGCATGAACTTTCCGTCCGGACAGTTCATCAGAAGAGTTACCACGGCTTCCGCCAGTGTGAGTTCACAGCCGGAGTCGGGGGAGGCCAGGTCAGCACTGTCTTCTCCTTCGTGCTCCAGGTCAACAGAGACTTCTTCCTTCAGAGAGAGAGGCTGGGAGGTGTCTCCTGAACCAGCCCCCTGCCCAAGGGCCAAGGAGCCCACACTGGACGCAGGTCCCGCTGGGGTGACCGGCACCACCAGCGGTGAGACGAGGCCTGTGTTCAAAAGCAAGTCCTGTGCCAGACCCGTCTTCCCCTTTGCTTTGGCTGATGTCTCAGCTTCAGGCGCATGCTCTTGTCCCTCCTGGGCTGCCCTTCGCTCAGCTTCGCTTTGCTCAAACATCTTAATCTTAGAGGCCACTGAGGTTTTCCTGTAGCTCTCGCTGTCCTGCCAGCTACCTGGGGACACTGTGACACCTCCGTGCTCCTGGGACACAGCTCCTGCCCGCCCGGCCACACATACCAACGACCCAGACTCTATTATTTGATGTGTCCCACTGCTCACTTGCAATTCTTCCCCACCTTCATAGATCAAGGTAGAGAGCCGGTACGTCTTGGTTCCTTGACACAGTCCTGTGGAGGATTGGGAGTGCAGGACATCAGCAGCTTCTTTCGGAGGAGATTCATCCTGCGGTGGCTGCCCCGGAGAAAGGTCACTGTCCCTGGCAGTTTGTCCTACTGTAGAGCTCCTGCCCTGCAGATATTGTCCCACATTAAACTCCAAGTCCCGGGGTGGCTCTTGCGCTTTGGGATCTGCAGTATGGAGTAGCCCTCCAGCCACAGGACCCTCTTGGGGCAGGTCTCCTATTATGGCCTCAGTCTGTTGTTCTGGTTCTTCTGCCTTGGGAGGCAGCTCTTCCATACAAGGGCTTCTGTCATGGGACAATTCATCCATTCCACAGCCTTCATCTCTGGTCAGCTTCCTTGATGTTGGCCCTATGTCCTGGGAGAGCTCTTTTATCATGGGCTTCTCCTCCTGGAGTGGCTCTTCTGTGGCAGGGACTTTGCTCTGGGTTGCCCTTGCTGTGATAGGGTCCATGTCCTGGACCTCCCCTGTGGCTGGGTCTCTGACCTGCATCAGCTCTGCTGCAGCATCTGTGTTTTGGGGTGGTCCTCCTGCAACAGGACTTGCACCTTGGTGTGGTTTCCACGTAGCAAAGCCCATGTTTTGGGGTTGTTCTTCAGATTCAGGACTGGTGCCCCTGGCTATTGCCACCTCTGTCACAGGGCTCATGTCCTTGGGTGCTCCTTTGCCTACTACAGTGCTTGCCTCCTGGTGTGTCACCTCTGCTGAGGGGTTCACATCCTTGGGTATGCCCACACCTCTTACAGGGCTGGTGCCCTGGGACAGGTCTCTGGCCTCAGGCTCAGTGCCTGGGGCTGGCTCTGCAGGGACAGGGCTGGATTGCTGGGGAAAGGGCGTAGGGGCAGGAGTGCTGGATTTATCCCCCTCCGACCCTGTGGTGGTGCGAGGGTAGCCCTGCCAAGGCACAGCTGATGGAGGTGACTTGGTCTCTATATCTTCCATTTGAAGAACCACTCTGGCACTTTCCTCCTTGTCACTGTCTACTCCAATGCTTCCCGAGAGCCCCTCCACTGCCATGCAGATGTCCGGGCTCCGTACTGGGCTCCCTCTGTGCTTCTCAGCCCCGTGGTCATCCCCTGCCAGGCTACGTGGCTTCAAGCCTCCCACTGGGCTTTGCAGATCCGTCTCCTCCGGTTCCACCTCTCGGGAACATGGTAGGGCTTCACATCCCTCAGGTGCTTTGTAGCCTGTCAGCCCAGCCGATGCTTTCTCTTGCTGTAGGGGCAGCCCTTCCTTCTGCCCCGAGGTGGGATGCTCCACCAGGCTGGTCCCATCACAGCCTGTCCTGGGCTCCTCCAGCACTTCTGCAGGTTTTCCAGACACTGCCCTGTGTTGCTGACTTGCTGAGGAAGGGGGTTGGAACCCTTCTGCCGCAGGTGCCGTGTGCTCGGATCCCTCCCCAGACGTGTTCACGGTGGCTTCTGGTCTGTCCTCCAAGTCGAGCTGTCTACCAGTCACTGAGAGCAGGTGTGTTTTACCGTCCTCCTCTCCCTCTGGATCTCCTAAGTAGATGATCCTCTGGGTCGCAGAAGTCTCCGAGCTGTCATCACTAGCCTTCACTTTAATTTTCACGAGCTCTGTGGCTGCAGCCGGTGCTCTGGCCTCCTGCTTCCTGGAGGCTGCAGAAGCACGTTCCTTGGAGATCACCTCGCTTTCTCCCTGGGGAGGCTGTGGCCCCAAAATCTTGGCCTCTTCAGGTTGCTGACATGGCTTGGGCAGACCTGGCTCACTGGTGGTTGCTTCCTCGCCCTGTTCTTGCGGCTCCTCCTCTGCGCTCTCAGTTGGCAGACGCTCAGCCTCCTGGCTGGGCTCCCCGCTGGCTTCCTTCTCATAGATCTCATCCTCCCAGACAGACTCAAAATCCTCTGGACTAGCGATCATTTTTGCTCTCGTCCGGGTATCCAGGGCTGCATCTGCTGGCTCTTCCTGGCCAGCCACTTCCTTGGCTTTCCCTACTGCCATCTCCACTTTCGATATGCTCGCGCTCATTTTCACCTCTGAAGTACCTGCATGTGCTTCTTCTTTCTTGACTCCCAGAGCTTTCTTTAGAGCTACCACTTCCAGCCTAGGAGTTTCTCTCTCTATAAATACCCAATGCTCCGAGCCCTGCATTGCAATTGGAGCAAGAAGAGTTAGCATCAAACATACTTTACCTGGCCGCTGATGACTGCTGTCATGAGTAACAGAAAGCTGATCTGCCTCGGACAGGGCTGACTAAATTATTATTACTTATGCAAGAGTTGAGGCAGAGTCTATACAAAGACCCTGGCAACTCGTTGATGGAGAGAACGGACTGAAAATAAGGGGGCTGATGCTGTGACGGGGAATGAGACCCTCTGTCCTCTCCAGGGACCATGTTTTGCTCTGGGTGGTGGCTCACTGACATACCTGCAGTATCTGCAGCTTTGTTGGAAGTACGCAGCAGGAGCAACGCTCCCAGCAGACATGTTAACATCCATTGGGTCACCTCTCATGAAGCAGGGGAACACAGCTGGTTAAACCCAACTAGGACTCCTTTTTTTCAGCTGGCTTTAGCAATCTCCATGAGCAAAAGGTGATATTTCACTGTAGGCAATGGCCTGTTTTGAATAGCTTCATCCACACGCCCTAAGACTGTGTCAGACTGCCAGGAACAAAAGCAACAAATGAAACCACCTTTAGGCACGGAACAGCCCTCTCCCCTTCCTACTAGATGCTGCAGCTCAGATTCACTCCAAAGTCCATCCTTCCTTTCCAACTCTCCAGGGAGATCTCATCAGAAGCAATTATTTAGCAGTGGTTCAGAGACCGTAACCTGTAAAAGGTTACCTTTGAAATGTAGAAGACGACCATGGGCTTGGTAGCTGAGACAGCTATGGGTACTGCGGCAAGGGGCGAGCAAAGGTTGTGGAGCATCCTGCAGCAAGGACATGGTGGGTATGCGATATACCACACAGTGTACCTGTGCTGCTGCACAGGGGAGGATGCTAGATTACTGTTACTTCACAGACTTTGTACATTCACGTGCTTGTCCTGCAAGACAGCTACAGACTTCACAAGTGCCAAGAACAAAGCACTGCTAAAATTCAACCACTTCTAAAATCGGGGGCGGGTCAGAGCAGAAAATAGAAAACAACCCACAAGAAGACAGCAGCAGGAAAACATTTGCACCAGTGAGGAAGCCCAGCAGCCTCCCCACCAATCCTGCTGCAGGCAGCAGATGTGCAAAGGGCAACGCTGTGGGCATGGTCCTGTGGGGCTCACTATGGGGCTGGCTCTGCCCCTGGCACAGGCTGCCTGGCCACCAGCCTGTGGGCAAAGCCAGCATCACCTCTGCGGGCTGGGCAAGGCTGACCCTCCGTGGCACCACCATATGCTCCCATCCCGGAGCTGCCCACTCTCCACTCAAACTGAGAACAATAATCCATGAAAACGTGAGCCATGCCCCAGGCAGGAGTGTCAGGGTGAATGTTTGGAGCAGTTTCACCCGAAATGGAAACCTAATAACTATTGAATAAGGGGAAACAGGGGAGCAGAGAGAAGCAGAGCAAAAGGGAAAGGAAAAGAAGATGAGATTAGAGGAGATAGAGAAAAGAGGAAAACCAATTACTAGTGGAAAGGCTTCCACAAGAAGGGGAATCAGAAATTGGTGAAAGCCCCCAGCAGAAAAATGCCACCTCCCAGCTCCTGCCTTCTTTACCAGGTGCCAAAGAAAGCACAGCTCCGCAGGCGCAGTGCTCCAGCCTTGTCCCGGCAGCACCCGGATGAGCAGCAGACTGGACGCCTGCCCCCCTGCCCCGGGCTATGGCAGGAGTGTGGCTGCCGCCTGAAAATCCCCCACGAACTCCAGCAAAGCTGTGCCTGGGTGGGAGGCACCACGGGGGCTGCGCGTGGGTACGGCCCGCTGCTGGCCCCCAGCGAGAATGCCAAGCCGCCCACGCCAAGGTGCAGGCTCCTCGCGCTGCCAGGACAGTCACGGATGGCACACATGCCCTGTAAGGGCACCCTCCTCCGCACGTGGAAGACGGATCCCTGCCAGGGACCCTGCCACGGCACCTGCACCCTGCCACAGCCAGGCAGCCCTGCACACTTGTGCTGGAGGAGCCAGCTCTTCAGAACGCACCAGCTCCCTAAAGCATCACGCACACAAGCCTCTCCGATATCCCTTTACCCTGTGCTCCCAAGCACTGTCTGCTCTCCGGGTCCCTTCCTCCACACCTGCCTCCAGTGCAGGTTTTGTTATTCTTCCTAGTCCATGGAAATCACAACAGAGGCGGTTGGTGACTGCCCGGAGCACCAAGATGGATGGAGGTCTTTCACAGTTGGGTTTGACCCATGAAAGCAACATTATCACTAACTCAGTGGCTGTGTTGGGCCTGCCGGGAAGCCCAGGTTGGTCTCTGGGATTCCCTCAACACCAGTCTTCCCAATCAGTACCAATGCTCATGGGCAATTCAACCAGAAGACTGCTTACTCTCCTGATGGTACAGCAGCTTCTCTTCTGTTCCTGCACTGAAGTTTCATTGCTGAACCCTTTCTGCAGCCAAGGCAAGGACGGACAGGTTGTGAGCACATGTACAAATCTCTTCAGTGAAGCCCTCTCAGCCTTCTTCTCTGAATGCAAACCAAAGTCCTTTGGAGGAGACCTTCCCTGGACAAAGATGATGAATTTCTTCAGGCTCCTTCTCTGAGTTAAGGCTTCCGATATATGTTGTAGATCAAAAAGCCTTAACACTAGTCTTATGAAGCTTGGAACAATGTGTTCATCCATGGCAGCACCTCTTAACCAGTAAGGAAAACACAACTCCAGATTATTTCTGAACCAGCATCCTTCTCCTCAGACTTTGTTAGGATGAGCACAGCCCACTCCAAGACAACAACCAGCTACTCTGCGGTGTGATCTGAACTCTGCTCCAGAGGGCTCAATGCCAGCTCCAGCCACGGCTCTGGTTCCACAGCTCATGGCAGTCCTTGTGTCTCCAGACCTTGAGGACACTTGAGGATGTTCAGAGAAAATATCTGGATACTTGGGTATGTCCCCATACCCAAAGAACTTCTGGAGCTTTGGAGGTCAGTAGGCTGGCAGGACAGAGTGTGTGCCAAGGCAGAAGCTGAGTCTAAGAAGTGACGATGCTGGGACGGGTCTGTCCATAGAGCAACTTTGACTTCCCAAGGGATAATTTACTCTCCCACTTCCCCCTCCTCCCTCCTGCCCCAATCAGTCCTAACACATCTGCTCTAGGAACAGGAGCATTGGGAAGGCCATGCTCACAGTGGCCGACACATCACAAGACAGAACAAACTGGTAGAAAGGAAAAAAAATGATGGCATGGAGCAGAGACAAGCTTCTGCCCCTGCAGCAAGGCCTATAACCTCAGCAGTGCCCAGGACAGGCAGGAGGCTTCTCCCTTCGGCATCCTTCAACGTCCCTGCCATCTTTCTTTGCTCCTCAGGGGGACCCAGCTCACCTGAGAGGAAAGCACGAGTCTCACGACAAGGAGGGGAGAATGAGCGAATCTGAGACATTGAGACAACACACTGGGTTGCTTTGTCACCCAAAGCTGAAGAGACTCCTGGCACCTCCCAGCTCAGCATTCTGGTCCTCCAGTGGGAGTAAGGATTGAGGGATGGAGGGGAGGGTGGAAACACCTCCATCCTGTAGCTGGGGGTGACAGATAACCCAACCTCAGCAGGTCTGAAGCCCACAGGCAGCGAGGGACCTTCTGGCTGAGCTCCAAGCTCTGCAGATGTGCTGTCCTCATGTCACCACCCTCTCAGGGCCGCGAATTCCTCGTGGCAACCGCAGGCCAGGAGAGGACAAGTTCCCATATATCAACTGCTGAGTCTCAGCCACTAACACCTGGAGAGAAATCACTGGTGAGGCCACCTCGGCACCTGCACCCCAGCACAACCTTGGCACCGCGAGGGCCTCCAGAGGATGGTGGAGAAGACTCTCTGAATCAAGAGATGCATGCGCACCTCACTTCTGCTGCTTCTGTCCACAGGCTCCTAAATGCTGTCATGTAGAGTGTCCCAGAGTGGAGCAGGAGATGCTGCCGCAGAGCCCAAGCTTCACTGAAGGTGCCTGTATCCTTGTTGAAGCCTGGGGCTGCGCCCTCGCCCTCGCTCACACCCATGCTGCCTCCTGGGGCTGCGTGCTCCAGACAGCCCGTGTTCTGGCTCCAGCCAGTGCTGGTGCTGTGCTGGTGCTGTGCTGGTAGGGCACAGCTTGCCGACGCTGGCACCAACCAAGGGAGGTGATGGGGCCAGCCTCGCGCCCGTCCCTGCCTTGTCTTCCCCCCTGCTCCTGCTCTGCTGCCTTCCCTGGGGGCACTTGGGCAGGACGTGCACCCCAGCACCGCTGAGCACCATGCTGCAGTGTGGCTGTGTCCAACCACACCAGAACCAATCTCAAAGACCAGTTTTCTTCTGCTCTGTGGTATCTTTTCTTGGCTGTCCTGCCAAGAAACGGCCACCATCACATGAGATAAACCCTGCATGCAAGCAGTGCCAAGAACCCACACTCCTCACCCGTGGGCATTGAGCGAGGACATCCAAGGCAGCATGACCCTGCTTTGCACAGGCATTAATACAAACATTTCTGATGCCTCCAGAGATGCCCTGTTTCAGGCTGCATGGGCCTGGGGAACGGTAACTGTAGCCAAAGTGAAAGGAAAGCACAAGGGATTGCTAAAGACAGCTTGGAGCTGGCTGCCTGCCTACACCTGGAGCAGACACGCACAGAACGCCCGTGCCATAGGGTCAGAACTGCCTTGGGACCTCCAGCACTGGCCTCCAGCATGGCCCCCTCACCCCAGAGCCTTGGGGATACACAGCAGGGCTTCATTGGAAGGTCCCTCCCAGGACCCTCACAGCCCAGAAGAAACAGTCAGGGGAGCGGATTTCACCAACAGCCCTGTCCTGGCGAGGCATCCTGCCCATTGCTGGAGAGGGGACCCACCCAGTGGGGCCAGAAAATGGCTCAAGCTCTGCTCAGAGGGCAGGAGCCACCTTGGCAGACCAGAGGACCCCGCGGCGGGGGCGGGTCAGAGCAGGGGATGGGGAAAGAAAGAGGATGGTGACAACCTCAGGAGAGGAGACAAGGCTTTTCTGCGTGAAAGACTCCATGCTTAGGGAAGCTCCGTGCTCAGATGCAAAATCGTCTAGGGTGTCCTCTTCCATCGTCTGTGCCAGCACGGAAACCCCAGCACCCATGGGGAAAGAGAGAGAGAGAGACAGAGAGACAGAGAGAGAGAGAGAGAGAGAGCACATGAGAAGGAATGAAGGAACAAATGGTGGGTAGGTGAGTGGATGGATCAATGGATGGATGGATGGATGGATGGATGGATGGATGGATGGATGGATGAACAGAGGTCACAGCTATGCCAGCTCTGGATGCTCCGTTTACATCTTTGTATATTTGCTTGTAAAAGAGATGCTGGGTGAAGTTCCTCTTCCTCTTCCCAGCTCAGTGCTTTGATGAGGGGCTGGGAGCTCACCCCTGCCCAGGTCACCTGCAGCCCTGGGTCTCCGGTCAGTGCTGGGGACCAGCAGGTGATGTGCACATCACGATGTCCCCGCAGAGAGCCCAGCCGCCCCGCAGCGCCCATGCCCTCCTCACCGCACAGTCCCGGGTCCTCACTTGCTCTGCAAGACTCTCCCATGAGGGAGCCAGGGCCAAGCAGACACCGCGTGTGGTGTCCACCCTGCCTGGAGCCATGCCCGGTGGTGCGGGCGCAGGACCGGCTCCAGAGCCCCCATGGGAGGAGAGAACAGCGCAGAGGGCAGAGCAAGCAGGGAGGGTCCCTGGCAGGGAGAACATCCACGCTGGCAGCAGGGATGCCCTTGCCACACGCTGCCTCTCCCGAGCCAGCCAGGAACCCAGCACCGCAGAGCACCCAGATGTGTCACATCCACACCCCTCACACAGCACCGGAGGCTCTGCATGTCCCAGCACCCCCAATTCCAGCTCCCCGGGTGCCTTCCTTTCACACTCACGGTCCCACCACAAAGCCAGCAGGCAAAACACCAGGAGGGGAGGACGTGTGTGCAGGGTGCGGTGCAAAACCTTCCGCCTACTCCCACCACCCGGGTCCTGGCTGGCGAGAGCACCCTGCGGCACCTCTGTGCAGGCACCCGGTCCTGCTTTGCTGAGGACACCCCTCGGGCAAGAGCTGCTCCAGGCGCTGCCATGCAGCAGCCCTGCTGATACCAAGGCTGAGGAAAGCCACATCTCATGGGCCAACAAAGCGACAGCCCGACTCCCAGGTACCCCAAAACACCGCCCCACGCAGTGCCTGGGCACAAGGGGAGATCGCTACCAGCAGCATGAAAACTCTCGTTACAAAACTTAGAGACAACGGCCTGGCCAGAGGTCCCCTCCCTCCACACTGTGTCCGCACGACGTCTTTTCCACCATGTTCCCCCAGGGTAGCACAGGAGTCAGAGACCCAGAGGCCAAAAGCTGAGGAATACCTCCCCGCAACCACTCTGATCCCCTCCATAAGAGAAGCAGCAGAACAAACCTCGCTGGCCTTTTCTGGGGTTCCCTTTGGTGTTTCATCCTCATGCTTGGGTGAGGAAGAGGCTGGTGAGGAAGGCAGCCTCCTGTCCCGGTCCCTGTGAACCAGCTTGCTGTTGGGCTCCTTCAGGGTCCGTTTCAGCTCATTGATGCTTGCCTGATGCTTTAGCAAAACATCTTCTGGCTTGTCTAAAAACTTGGAAAAGGAGAGAGGAAGGTAACTACGATTAAAGCACCAGCCAAGGCAAAAGAGATGAGCAGGGGCACTGGGAGGGTTTGCTTTACACTGGACTTGAATTTAGGGTCTCAAGAGCCAAACAAACAGCGCGTCAGAGCACCCTGGTCTGCAGGTTCTCACTAAGACCATTGCAGGGAGCAGCAAAAAGGCAGCACGGGCCAAGCGTGTGCGGCAGGCTTCCCTCCACGAAGGGCACAGCACATCCCTTCGGCATCTCCAGCACGGCCTGCTGAGGACAAGCTAAGCTACCTGGAGAAAGAGAGCGGACCTTCCCTGGGGATCAGCGAGGGCCCCCCTGGAAATACCAGCAGCCTCCTCCGCTGCTCTCCCGTGCCAGGCACAAAGGGAGCCCGAGCCTCTGCCCAAGCAGGGCAGGAAACCGGCATTTCCAGCGGAGGTCCTGCCTGGTCAGAGATGTCCAGCACGGATCCGAGTCCGGATCAGCACGGACCAGGCGGGGCCCAAGGGCAGCCTGGAGTGGGGTGGGCTCTGGCCTGCTGTGGAGAGAGGACAGCTCAGAGCGCTCAAGCGCGAGGTGGGGTTCAGGCGTTAGAGCGTGGTTTTGTGAGGGTACAGGCACCACGGTGGCTCCCCTCGTCCTGCCGCAGAGGTGGGCAAACTGGCTCAGGGCAAGAACCAGCAAGAGCAAGAGCCCCGGCTTCTGCTTCAAACTCAAACTCAAACCTCTTTTGAGGTTCGAAAAGAGTCACCTAAAATACCTCCCCGGTATTTCTTCTCAGCAACAGCCCAGAGACCCAAGAGAGTCCCATGAAAAACCCCACCAAACTTCCCAGTCCCTGAGGGCTCATGCAAAAAATCCCCCCCCCGTGGACCCGCGTGTCTGAGCCGTGGGGAAGTGCCTCGTGGTTTGCCCACCTCTGGGCTCGGGGTGCGCCGGGGGAGCAGCACATGCACATGCAGCGGGGTAAGCAATGAGGTGGGCAGGGGCAGGACCGGGACCGGTGCCCACCGCCCCGGTGGGGTCTGCAAGGACGGCGAGGGCTGTGTGGTGCCAGTGCAGCGAAACCCATCGCCTGGCCACGTTTGCCCCCCGCCAACAGCTCCGGGGAGGATCTATGTCCGGTGGGACGTCCCGCTGGGGAAACCCCCAGGGAGCAGCCGTGGACTTTAGGCTGGGATGAGTCGATCCTGATGGGGGGCCGCCGCGGCAAACGAAGGGCACGGCCTCCCTCTTCTTTGCGGCAGCCTGCTCTCGGGCCGGGCAGACGCAGGCAGCTGCCTGCTGGCACAGGGGGGGTGGGTGCCCGTGCCTGCCCCCCCAGGCAGCCGAGCGGGCGCTGAAGGCAGCTCAGAGACTCGTTTGCCCCGGGCAGGGCGGGATGTCAGCCGCGGCACTGCGAGGAGCCCAGCTCTCTGCAGGGGAGCCTCGCCGCAGGACGGGGGGCTGCGGGAGCAGGGGGGGCAGGGATGGAGGCAGTTCAGGTCTGGCAAAAGCAGAGTGTGGGTCGGGGTGCCAGCGGGAGCGACAGGACCAGCATCCGCAGGAGAGCGAGCGCTGCAGGGCTGGGCGGAGAGGAGACACGAGGAGAGGACATGGAGGAGTCAGTAACACGAGCAGAAGCCGGGTCTTCCCAACAGGCCAAGGACTCGGCACAGGGGCCGGGCCGTTGCGCCTTGGGAGGGCTCCTGCTCACACGTACGATTAGGACTACCTTACTTAGTGGGATAGAAGATGCCGTGCGCGTGCTGGGGCACGTCCCCAGCTGTCTGCTCTCGGGGCTTCTCTAGCATCGAACCCCCCGCCCCAGCGCATCTTGTATTCCAGTAAATAGGGTGACACATAGTGTTGTTTTGGAAAGGATGGACAATATGATGCACCGATGAGGACTAAGATACTCCAGAGAGAGAATACCTCCTGCTTGTGCCTGGGGGTTGTTTCGTGCTCCGGCTGGCAGCAAAGAGAGGGTTAAAAGTAACCAGCAGGGTCAGTTGAGGGAACTTGTCACAAACATCACAGTTAAGTTGATGGGCTGGTAGGGCACAGAAGGACGGACCCCCCCCTCCCCTCGCAGCGTGGGGCTGAAATGGGCTGGGGTGTCCCTGGGCCAGCCCAGGGGCCAGGGCAGGGAGTGGGTGGGCTGTGCCCAGGCAGTGGTGGGCATGGGTGGACACTGGTGTGCCTGCCCGGTCCCCATCCCCATCCCCACCCCAGTCCCGGAGCGGGGCTGCTCCCAGGTCCAGCCCTGCCTGGGGACGAGCCTTGAGACCACCTGGATGGCGCTGGGGAGTCAGAGCTGAGCGGAGCCCTGTGACAGCCCCACTGCCACCGGTGAGGCCAAGAGCCACGTCCCAGGGGTCCCACCAGCCTGCGGCGCAGCTGGCGGAGAAAGGGTTGCAGGGGACCGTGCCCCACGGTGCCCCCTCCTGCCTGCAGCCCAGCCCTGCTGCCTGTGCCCGGTCCCCTGCGTGCCCTCTCCGGGTGTGAGCCAGCCTACCCCTCCACCCTCCTCTGCCCGCCTCATCGGTACCTTCAGCTCCTTGATTTTCGTTGGGGTGGTCACCTCCTCATCCTCCGTCTCGGACCGTCTCCTGCTGCCAAACTCACCGTCCTCATCCCGCTTCTCGCCCTCCGCCCCGGCGTCATGGTTCTCGCTGACGGAGGCTGGGCGCGAGAACTCTGCCCATGGGGGAGAGCCCAGGTCACCCCAGCCCTGCGGCCCCCAAGCCCCACCACAGCCCACCATCCCCTGCCCCCCACCCTGCCAGCTCAGACCGGGGGGCTGAGGAGCCCCGAACGCCCTGCAGCAGGGACGGCTGTTCCCAGAGGTCCCTGGGCTTCCTGGTGGTTCCAGGGGTCCCAGGGCAGAGGGAGCTGGGCACAGCCCCGTCCTCAAGCTGCCCAGCCCCAGCCCTGCCACGTCCCCCTGCTCATCACGAGCCATCACTTGGGGTGAGGACAGACCCTCTGCCATGGAGATGCGGTGGGGACAGCCTCTAGAAGGAAGCCTGCTGGCTGCTGTAACCCAGACTGGCTCACAGAGACAAGCTGAACAGCATCCCCCTCGCTCCCGCCAGCGGACCAATCTCCCTCCCCCTCCCCAATTTGGGGCATACCTCCGTCAAGGCTGCGAGACATGGTGTACCGTTTGCTGGAGGAGCGCTCGAAGAAGGGAGCCGGGCGGTCGATGAGGGCGCTGGCCTGCCGTGTCTGCGCCTGTGTCCGCCCACTGTAGCGAAACTTGGAGCCCATCACCAGGAAGCCCTTGGGGGGTGGCTCCGGGGACACCAGCCTGGGGGTGAGAGAGGTGGAGTGCTGTCAGCGAGCCCCAGCCGTGCCCCCCACTACCCACTGCTGAAGAGGCAGGAGCGTGTCTGCCTCCAAGAAGGTCTGGAGAAGGTCTCCTCACCTGAAGAAGGTGTGATGCTCTATGCAGACCTTCCAGAGACGCTTGGCGGAGCGGTGGTTGGGCAGCTTGAAGCCAATGGTGCTCTCAAACTGTTCGTACTTGGGGGAGACAGAGACACACCGTTACAGGCAGATCCTGCCCTAGAGGATGTGGTGGGATGGGACCCACCTTGCCAAGGCCCTCAGGTTCCCCTGGTGAGGGCCATGGCCATGCCAAAAATGTCTTTTTCAAAGCAGCACTGGAAAGGTCCATGCCCAGCTCCACGGGGTGGTGGAATCACGCTCCTCACACTTTTGGCCTAAGCACTGTCCTCAACTGTAAATGGCTTTTCAGTGCAAGATAAATTCCCTCGAGAAACAAAAACCTTTTACAGCTCGTTTTGGTGAAAGGGCATCACTCTCCATTTTAGATGGATAGTCCTTGCCCTCCTGCCTGCTGGAAAACATGGGTGGAAATGCATTCTCCCAGCACATGTAAAAGTGAAGAGAGGGAAAATGAAGTTGGAAAACGAACGAAAAGCCTCCTGATGTGTTGGGTTTTTTTTGTGAAGCATGGAAGACACATCAAAAATGGCCCTCAATCTCCCTTCCTGGGCGACCTCCCTACGACAGCAGGGGCTGGTGGGAAAAGGGGCTTGGGGTGTCCTCAGCCCGCTGAGGTCACTTTGGCAGTGAAAAAATGAGAGCACAATCAAGAAAGCCCTTGCTGAAAGCCTCCATATGCCACAGGAGATGTGCAATCTTGGCCAGCATGGTCATTAACTTGGGACCCTTGGGGCAGAGGCTGGAGCCAGGCAAGGACCTCCTGGCCAGGCAGCCCCAGTCCAGCAGAGCAGGCACCCTGCCGTGCCCTGGGACCGTGCTGGCCCGTGGCACCCACCTCACCCGGGCGGATCTTGATGTAGAAGTTGCTCCTCTTATAGGAAATTTTGAGGATCTTGGGCCAGGCGAAGCGGTTGATCCTCAGCCGGTCCCTGTAGATGAGGAGGCCGTTGGCGCAGACACCCAGCATGATGTCGATGCCTTCTGAGTCCTGGAGGCAAGAGGGACACAAGGGGGACTGCTCAGCTGCCCAGTAAGAACGAGTCTGGCCAGCAGTGCCACACTCCCTTGGGAGCATTTTCTCTACAGGGAATCAGCTGACAGAGAGGTCACTGATTCACAGAATGGTTAAAGTTGGACTTCTGGAGGTCCTCTGGTCCAACCAGGCCACCCACACCCTGGACCTTGTTGAACCTTCCTTGTGGGAGGAAGGGGCTGGGCAGGGAGGCGTGTGCAGGGCAGGATGGGGTGGCACAGGCAGTCCCACGGCCCCATACCTTGGCGTGGTGAAGGTCCACCCCGTACATGGAGAGCTTCTTGGCGTTCTCCAGAAAGTGGATCTCCGCTTCCCCGGGGGTCATTCCCCTGCAAGGAGACAGAGAGGGGAACATGTGGCCGGGTGCCCCACCAAGTGTGGGCCAGCTGCCTGGTGCCTTCCTCACCACCAGCCCATCTTCTCCTGGGGCTCACCGGTAGGTCTTGTGCAGCTCCATGATGCGCTCCTCCAACTCCCGCGTCTGGTTGGGGGCGAAGCGGAGCTCGCTGACGTAGTTGCCCACGTGCTCCTCGGCATCGTAGTCGCCCAGCTCGGCCTGCACAGCGTAGGAACCCAGCAGGGCATGCGTGACGAAGGAGCAGGGCAGGCGCCCCGTGATGATGTCCGCACGGAGCTGCAGGCACAAGTAGTATCTGCAGGAGGGGGCAGAGGGTGAGAGCGGGGTGGAGGAACAAGCCCTCCAGAGCAGGCTGGGGCTCCCTGGGGGATGGCAGTGTGCACCCCACCTTGCACTGCTCTCCGGGGGCACTGCCACCTCCCAGAGCCACCTTCCTGGCTCCACTCTGCATGATTTAGACCTGCCACATGCAGCGGGAGGGCAGCGAGCCTCCAGACATCCCCTGGCTGCCCATGTCCTGCCTGAGCCCTGTCCCTCCACATGCTCCCAGCTGGTCCCTTGGGAGCTGCCCCAGCAGCTGTGCCCATGGAGGGGTGGTCCTCACCTTGTGATGTCCTCTGTGAGCTGGGCAGGGTCTGGAGGGTAAAACTTCACGGTGAAGGCAAAGTTCCATGGCCCACCTAGGGGGGAGAGAGCAGGAAGGGCAGCACCCACGCTAGCTGCACGCAGGTGTGCAGGAGCATCTGGGCATCTACTAAGGGTCCCACGACTCCCTCCAAGCCCGGCACAGGGCAAGGACAAGGGGGCTCCAGAATCTGCCGGGAGAATGGCCACTGGGACACCAGCATGACTTGGTTAATCCTCCCCAAACAGCTGGGGAGAGAAAAGCATCACAACTTCAGGAGCCATCAGCTCAGCGTGACTACCAATGTCACAGCAAAAGCCTCACATGTCCCAGAAGGTGACACCTTGGGCAACAGCCCTTCTTCCACCACAGCAAGGCAACAGTTGACAAAGGCACCCCAGGACCTGTCCCAGCAAGCCCCCCACTCTTCCCCCATCCCTGTCCTCCCTGCTCAGGGCAGGTGGGGATGGTGCCCAGAGAGGGACCAGGTCTCAGCCAGCTCTCCAGTGGCACAGAGTCCTTTGCCCCCCGCGCCTGTCATGAGTAAGAGGAGAGGTGGGTAACAGGCAGCCGAACCAGCAGCAGCGTCCCTGTCCCCAGGCCAGCTGCCAGTGGGGAGGGGACCCGGCGGAGGACAGCCATGGCCGAGCCATCCGGGAGCCCCGCGGGACGCCCCAGGGCTGGGGAGGATGGACCCTCCCCGGGCACTTACTGCGGATCTGCTTCTTGATCTCCTTGGAGGGGTCCAGCCAGTTCTGCAACGAGGAGACAGCAGGTCAGGGAGGCCCCGCACCACAGAGGGGGCGGCCGCAGAGGGGACCCCCGTGCTCACCTTCTGGCTGTCTGAGTCGCAGAAGGTGAGGCCGAAGTAGTCCTTCTCCAGGAGGTTGAGGTGCTCGCACACCATGTCGAAGAGGACCTGGCCTCGGGCGTGCTTCTGTCGGAGACACGGAGAGGCTGATGTCGAGACAGTTCCCTTGTGCTCCCAGAGAGCCGGCAGGCACAGGCAGCACCCGCTGGGTGCAGGCAGGGAGCACTGGGGAGCGTCAGGGCAGCCCTGGCCCTCCAGGCAACCAAAACCGTGCTGGGCTGCCTTTGTGAGCAGCCCTCTCACCTGGCAGCACCCCCGTGGGGACACCCGGTCGGTCTTGGGGCTGCAGGGACAGGGCATGGTCAAGTCCAGCCAGCGTGGGCAGGAGGTCCCACGGGCCAGGGGAACCTGGTGCCCACCCGGCTCATCCTCCATCACACCAGGAGACAGTGATGCCAAACCAGAGAGGGGTCCGGCCAGCCCAGGCACCTCCACTCTGCACCAGCAAGCTGGGACAAATGCGCCCCAGAGCTCATGGCAGTGGGTGCTGCCGGTGGGATAAGCTCCTTCCCAACACCCTTCCTGCTGGTGGCACTTGTGGCTGGGTCCCAAAGCATGGCATGACAAATGAGAGCCACAAAAAGCCCAAGCCACACGCAGGGATGGAGGGCTCCCTCTTTTTTCTGGTCCTTTGAGTTCCCCTGAATTTCCCTTCATTACCCGTGGCAGCGAGGCCCAGACTCGCGCATGGAGATGGAAGAACAACCCCCGCTACGTGTGTTTCTCCCCTATTTACAGCCTTCCAGCCTGACAGCTCCTGTCTCCCCTCCCCAAGGCGACCGTTTACCGGAGCACCTTCACCACGCACCCCAGGGAGGGCAGCCCAGGGCACCGAGCGGCACAGCCCCGGCAGCTCGCTGCTTCCCGGGGTTCCTGCTGCCCTGCAAAGCTTTTCCAGCAGTTGCAGTCACCCTCCCTCCTGCCCACCCGGGTTTTGAAGGCAGAGGCTCACCCGTGGCACGTGCTGGGAGGTCACACTGAACAGTTTGACTCCCCTTTTTTATTTTTACTGAATTAAGCTTTAATTAAGCACGCGGGCAAGGCACAATGATTCCCACAGGGCCTGTGAGAAAGAAAGCAGAAATGCAGCACCAGCCTTTCTCTGCTAAACCCTCTCTCCCCTGTGCCCCAGGTGGCTCTTCTAGAGAGCAGCACCTCTCTAAAAGTCCACTCCATCCTCTACACCGCAACAGCAGAGAGCTCGTCCTTCCCCACGCCCGGCGAGGGACATTGCTCTGCTCACGAAGCTGCCGGCAAACCCGCAACCCGGGGTTCCGCTTGCACCCCAGTTCTGCTTGGCCAGTGCTATGGGGGGTGCTGGGGGGGGACGATGACCCCACCAGGGCTCGTGTAAACCACTCCTGTGCCCCGTCGGCCCCCCGCGGTCCTTGGGGTGCTCCACTCCTTTTCTTCTTCAGGAGGGCTTTCACCTTGGTGACAGCCCATCTCTCCATGGCTCTGTGACAAATTTGACCACTAAAGCAAGTCGGGGCTGCTGGAGCGCAGCGATCAAAGGCCCTGCTGCCTGTGCCGCGGGCGGGGGGACAGACAGACCTCCCTACTGCCTCAGGGTGCTCGCTCATCCCAGGCGCCTTCCGCACATCAACCCCGCGCGGCTGAGACCCGGCGAGGCAGGACCTGCATACAGATGGGGGTCCGCCCTGCGCAGCCGTCTCCGAGCTGCTGCCAACAAAAACCCCCATCTTCCCGCTCACCAGCAGCAAGTGCAAAGGTCTCCCTGGCGAAGGCTCTGGGATTTCTGCTCCTGAACAACCTCAGCTTTTGCATTTTTAAGCCAAGTCGCCAGGATGATGGCACAAGTCAGAGCAGCGCTGCCTTCCCCAACCTGCAGGCAGGAGATGGCAGCGAGCGCTGGGGACAGAAACAGGCGCTGCCCGCAACTGCTTCTCCTCGGCCACAGGACCCTTCCACAGAACCCAGCCTCAGCTCTTGGTTTAATCCTGGGTGTCCCCAGCCTGTCCTAGAAGGGAGCGGTCCCCGAGCTGACAGCAGCCCTGCAGCATCTCCCAACGCCAAGGCAGCCACCGGCAGGCGTCAGCCCCCTCCGTCCCTCCCTGCGGTGACAGCCACTACCAGGGAAATGCTGTCCCTGGTGCACACCCGTGCGCACACCCGTGCGCAGGGACATCGACGCTGCACAAATAGTGGGTGACCCCCGCATCCAGAGCAGGGTGCTGGACTGCCTGCCCGGGCACACCGTCCTGCCTACAGGACTGCAACTACAAGGGTGTGCACATGTACCACCCTTACGTACGTACGCACGCACGCACACGTGCAACGCTGCCAGGCTCTGACACACCTCCCCGTGCGGTCCCTGTCCTTATGGGGAGGGCAGCAAGAGATGAAAAGATGAACACAGCGAGGATGGACGCAAACCCGCCTGGGGCAGCCGTGAGTGTCCACGCGTGTCAGCCCCTTCACATCAACATGTGCACACGCATCCTGCGCCTTTCCGCGTGGCACAGCCAACGTGTTGTGCTCTTGCGGTGTCGGCAGACAGGCTGTCGCATGGACGTGTCGCGCACACATTGTCAGGCAGAACCCTATCCCCCATCTATTAAGCTTCTGCTTTTTAGATGCTGTTTTCTATTGGGAGCAGCTGCCAAATCGGGATTCACTGGGTTGAAATTCCCTGCTCCTGTCTGTCTTTCCAGATTTTTCCCCTCTTTTGAAAATTTGAAATTTTAACTTAAACGGCTATTTCTGTGGATCCTTTTCACTAGAAGAGAGGTACTACAATGCTGTCCTTGGAAGAGCCATGACATCGGGGACTCGCTGGGCTGGGCAGGGTCCCCAGGCTGAGACGCGTCCCCTCCTTGGTGCCAGTGCAGCCCCCTGAGGCTGGGACTCACCTCCACCTCGCATTCGTACTCGGAGGCATCGAGCAGGGTCACTCTGCAGAGGGCACTCTTCACTTTCTTGGTGGTTTTCTGGGGTGACTTCTGGGTCTTGCTGGGGGTTGTTTTGTCAGAGAGCCCATCCGTCTCGCTGTAGTCCTTCTCCTCCATGTCTGTGCCCTGGAGCAGGGAGATGCACGGGGTTACCTGGCACCGCTGCCAGGACAGGCAGAGGGGGAAAACCCTCCAACAGCAGACAGAAGAGGGCACCTAATGGCGGGGAGGCTGATGAAGCTCTTGGGAGTCCACAGCCAAGCCCAGTTCCTCCACCCCACACTGCCGCCACAACCAGGGTCCCTGGAAAATGGACACTCGCGAGCCCGGGGTCAGTTCAGCGCCCAAAACCTCGCTGCCCAACTGCCCCACGCAGCAGGCTGGGCCAGGGCAGCCCCGTGCCCGCTGGCAGCAGCGCAGCTCCCCGGCGGCCCCGAGGCCGGTGCCGGGGTGCAGCCGCAGCTCCCAGCCCTGCCAGGGGCAGCTCCGTGCTGGGACACGGGGCCACCCGCTTCCTCCCCCACCCTGGCCGGCAGCCGTGGCGGTGCCATGTCCGAGACAGTCAGCACTCGGAGCTGCCGTACTGCTCCTTCTGGAGCAGCCGGCGGAGCCCATCCACTGCCCTGGTTGCAGGGGGCTCCCCCCCGACCCGGCGCTGAGCACAGGGGGGGTGCCCACCTCACCGGGGTCCCTGCAGCCCCCGCGCGGCAGCGAGGACACGCTGATGGGCGGCAGAGAGTGGCGGCACGTCCCCTTCCTCTCTGCAGCATCTCATGGCACCCGGCCGTCACCCACTCACCGGCTCCATATTTCGGGCATCGGACTGTGCCCTGGGCTTCTCATTGGCCTCAGCGTCCCGGCCGGCGGGGTTGGCGGCTGCGGCAGTGGGGCCGTGCGCGGCCGCCTCCAGCTGCTGCTGCTGCGGAGCCTCCTCCTGCGCGTTCTTCACCTCCGAACCAGGGCCCGTCTCTGTCGTCATGACCGCTGGTCAGGCTGCCCTGCCACCACCGCCCACAGGGAGAGACGGGAGGTGTCACCCGGGCGCTCGGGGACGGAGGATGCCAGCCAGGCAGCCAGCGGCCCGGGATGCCCCGGACACATGGGCATCTCTGCCCTGCTGCCCGCACGCGCAGACGCGCTGCCCCGCGCCGGGAGACGGCTTCCCAAAGGGCCGGCGGCAGCAGCGCGGCACGTCAGGATTTCGGGCGCAGGTGAGGTGGAGGGGAAGGGACGCTGGTGGCAGGGACTCGCTGCGGTCAGAGCACGGGCCTCGCACCCCATCCCCGCGCTCACAGCAGGGAGCAGGGCCGGCCAGGAACCCCTGCTCCCCCAGCCCCGGGGCCTTGGGTCCCTTCCCTGGCACGTTTTACAAGGGGAAGGGTTCCTTCGGGGGGGAAAAACCAAGCTGTGAGTCAGGTTAAAGGCTGCACTGACGCAGGAAATTGCAGACAGGGACAACTCCACGTATCGCATCCGGGATGGCTGAGTTTTTCCCCTCCGGGCTTCCCGGCAGCAGCAGCACGCTGGGTTCCCACGGCTGGCGTGGCTGGACCCTACGCGGCAGCAGGGCGAAACCTGCCTCCGGCTCCAGCGGCCTGTCCCATGGAACACACAAACCCGGGGCCAGGAAGAGGGGAGAGGAAGGCACTTTCTGTGCTGGGGTGCTCAGTAACTCAGTAACTTGCTTTTGCAACCTTTATGTTTTTGAAACCTTTGTGCAAATGCAGCGTGGGGCTGGCGGGGGCTTTTGGGACAGTACCCACCTCCCCACCTCCCCCCCCACCTAGGTCGTCAAGCACCCTTTGTGAACGTCACCCATCCTCAGTCGAGCTGCTCAGGTCCCCCATGGCTGAGCTCCCGGGCTGTGTCCAGCCGCACAGGACCAGCTGGGATCTCCCTCAGCAGAGAGCCCCAGGGCTGGGGCTGCGCCTGGACCGGCCGGCTCAGTCGGCAGCATCTGCCCACAGACACACCGCTCACCTTGCCCACAGAGCACCCGCACGAGCAGCCCTGATTCACGCCTGCAAACACCAGAAAAACTGCACTTTTTTGGAGTGTGGAAGCCCATATGGGATATTCCTGGTCCCCGTTTCCGGAATGACAGCCCGCACGGCACGGGCAGAGAGCCGGCTTCTCCCCGGCTGCCAAACCCCAGGCGTTGCCCCAGCCCCGGCAGCACCGATGCAGGGATGAGGTCCCAGTGCAGCTCCAGGCCAAGACTCGGCCATCCTGGGGCTGGAGGAGTTGCTTGGTGACATGACATCCCACCACCATCACCTCCTTTAAGTCCCAGCTGCCTAAACACTGTTCTAGCAGGTAGGGGAGAGCAAGACCCCAGTCAGGACCACGACCTAAGGCAATAGGGAAAGACCACTTTTAGACTCAGAGAATGGTTTGGGCTGGAAAGGATCTTCAAAGAGCACCTAGTCCAACCCTCCTGCTGTGGGCAGGGACATCTTTCACTAGATCAGGCTGCTCAAAGGTCCAACCTGACCTTGAACACTTCCAGGGATCCAGGGGCATCCACTGCTCCTCTGGGCAACCTGTGCCACCATCTCACCACCCTCATTGTAAAACATTTCTTCCTTATGTCCAGTCTAACCCTACCCTCTTTCAGTCTAAAATTGTTGCCCCTTGTCCTGTCACTACAGGCCCTAGTGAGAAAATCTCTCTGTCATTCTCATAAGCTCCTTTAAGCACTGAAAGGCCACAATTAGGTCTCCCTGGAGCCTTCTCTTCTCCAGGCTGAACCACCCCAACTCTCTCAGCCTGTCTCCAGAGCAGAGGTGCTCCAGCCCTGGGATCATCTCCGTGGCCTCCTCTGGCCTGGCTCCAACAGCTCCGTGTCCTTCTTGTCCTGGGGACCCCCGAGCTGGACGCAGCACTGCAGGGGGGTCTCACCAGAGCGGAGCAGAGGGGCAGAATCCCCTCCCTCGACCTGCTGCTCACGCTGCTGGACACGCAGCCCAGGACACGGGTGGCTTTCTGGGCTGTGAGCACACATTGCTGGGTCATGTTGAGCTTCTCGTCCCCCAACACCCCAAGTCCTTCTCCTCAGGGCTGCTCTCAACCCACCCATCCCGCAGTCAGTGCTGTTACTGGGGGTTGCCCCAGCTCAGGTACAGGACCTTGCACTTGGCCTTGCTGAACTTCATGAGGTTCACATGAGCCCACTCCTCCGGCCTGCCAAGGTCTTTCTGGACGGCACCCCTTCCCTCGGGCGAATCAACTGCACCACTCAGCTCGGTGTCCTTCACAAACTTGCTGACTTTCGTTCTTTTACAGAGAAAACACATCTCATGTCCCACCTCCGACCTTCAGGTGTCCTCAGCACAATGGGCAGATGTGAAACCTTACCCAGAAAAACTGCTAAAACTGGCTCCCGGGCGTGGGAGCGGACAGACAGGAGACCAGGGGAGGGACGGACAGAGAAGACAGAACAAGTCAGCTTGTGCCTCCCGCAGCCGGGCTCAGCCTGCCCCGGGGCAGCCCTCTCCCACGACCCAGCGGGCAGTAACACCGCTGCTGGCCGTGCAGGCGCTGTGCGGTCACCGCAGAGGGACCTGGTTCCCACCAAAAGAGCCAGGAGTTCACCCCCCCCGCCCCGGGGCCAGGCTCTCCAGGCCAGGCCAGACAGGACAACCTGCCACCGGCCCCTTAGAAACATCAGCTCAGCTTCTCCCCACAGACCCCACTGCTCGGCCAGGGCACACGACGACTTCAAAGGTCACCAGCGGTTTATTTTTTTCCGCAGAGGAAACGGGGGTTGCTGGTTTTCCACTGCGAATTCAGGCAGTTGCACGCTCCCAGCTCCAACCCCTGCGGGGATGGTTCCCAAGCACTTCCGCTTGGATTGCAGTGTGTGAACTTTCAATCAACATGAAATCCTCTAAAATGACAACCACCGCTTTTGGCCAAAAACATGCTGAGTTTTTCACTCAAACTTTCTCAACTTTCTTCCAAACTATTTTTTCCCTGCACTGGGAAGCACTGATCCTCGAGGAAATTATGGGAGTCGTTCAATTATGAGTGGCAGGCTGGGAATTCATCCCACCTTTCCCAGCCAGCTCTACTGTTGCATGTTAAGCTCCAACTCAAACCTTCTGACGATGGGAAGGAGCCTGGCCCAGGGACCATAACTTTCAGCTGAAGCAGGTGAGAGCAGGACCCAGGAGTGCCAGAGCAGCAGAGCCGCAGCAACGGGCTTTGGCAACTCCCTAGGGACCATCTCCCTGCTCCCACGGTGGCCCGGCTTCTCCTGCCACCCTGCTTTGGGATCCCACCCAGTGCCCGCACTGGGCTCCCCAGCACCACCCGTCCCCATGCTTCAGTGGGGAGACAAGGCTCAGCATGGGTCCGCCGCACCCATCCCAGTGGCATCGCTCCTGCCCCAGCACCATGGAGGAGAGAGGAACGAGCCGCTCCGTGCTCCCGGGGTTGGAGCAGGGAGCCACGGTCTCTCAGCTTGCACCCACGCTGGGAAAGCTCCAGTCCGCAGCATGAAGCTGCAAACTCCTGGCTGCCAGGATGAAAGGGTCCGGGAGATGCCCGGAGGGAGATGGGGCTGGGATTCTCTGCCCACCCTCTTCCTGCCCATGGCGGAGCTGAGCAGAGGCTGGGAGCACGGAGCGCGGGCTGCCTGCAGCATGGCCACTCATCCCGACACTGCCCGCAGCAGCGTGGGCAGCGGGGCTGGGGGGCTCGGGGCTGGCTGGGCACCGAGGGTCAGCCTCAGCCCGGCAGCACCAAGCCCCAGGGTTTGGGCCAGCGGCACGACGCTGCCANGGGGATGTGCTGGCACCGTCAGGCTCCCGGGCACAGCCACAGCGGCCGCATTTGGGAACCTGCGGGGAGTTGGTGCCACGTCCACGCGGGCAGTGCTGCTGCCTGGGATTCTCTGCCCACCCTCTTCCTGCCCATGGCGGAGCTGAGCAGAGGCTGGGAGCACGGAGCGCGGGCTGCCTGCAGCACGGCCACTCATCCCGACACTGCCCGCAGCAGCGTGGGCAGCGGGGCTGGGGGGCTCGGGGCTGGCTGGGCACCGAGGGTCAGCCTCAGCCCGGCAGCACCAAGCCCCAGGGTTTGGGCCAGCGGCACGACGCTGCCATCCTCCACCATGGCCTGGTCGCCAGCACCGGGAGCTGCTGGAGGCCCAGCCGTGGGACAAAGCCACCGAGGACAGCATGACCACCAGCGCCCTGACCGTTCCCTCCACCAGGCTGGGGGTGCTCAGCACCCTGCGGGCACCTGCAGGGCACCGTAGGGACCTGAGCAGCACATGATGAGGCACCCAGTGCGACCTGCCCAGCCCCTTCTGCCTCGCTGGTAGCTAGATTTTTTCCTGTGGACTTTCCTACAGCACTCAAGAGCTCCAAAAGCAGAATCACAGAATCCCAGACTGGTGGGGGTCGGAAGGGACCTCTGGAGATCATCTAGTCCAACCCCCTGCCAAAGCAGGATCACCTCCAGCAGGTTGCACAGGATCACCTCCAGCCGGGTTTGGAATCTCTCCAGAGAAGGAGACTCCACAACCTCTCTGGGCAGCCTGTCCCAGGGCTCGGTCACCCTCACAGTGGAGAAGTGTTTCCTCACGTTCAGATGGAACTGCCTGTGTTCCAGTTTGTGCCCGTTGCCCCTTGTCCTGTCACTGGGCACCACTGAGAAGAGTCTGGCCCCTTCCTCTAGACACCCACCCTTTAGGTATTGATAAGCGTTGGTCAGATCCCCTCTCGGTCTTCTCTTCTCCAGGCTAAACAGACCCAGAAGATCTTTATTATGGGAGCATCTCTGTGCCTTAAGCAGGAGCTACCCCTGAATTAAATGCAGGAAGCACACTTCCAGAGAGGGAGAAGCCAGTCGTGTGGAGCACTTGCCATTACACAGCACTTTCTGGATGGAAAAATCAGCTCCTGCTGCCCCCTCTCACAGGACAGCCCCCCAGGAGATCTGAATGTGGGGGGCCACATGTCAAGAGTGGACACGGGTCTCAGCATGCTGCCACAACTGCAGTGAACTTCATTGAGACCAGCGGAAATGGTGTCCCAAATCCTAGAATCACAGAACCCCAGGCTGGTTTGGGTGGGCAGGGACCTCCCAGCCCACCCAGTCCCACCCCTGCCATGGGCAGGGACACCCTCCACTAGCCCAGGTTGCCCAAAGCCCCATCCAACCTGGCCTTGAACACTGCCAGGGAGCCAGGGGCAGCCACAGCTTCTCTGGGCACCCTGGGCCAGGGCCTCAGCACCCTCACAGGGAAGGATACCTTCCTAACATCTCATCTCAATCTCCCCTCCTTCAGCTTAAACAATTTAATTTATTTCCAAACATTACCCACAGCAGGAGCAGGACCCAATCCTGCAGGGCAGGCAGCCTTCCCAGGCTGTCCCAGCCCTTCCCAGCACCTAGCCTCGCTCATGCATATTCCCTCGGGAGCGAAGCCAGGGCCAGAGCGGCTCCGGTGCTGAGGCTGGCAGCTGCCCGGGCAGCAGCTGGCAGCGGTGGGAGGCAGCAGGCGCCATGTCCCCGGACCCTTCCTCCGTGCAGGGTGCTGGCTGAAGGATTCCTCCGCACCCACGGTCCCCGGTGCCACGTATCAAACACTACCCCAGTTTTCAGCAAGGGCTTGCTCATTTCTGCTGCAGCTGGACCCAAAGTGGGCTGGGGGATGTTCTCCTCAGGGCAAACATCAGGTGAAACGGCTGGAGCTGGTGGGACCTCCAGGCTACTGAAACGAGCACACGGGAGCGGTGACTGCACAGAAAGCCTTAGCAGGATCAGAGGTGGACCTGCTTGTCACGCCTATAATCTCCTCCCATCATCTCCCTGCCTGCTCCTCCTTCCCTTGGTGTTTTCCTCTTCTCTCCCTTCGAGCTGGAGGGTGGATTCACGGCTTTCCCAGACGCTCTGCCTCCGCACTTCACCAGCACATCCTGGCTCCAGCCTCCGCAGCGCTCCCCTCCCAAAGCCTTTCCTTCCCTCCAGACAGGGTTTCACCCGAGACCGCTTCCCCCTTCCCATTCACTCCCTACTGCTGAGCTGATTTTCAAGGCTGAGCATCCTCCTTTGCTTCAGGGCTCTGCTTCCCCCCATCGCTCCCTGCTGAGGACACTGCCCGTCCATGATGCTTCAGCACTGAAGCATCACTTCAGGCACAACTCTCTGTGCAAAGCCCTGTGCTGAGTGCCCAAACACGTCTCCCCAGGCTCCAGTGCAACTGGGGTGCCCAGAGCTGGGTAACAACCAAGCGCCCTCCTCCCTCGCCGCTGCGTTTCGTTTGGCAGCTGCCCAGGGCACCGCGGGGCTGATCGTGGCAGCAAAGCCCACCGCCGTGCTGCAGGACAGACGGCTGCTGCAGGACAGACGGCTGCTGCACAGACAGCTGGGCACGGGGAGCAGCCCACGGGGGTGGCAGCAGCTGCATGAGACCGGGCAGGGGGTTCAAGTACTTGCCACCCCCCCAAAAACAACAGAGAAGCTCACCAGGGCTGCAGCACCCAGCGCCCCGCCATGGGGCGGGCACTGAGCTGGCAGGGGACAGGCAGGATGAGAGCACAGGCAGCACAGGCAGTGTCGCGCAGCCATCCCGGAAACCAGAGAGGAGCCCGGGCAGGGAGTCCTGGGTGTTGTCCAGGGACGCAGAGAAAGCCGACACGGAAAGCGGTCCCCGAAGCCCCGGCAGCACGTGCACCCCTGAGCCCCGCTGTCACCCAGCCCTCAGCCCCGGGCACTGGGGGCTGTGCAAATCCCCAAACCACTCCGCAGTGCGGCGGGCAGCCCGAAGAGCTCTCCTGCGCTGCTCTGCAGCAAGGCCAAAACCCCCCATGAACTGCCCTCTTTACGGTGAAGGGGGGGGGGAATCGGAAACACAGGGTGTCCCCAGCTTCTGGAGACTGCACACCACTCCTCCTCACGCAGAGCTGGCAGGGGCAGAGATCTGCACTGCCTCAACCCTTCCCCAGCTGGAACAGTATCCCGTCTCCCCCGCCGGGCTCCAGGACCTGCATCCCACCCAGGCTGCTCCCTGCGTTGGGCACCCGCTGCCAGCTAAAGCCCAGAGCATCCCGCAGGCAGCCAGCAGCACCGCAGAGCATCCCCCGTAGTTGTCTTCTCAGCGGTGGGGCCAGCCCTACCTTGGTGCCAGCTCCCCATGTCTCCAGCACAGCTCGTCGCTGCCAGGCTGCCGTCGCGTCCGAGGCAGCGCTTTCTGCAGAGCTGCCTCTTCCTCAACCCCAACACCCCCGCGCAGTGATTGATGTGTACCGCAGCCGAGCCAGGAACTGGGCTGCCTTCCCACCCCACCGCTGGGCTCCCCCCTCACCGGGAGCTCCGTGCCCACACCGCAGCCCCTCGGAGCGGTGGGAGGATCCCACGTGGATGCTGGTGCCAGCCCCATCCGCCCCCCTTGCCTGCAAACACCTGAGTCATCCCGGGCCAGGCACCGGAGAGCCGGTGCAGGCTGTGATCCTGCCAGGATCCTTCCCTGTGCATGTACCGGCAGGGAAGAAGAACTCACTTCTGCACTGGCTGCTCAGCAAGGAGATGGCCCCGCTGTACATCTTCATCCCGAGTTAATCTGGCACTTTCCTGCATCGCCCCCTCCCATCTCTTGCACGGGTCCTAGGGCAGCAAACGCCGCACTGCCTCCAAAACACGTCCCCAAGCACCCCACTCGCCCACGGCAGCTTGGAGATGTGCCAGCAGGGAGAGCCGAACAGAAGCTCTTTCACCGCCCCTGTCCACAGTGAGGTGCAGAGTGTGACACCCAGCACATCCCTGCCCACAGGGCACGTGGCTCCTTGTGTCCCCCCCCCCTTGTCCCCTGGGAGGGACAACACCACAGATCCCACACTGGGGCTGGGTACCGCACCGCAGAGGTGCCCTGGACCCCTGTAACCCATCAGCACCGAGCGCTGACACGGCAGGCGTGGATCCTGCCTTCAGGGAGGTGGTGGGAAAGCCCAGAGCACAGGCAGGGGCACTGGCAGGGCAGCTGCAGGACGGCAGCGGGTGCTGCCCAGCACCCCATACCCGGGCAGCCCCGGGGTGGGCAGGCAGGGCTGGCTGCAGGTCAGGCAGCTGCAGGCAGGGACTCAACAATATTTACCAGGTCCGGCCATACTGGCAGGAGAGCAGTGCTCAGGTAGCACCACCCAGTTTGGACGTACGCTGATGAAAACTCCAGAACACACCAAGCCATCAGGAGCCCCAGGGGAAGAAGCACAAGCCAGGCAAAGTCTGGCAACTTGCTGGCAGACTCCCAGCAGGCTCCTGCTATCGGGGTGCAGGCACCCACCCGTGTGCTCCGGCCACACAGAGCCTGACCGTGCTGGATGCAGAGAGAAGAAACCCCTCAGCCCCAACTGCCCAGTTGCTCACCAGTATGACTTCTCAAATGGTACCCACGGGTTGGGATGCTCACGGACCATCCCCACACCCAGGAACATCAGCCCTGGGGGAATTGGCGTCGCAGGGACCAGGTCGCAGCCCTGACACCCCTCCCCAGGAGCCCCCCGCAGAGCTGGGCACCGCTGAGCCAGGGAGCTGAGCTCCCACAGGTTGCAGCCATGGGGGTGTAGGGCTGGAGGCCACCAGGTCTTGGCTGCTCTGTACCTCTCCCACTGCGGTCGGGGCTGACGTCACCAATTTCTGAGCACCACAACTGTAAAACCTCCTTGTCCAGAGCTGCCCCATGAACAAGGAGGAGGAGACCCAGAAAGCAGAAGGAAGAGTCAGCCCAGAGCTGAGAGAAGAGATGAAACACAGACAGGAAAAGGAGGGGGAAAGGGAGAGACGGCAGCAAAGACCCCAAGACCCGAGCTGTGCCTCAGACTGGACCCGACACATCATAGGAAACACCTAATTTATCATTCGGGAGCAACCCCCCAGCCTCAGCTCAACCAAACCTCCCAGCCCCGCGGAGCGCTGCCCAGAGCAAGAGGGAGCCGGAGCTGCCGCTGTCCTGCGCCTGCTTGTCCCGGGGGAGCGAGCGAGCCAGCCCGGGGGGAGCAGGCGATGACCATGGGATGTCCCCCCTCTCTGATCAGTGCTGAACCCCATGAAATATCCCTGTGCTGGCTCCATAAGGCAGCTCAGGGAAAACAAGAGCAGAAAGAATCTTCCCTGCGGCCCTGGCAAGAAGCAATGATGCACCAAGCTGGGGGCACTCGGGCCCCGGGGTGCTGGGCTGGCAGGGACCCACTGCACTCGCTGCCCACTAACAGGGCCGGAGGTGTTCCTGATTAATTTGGTAGGAGTTAAACTCGGCAGGGGGAGAGAGGGGAGGAGGAGAAGGGCTGGCAAAGCCAATTCCTGCCCTGGAAATGCTCAAAAATCTATTGAAAAACTTCACCCAAACTTGCCTTTTTTTTTTTTAAAGTACCTTTTGATGACCACTAGCACTGGGCACATCCCTCACGTAAGGAAGGCTCGCAGAGGACAACCCTCCCCGTGCTCCGGCGTCCACGTGCCTGCCTGCAGGGCTGGAGGGGAGCGCTGGGGTGCGGCGGGGTGCCCAGGGCTGCTGCACAGCCAGCCCACCCAGGAACCCGCTGCCCCTCCGCCGTGCAGCCCTGGGGTTGAAGAAGGGCCAGCATAGCTCAGGGCCGGTGCGAAGGGCTGTCCAGAGCAGTGGGAGCAGGGTGCTGGGCCCCGCGCTGCACCATACCCGTGCTCATGGCCGGCGCTCCGGCCTGCACGGTCACAATGGCTTTTCCTGCTCGGGAAGAGGACGGTGGGGCCGAAGGGCTGTGGGGATCCAGACTTGCCAAGCGCTTCTGCAGCGTCAGCCCTTTGCCTCGTGCTGGAGAGAAAGCACCTTCCTCCCTGTGCTGTCCCCCCCAGGGCTGCCCCGACATGGGGTTCGTGCCCCCCCCGCCCCAAACCCGCACAGCAGGACCAGGGGATCGTGGCACCCGTCACCCCAGGAGTCTCGGGCAAGCAGGGGAGGGTGGCAGGGCTGTGCTGCCATCGCCTTGCTGCTGCGCTGCCTGCGTGCACCGCTGGCACCCTCCACGGGCTGGAAGCTCGCCCAGCTCCCGGCAGGGGAAACTGAGGCACGTGGGGACAGTCACACAGCAGCCGTGGCGATGTTCGCTCACTGCCTCCCACCCTGGTGGGGATGGAGGCTTTAGGGATGGGCCTCATCCTACAACCCTGCCCAGAGCCTGCACCCAGCTCCGACTCAGGCCTGTCGCTGCCACCCCACCCCCACCCCCGGAGGGGCAGGGAGGGGTGGGCAAAGGAGAAAACATGACATTAATCCTCAGAGTACTTCAGATCCAAGCAAGGGTTGATCATCACTTTTCACATCCTGCCACCAGCAGCACCCTGCAGCCGGTCACCCTGTGCAGGGACACCGTGCCCGTACCTGCCCTCCCTCCACAGCCCAAGCAGGAGCCAGGGGCTGTGGCACGCCGTGCCTCTTCCGTGCCCAAAGCGGCCTTTTCCCGAAACACCCCACTTGTCCCCATCACCATCTGTCCAGCTCTGTCCTCACATTAGCAAATAAGAGCTCAGCACCCGCCTCAGAAGTTCGCACAGGCTGGAGAAAGCACTGGAGGGGCTATTACTAGAATATTTGTGGGTTTTAACCCAATTCCCCTGCTTTCGGGATGCCTGGCTCATGCCTTCTGAACGCCCAAAGACACCAACACAGGCTTCACTCTGGCTTCTCCCCGTCCGACCCCCTCCCAGCCGCGAGGAGGAACGCGCGGCCAGGAGAGCGGAGCAACGGCACCCGCACGGCTGCGCAGCCGTGAGCCGCATCCCCGCCAGTGACAACTGATTGGAGCGGGATCAGGACCCTAAGAAACGCCAGAGCGTCACCAAATAAGATTAACAAGCACAGCGTGGCCTCCCTGCCCATCTCGGGGTTCCACATCCCGCTAACGGGCCGGGTCGGGGGTACCCGACCCACAGGATGAGGCCAGCTCCCCCGGGGCAGGAGCAAACCAGCCTGTCTGCTGGTGAAGACCCGCAGCTCCAGTGAGGAGCGGGTGGGCAGAAGAGGAGGAACCCTGTCCTGTGCACCGAAATATTGCTCCCCTCCCCGCTCCCCGCGGTGCAGCCGCTTCCCAGGCTGGCGGGGAGAAGGACACGCACCCTCTGCGGGTGCCCAGCCACGGCAGAAAAGAGCTTTTTAGCTTTTTCCAAGGCAAGGACAGCTCTGAGGCCTCCGAGATGTTCAAGCCTTGCAGGTGATTATCAGGAGACAAATGTTCTAAAAGCCAGATGGGACGGAAGAGGGATAACAGAGGGTGGGGAGAAGAAAAAGCAAGTTGGCTTGGAACCACCATGGGGTGGGAAGCAGCACAAGGGCTTCCTTCATCAGCTCTGACCTTCTGCAGAGAGGACACCATGGGATGCTGTGGGACACTGCGGGGATTCAAGCTACGTCAGCACATCTGGTGCTGCCGTGGAGAAAAAAACAATACTGCCGAGGAGAAGGTAACTCAGCCCTGCCCCAGGACCGCAACCGCGCTGCGGGGTGCAGCCCAATCCCCCCAGACACCCCCCTTCGTGCTGCCCACGCCAGGGTCCTGCCGCCTCCCACCACCGCAGAGGGCAGGACACGCTGTGCCGTGTCCATGGGTCCCGCGGGACGGTGTGGTGTCCCGCTCGTCGGGGAAGCCTCCGGGGGCTTCCCACACCGGCCAAGCTCACTCACATTTTCCAGTTTGTCTGGGACGGTGCCCCAGTGCCTGGGGTCCCCAAAGACACCCCCCACCCCGGGCATGCCCGGACCTGGTGCAAAGCTCACCAGGAGATGTGCTGGCCAGATCCGGGGCTCTGGCAGGCACCCATCAGGGGAACACCCCGCTTCACCGGACCTCGAGGGCAAGGAGGAAAGGGGCCGCCAGCCCTCCCCACCCGCCGCAGGGGAGACAGGGAGGGGACAGGCCATGCCACCAAGCCTGGAGGAGCAGGAGCAGAGCTGCCCCTGCCCTGCCCCGTGCCCAACATCAAGAACCCCACGTGCTCCCGTCCCCCCTCTCCTCTCCCATCAGCTCCGCACCGGGTCGCGTCCCCCAGAAGCTGGGACGCCATCTCCCCCCGGCCCCGTCCCAGCTTTGCTGCGGCACAATGCGAGAAGTGCCCACACACCAGAAAACCAATTCCTGGGAACGGATTCACTCCAATTCCCTTCCGCTTTATATCCTTTATCCATCCCCTGTTTGTCTTTCAGCAGCAATTAGCTCTGCTGGGCTGCTTTCCCTGCCTGTTTTACATTCAGGATGCATATATAATGTATATATTACATACTTTAAAGCAGCGTCATCACCGCACAGTCAAACATGCCGCGCACCATCACTTCAGAAGGTCTGAGTCCCAAAGCCACCGTGACGCCGGTCCCCAGCCGTGCCTGCAGCGACTGGCTCCGCAGCGCCCGCTCCTACACCCAAGTCCTAAAATATACATGTGGCATAGCTGGATTCCAGCTGCTGCGGGGAAAAAAAAAACTGTAACTTGGAAATTTCCACGCTCTGAAGCATTTCACAGATACGCAAAAGGACCAACAAGGTGTCACAGGAGCTCGAACAAGTCACAGGGCCGAGCGGGAGCCAGAAATAGCAACCATGAGCCTGGGCAACGTGTGCTGGAAGGACCACAGTGTGGGCGGCCAGACACCTTCTCATCAGGCTGCCCCAGAGCAGAAAACAACCTTCAAATGGTTGTTGGAGATGGATGGCAAGAGGTTCATGGCCTTGAACAACCTTTCTTACCCGCCTCAGACTCTACTTTGCTCAGAAAATACTCCACTAGTCTGGCTTCAATACATATTTGCAAGCAATTGCATTTGTCTCCTCGCAGAGCTGGGGAGAACCTGTCCTTTGACATCGGAGCGCCCAGACGCTACAGACACCCAAACCGGGGACAAACGGAAAAACCCTCAATGACTTGCAAAATGTAACCAAAAAAAAAGCCTCCGCTGCCATCGGGCTTCAGCCTGCTCTGCAAAAATCCTTCAGGAGAAGGAAATCAGAGGCTGGAAAGCACCGACCCGGACACGCCGGTGCTGAGGACACAATATTTCAGCCTCCGACCCGGCTGTGAGCTCCAGCGTCGAGGACAGGGCCGAGCCTCCCCAGAGGATTCCACCTGTGGGCAGTTCTGACCATTTACATCTCCGGGTGAGGGAACCTGAGCCCAGAAAGGACACAGAAAGATGCCCAAATAATATTCTGGAAGTATAACACTGGTACGTGTCCCTTGTCCTCGAGTTGGTTCAGGATAGCTCAATGGATTTACGGTTGTGCTGGGAGTCTCCTGCCTCCCGCCAGGAACAGGGAGGTGGGTGACCCCCGCTTTTGAACTGAATTACAGGAACACGTGCTGGGCCAGGAGCCCTGCAGCAGGGTTTGCAGGGACCAGAGATGTCTCCTCGCGCACGCACAGGAGGAGGGAGGTTGTCTCACCCTCCCTGCCAGGTCGCAGGGGCTGCCGGTGCCAGAAGCAGCACACCGGGAGGTCCGGCCAGGCTCTCAGGTTGTGGTCGTGCTCTCAGGTTAGGACGACGACGGCTGGATGCAGCCACCGCCTCACCGAGGTGACGGGGCACCAAACCCCGCGCCCCGGCCGTTGCCGGAGAGGTGGAGCTCCCTTTGCAGGCAGAGCACATCTCTCTCCAGCTCGGTGCTGGCGTACCTCGCGGCCAGGCTTGGGAAACAGCGATAAGATGAGGGAAAACAGCTTCTCTCCCTGCTCTTGCTCTGCCCTCCTTCCAGACAATTAATTTCAGCCCTGCGCCAGCCCGTGGCTGTCTTGCGGCGCCGCTGTGAATCATCGGCAGCGAAATGCTGACTCACAGAGGTGAGGCTCCGGATGCGGCTGACGTGGGAGCCCCGGTCCCCGCAGCCTCCCGTGTGCTCGCCCCCAACATCCCTCCTGCTGGTCCCCGCACCGCCTCTGCGAGCCCCAGGGAGGCCGCGGCAGCCCTCCACTGCGGCGGGGAGACGATGCTTCCAGAGGTCGTTTAACCCCCCTCGGCTCCACACAGGGAGCAGCTCCATCCATACCGGCCCGACAAGCCTTTCCTAGTTCCCTGCGGTGGAAACTCCTCTCCCTGCATCACTGCCTGCGCCAGGGCTTTATCCTCACCACAGCAGAGAGGTATTCTCCAGCATCTCACCAAACCTCCTTCCCTGTAGCTCTGGGCTGTGGCTGGTCCGTGTCCCGAGGAGTGAGGGCAGAGCTCCTTCTGCCTTTCCACTATTTCAAGCTCTGCAGCTCCCCACCATCCCCAGGCCACCGTGACCCCTCCACGGGAGCAGCCCCGCAGAGAGCTGGTGCCAGCTCAGCCCTGCGTGGAGGAGAAGGCAACAGCCCTGGTAGCTCACTCAGCCCAGGGACAGCAACCCCCTGCGGCCACCACTCCACCAGCAGGACCCGTGGCCACCTCGACAGGACAGTGACTTCCCAGGTCCATCGGGTTCCAGCCTTGGTCACCCAGAGGCAATCTGGAAGTCCTCAGAGAGCAGCAGGTCTACAGAGTCTCTGAACTGCTGCCCATGGAGGTCCCTGCAGGACCAGCCCCAGGAGCTCCTCTCTGCTTAACCCTGGAAGAGCAGAAAACAGCTGGGCACAGAGCACTGCTGGATCCAAACCAAAAGCATTCGATTCCTCCTCCAGCCATCAGGGCCTTGACTGTGCCATGAGGGTCTGGTCCACGTACCACAGCTGGATGGACCTTGGGGTTCACCTCTTGTTTCTGCCTGGCTCCTGCAGATCCCTGTTAGCCAGGACAGCAAGGCTTTGCGATCACAGCGCTGAGATTCGCCATCTGGTACGTAACCACAGCTTTCTGGTACGTAACCACAGCTTCCTAAGACCCCTCACGCCCACACTCCTGTCTCAAGCCCCCTCTCTACGTTCCCTCTTCACGTCCCGCTATTTTCTCTGTTACTCAGATCAGTCACACAGATGGATGTTTTAGCATCCAAGTCTTTTTCCAGACAATCACCACCTTTCCTGATGCTCTCCATTTCCAGTAAAGCAGTGTCCCCCTCACCTCACACCAAAAGCATCCTTCCGTTCCCAACGACCTGGCTCCTCTGCCCAGCAAGCACGTAGGTGTGCACACAACGGGCAGGACGAAAGCCCAAGCTCACAGGCACCACATCTCCCAAGCAGGACTCAATTGCTGCAGAAGCACCAGGGCACTTGGGGGCCACGAGAAGCTTTTGTGCTCGCCCATCCCCTGTCACTACCATTCACCTCATCCAGTCCTCCCTGCCACCACGAGGTGCTTGCAGGCATCATCCCTCCATCCACCCGTGAGCCTTGCACCGCACGTCCATCCACGTCACTGCATACACATGGAGCGTCACGGCCACGCTGCCCGGAACTCACCCTTCTCCCATCGCCCCCAAGCTTGCTCCCTCCCACCTACTTTGCCAGGAGCGTTAGGAAAGACGTCAGACCGACATAGCATGATGTTCTCCTGCCCAGCAGGATGGTGTGAGGTCAAGTAGGGTCACGCTAGGAACATGAAGGATAGCGGGAGCATTCCCTCTTCACCTTCTCACCAGCCTGTGAGCAGACCTCACGCTGCCCCGAGTGAGCTGCTGCCTTGTCCTGCTAACCAGACCAAGGCTGGCCCACCACATGACAGCATGGCATCAGGAGGACCCAGTCCTACCACAGCTCCTGCCTTCAGGTGAGGAAGAGCAATGAGGTTTGAGCCTGCTGGCGGAGGAGATCACCACCAACTAACCACAAGAGGCTGCTCCCAGTGAAACTGCAGGGACGCGTCAGCTCCTCTCCCCCCCAGCAGAGATGACAGGTCTAGCCCAGAGCCTGGCTGGCGATGGAGGGCAGGAAGGTCTCATCAAGGCTGGCTGGACCAGTCCCTTTCTGAAGACAGGCCCACGCCTGCCGTACACGCAGGCCTTAAATCAATGTAGGGCTTTGACGGCTACTACAGACACCTTTGCCAGGAGAGGTGGTTGCTTTCCAGCCCTGAGCAAGCCTGGGCTCTTGAGTTGGAGTGCTCTGCAACCACTGACCTGACCTGGAGGTCCTGAGGGATGCTGAGCTGGGGAAAGGGAGTCAAACCCAGGGCTGAGGCAGCCACTGAGCACCACAATGAGAAGCAGACAGCGGCTCTTCAGCGACAGGGTGCACGACGGTCAGGCTGGAGCTGCCAAGTGATGATTTGGATCAAGTGGGGAAAAATATGAGTGTAAAGGCAGCGAGGATGAGATGATCCTGCAGCAACACACTCCTGCGAGGGCAGTGATCCTGTGGAACCCCTCCACAAGCTTTGGGATCCACCACACGGAAGAAGCCCACGGCACGGGGCTCTCCCACCTCTCTGAACGGGGCTGGCAAAGCAGCTCTCCTGTAACAAGCTCCGACTTAATTGACACGTGTTGAATCTGTGTTTGGGCAATTATGTTTTTATATTATGTCAGCAGTTGCCAAGAGCCCGGACATCTGCTCGCTCATCATGCGTGAGCCAGGCAGCACAGAGACATTTGACCCCGGAGCAGGATGCTGGGCTTGTGCAAACACAGCTGACAGGCAGAAAAGTGCCTCCCCCACCACAAACCACGCTGTCCTCCAGTGGCATCACCTTCGGGAGATGGGCAGCGACCTGCTGCCCGTGGTGGCATCCCCTGCTCCCAGGGTAATAAAGCAGCCTGAGCTTATTTCACCAAATTACACTCCGGAAGCCTGGCTCAGCTCCCCTGCAGCTCCCAAGGCATCGTGCTATGGGTCAAAAAGGAGAAAAGTTAGAGGGAGGGAAAAAAAAAATAAAGCAAAGTTAAGAAGCCACGGAGGGAGCTCGTAGGGAGAGGGCAGGGCTGTCCCCCAAGTCAGCCTTGAGTTAGGCCGCGACGGCAGCTCACCAGCTCAGCTGCCAGCGCCGAGAGCAGCCGGGGCAGAGTCCGTCCCGAGAGACCAAACCCTCCGTCCAGCTTGCTCCCACCACGCTTTGGCCCCAGCCCTTCCGGCACCAGAAAAAAAAGAGAGGGAAGAGGAAGGTGACCTCTGCTGCGTCCTGGGGAGGGGGGACGGGATGGGGTGGAGGCATCTCCTCCTCCGAGCCTGCCAGGATGCAAAAGCTGCACATCGTCCTCCCTGCCGCCCTGGTCCCACCACACACGGCGGCACACAGTCATTTTGCAAGATCTGGTCACTATTGGGCCATTTAAAACAAGGTTTCACTCCTACCCTTTCCAGTGAGACCTCCCAGCTGAATAAATAAGTTCAGGAATAAAGTGCTGTGACCCCTCGCAGCGGACAGCTTGGGAAGCCAAGAAACACCTTCCAGACAGCATCATTAACATGCAAACTCAGATCTCTCGACTGGTGGGTCAGGAGAACAGTGATTCAGCCCTTGCAAAACCACCCCGGATTTCTCCAGATGAAAGTGCAGCCCAGATACCACCCATCAGCGAGATGAAAGAGCTGGTGCAGAATGCAACCCCCAGCCACCCCCGGTCCCCTGGTTTGCTTTCCCTGCTCCGGGACGCCCCTGTGAGCACGTGGGACAGGACCAGCACCACCAGCCACAGCATGCCACATGCCATCTCCAAGCCTGGATGCTGCAGCATCATGTTCTCGGCAGACTACGACTTGCCTGCTTAGTGCTCTGGGGATTTCTTTGCTTTCCTCGGCACCCCCAGGTCCCTCCAGTCTCACCCCTTTTCCCCTCCAAAAGCCAAGGCCTGCACCCGCCCAGCCCGGGCACCAGCACCCTTTGGGGCTGCCAAAGGGCCAAGGCTATTCCAGAGCTCCCTGGTTTCAGCCTGACACCCTCCCACTTCAGCTCCCTCCCCCGACAACAGCCACTCGGGAGCACAAGCAGAAATGTCTACCTGTCACCAGCCGGCTGCAAACCATCCCCTGCTCCCAGGCAGAGCCGCTGCCCCCCCAAGACCCACCCCTGCTCCCCACCAGACACCCACCCCCAAGCACCTCCAAACCAGCTCAGCAGGCAGATGCAGGCAGGCGGCGATGACCGCCTCGCTGCCTCCTCAGGAAGAGAGCCTGGTGGCGAGGCTGCACCGCGCCAGCACCATCGCTGGCTCTCAGGGACAGGGGCACGTCCCCACAGGGAACGGCTTCCCAGTCCCCTCCCCGAGCGGGGACAGCCACACCGCCACACAGCACCGTACACCAGTATGGCCTCACCAGCCCGCGGGCTGACGGGGACCCCAAAGCTCAGCCCAGACCCAACCCAGAGCACTGCTCCCACCAGAGCACGGCAGCTCGGGAGCGACGGGCGCAGCGAGGACGGGTCTTCACAGCGGGATCCAGCGGGAAACCAGGCAGCCCCTGCGCAAGAAACCGTACAGCCACCAGCAAACCGCCCCCGCTGGCTGCCTGCATTCTGCCCGCTGCTCCAGGAGGGAGCCCCGGGGAGGCGGGATGGGTGGAAGTTCATTAAGGCTGCTTGCAAAACCAAAGGTTGCACAGCTTGTCCCCCTCCTTCATGCCAGGCAGCCCTGTAAAGCCAGGAATGCGCCTCTTCCAGGCAAACACATACCTTCCGAAAGGCATGCTTGCACTGTCAGCAGAGTTTGGAGCACACTAGGAGCAGGGAGGCACGAGATTTATGATACGAGGGTGCACGCGGGGCATTCAGCTCTTCCAGCAAAGGTTCGGCAAGAAGCACAGGCTGTGGGCAGTAATGTTACAGGGGAGGGCAGGGGGGGAAAGCAGGTTGCTTAACGTTTGGCACAGAACATCCTCTAATGTGATGGCACGTGGTGAACCAGCCCTGTGGATGCACTGAAGGGTTTCAGCCACCACCCAGAGCAACCTCCCCTCCTCCAGCCCCTGAGCAGTCATCGACACAGCTCCTTCCCATGCTGCAGGACGTCATTGGATCCAAAGACTTCCCAAGTGCCTTAAAAACACCCGGCATGGGAAGGTCGTAAAGAAAAGGCACCCACGGCCACAACTTACACAGGCAGGGCTGCAGTCACCCTGAGCAGGGACACCTGAGCAGTGCAGCCACCGACACCTCCCCAAACCCTTCTGCACCACCCAGCCTTCTGCACCCCCCGACTGTCCCCATCTTGATGTGGCCACCAGCTAAGGAGGACCGAAGGTGCCCAGGCTCCATTGCCACATCTGTCCCAGAGGGGAAACACGCTCCTCCAGCATTTCACAGCCAGCCCACCCTGCATCCGCAGCCCCCAGTCCAGCCACAGGGTGCAGGAGCCTTGGGGCTCCCCACTTTTTGCCCTGCTCCGGCACAAAATGGCAGAACCAGGCAGGGAAGCAGCAGTGAGCTGGAAGCCCCAAACAAAAGGGTCAACAGAGCTTCAAGAACACTTCCTGCCTCAGGGTGAGGGTGTCAGTGATCTTGAGCAGAAGAACCCCAAATTAGGGTTCAAGAATGCCCAGAGACACCCTGGGGTGCCCTTCTGCCCCAGCACAGTGTGGCACGGCCAGCAGAACCCCCCGTTGTGCTGCCCGGGGACAATGTGGGCAACGCCGGAGCAGACAGGCAGCGGCGCCTGCAGCTGCACTGGGGATGGTACCCAGCAAGCTCCACCTCTGCTGGTTGCTTAGCGACCAGCATCCCGCAGGAGCCACCTCGCCCGCACGTCCCTGCCAGCAGCACTAGCTCTGCTGCAACGGCTCTGGCAGCGGAGGTGAGAGCAGAAACCTCCACCTGGTATCCGCCAGCTACCCCCTTCCCCCCGGGGCCTGGCTGTGCCGGGGACACGCTGCGCCCCATCAGCCCCCCCGCCAGCCCCACGCCTTGCCGCAGACCCAAGGCCTACAGGAAAGGGAGCAACACTTTTGGATGAGACAGACCTCCCCCCCCAGTTGCTGCCTCCAGAAGCTGACAAATACTAGATAGGGAAAGGAAAAGGACAAGTGGCAACCACTTCACGCCGTCTGAGCCCATCTCAAGCCGTCAACCCATCTGACCGGGAACGAGCATCTCCCGTACCACCACACAACCTGCTTTCCCAGGAACACCGATGCCTTTGAGCCCCCCACCCTGTGCTCTAGTCGGCATCTTCCCTCGCAGCTTGGCTCCCTCCTAGCGAGTCCCCAAGCTGCAAAGGGCAAGTCACAGGCCTCAGCATCGCTGCTGCTTCCCAACCGATACAGGCCAGCGTACTTGGGAAAATCCCTCTAATTATCTCAAAATTGCTTTGCAGGGAAGAAAATGCTCCAAGTTCATGGGAAGAAAAGCAGCAGATCAGTAAGTGAAACAGGCAGGAGCTGGAACTCGAGGAAGAGAATTGTTCTTGCAAACATCTTTTTGGACACTGCCTGCAATTTATGCTGCTGTTCATCTCACTTCTGAGTGAAGACAGATTAGCTGGCTGGAAATAGGAGCAGGAGATTGCTGTATTAACCATGGAAAATCAAGACCAGAAAATAGACCTTCTGGGGCTTCCTTAAGCTGTCGCCAGCATTTGGTGTCTCTACCAGAGGTCCAACCTCTCGTGGGTCAGAGCTATAGAGCAAACCAAGCTTTTCCTTCACCTTAGCATCTGGAAATCTGATTAATCATCGGTGCTGCACGAAATCACTGCGGTCGCCAGCACGTTGCCCCAAAGTCTCGTTAAAAAAGCTGAGGGACTTCCACAGCCTTTCAACTTTTATGTAACAGCTTCGTTGCAGCCTGGCACTGGCTGCCAGCACCGCAGGAGGCTGAGGCCCTGTGCATTAAAGTAGCCCAAGGTACCTGCAGCTGGGTCTGCAGAGGCTGCTCTCCCAAAAATCCCCACCGTCCCCTGGACCCACACCCAGGGCCACGCCTGATGGCAGGAGAGATGCTCCTGGCCGGCGTTGCCCAGCATCCCATGCCCAGCTTGCTCACCAGCATCATCAAAACCGAAGGTTTTTCAGTGAAGTGGAGCAGAATATCTTAGGTGGGTTGGGTTTTTGTTTTTTTTTTAAGATATGGGAAGGAGAGACTTTATACAACAAAATTACTACCACTATAGGTTTTTTTTAAACCAACCAACCAAAACTCCAAAAAAACCCCATTCTTCTTTGAATGCGGGTTTAATAAGGCACAGAGGACTGGTCAAAGGCACCAGCAGGACCAGGGCAGCACCCGGGAGCCACAGCAGGCTGCTCTGCTAAGGCCCACGCCGTGCTCCCTCGTGCACACGAGCAGCCAGCTCCTGCTAGAGAGCAAACTGCCGACACCTCCTCAGGCACTGGCTCGATCTGGTCCTGAGCCTACAAACAAAGCCACCGCTTGGGATTTGTTCCATTTGCTTTGTATTATTCCCAAAGACAAAGCTTAAATTTGCTTCCCCCCCCCCTTCAGCTGACAGTTGAAGTCTGATCTAGCCCTCAGGTGCAGGCAGGTCTCTGCACCTCGCTGGGTGCAGGCAGCTGGGGGGGTGCAGGTCTGCTCCCACTGCCCGGACTCGCACCTGCCCACACCGTGCCTGCAGACCCCATGGAGGACTCCATCCCAGGTATGACACCACGTTCGCCACTTAATTTTAACCTCTTCCATCCCTGGCACTGCTCCTCCGCTTCCACACAACCAAATGCCAAGCCTGCCAGAGGGGCGGCAGGAATCAGAGTGATTTAGGTGCTGCACAGATATAACCCTGACAAACAGCTGTACAAACCCACACCAGGCTCAAAATGGGGAGAGATGCACGGAGACTCCCCGCTCCCACTGCAGGACTGCTCCAGCCTGGTGTTCCCCCATCCAGCATCCTCCAGGCCTCACCCCAGGGGGGACCCACCACGCCAGCCAGCACGAGGCGGACATTTTCTGGTAAGCAAATATTGCTGGTTTTCCCTCGCTCTCCCCCCAACCCTTCCATTTTACCTCTTGGACAATCCTGAGCAGTTGTTTTTCTCGGCAGTTTAATCTCTCTCTAGCTCCCAGAGGATGTATGCTTAGTGCCTGCAGACGCTCATCTAGCTTTGATGTGTCTCAAATTCTACCCCCAGGCAGGTGACGTGTATTCAGGGAACTCGGACAATTAAATGATGACAGAAGGAAGGGCTGGAGAAGTTTAAAANAAAAAGCAAACCTGAATGAAGCCTCTCCTCCCCACCACACCCACGGGCAGAGCCCGTGGTGATCACCAGTGCCTCCCGCTCTCGTGCTCAGAGAGGAAGGTCCCAATCCATAGTGCACAAACCCCTGCTCCTGGCACAGAGGGGACACAGGGAGCAGGACCCCATTGCCACAGCTGAGCTGGCCCTGCCATGGCCCAACCCAAGGGAGAAATTTGTGCCCAGGACCTCCTGCCCTCCCAGCTAAACTGGGGCAGCCTCAGCCAGCACCGAGGACGCAAAGCCAGTGGCAGCTCCCAGGCAGATCTGGGCTCAGCAAGGTCCAGTCCCACAGAGCCCAGCCTGGCTGCGGTGCTGCCGGGCACGGAGCAGTGATGCCACGGCTGCCACAAGCACGAGGCTCCAGCGCTCTCACCACGGCGTTAGGGGAACAAGAGAGAAATGCCTTTTATACCCGGCAGCCGACCCCCATGGGTTCGGTGCTTCCTGCTCCAGACGGTAGGCAGGACAGCCGTCCCACAGCTGGGAGGAAGGTGCATGGCGGGAACAGCACAGGCAGCTGCCGGAGGCTGCCCAGGGCTGGGCGTGCAGGCAGAAGGTACAGTGGTCTTGCCTGGACCAGGCGTTGGATGGGTGACGGCCACGCGGGGACGCAGGCAGGGCTGTAGCCCTGGCAGAGCACCAACACGCTGCGCTCACCCCTGAGCTGGCATGGCACCACATGCCTCTGCTTGTCGGTCCCTGGTCACTCATCAGGGACCTGAAGGTGGCCCGTGATGGCTGTGTCCTAGAAGAACAGAGAAGGCTAGACTTTCCAAGAGATGGAGCTGCCTGTCTCGGGCATCGGGTGGATGAGGCGAGTGGTGGCAAGGCCACCTGCCACCCCAGACAGCCTCTCATCCCGACCAGCATCACCCCACCGGGGCCAGCACAAGGGACACACTTGAGGATGGCTCTGGAGCGTGGGTTCCTGATCCATGCCAGAAGCACCCACATTTGTCCAGCTCTCCCCAGCCTGCCCCAACTTCGGGGCATCCCTCCAGGGCACCGGTGCAGCCACAGCCACCAGGAGCCACTGGCATGGGGGCTGCATCACCAGTCCCTCTTGGTGCGAGGCAGCACGCACACCGCTCAGCGCTGCGTCCCCTGCAACAGCATCAGGGACAGGCTCTGGGGCTGTCACCGGTGGCAGCAAAGGGGTAGGATGGCAATCCGCCCGGCACGGCCGCAGCATCCCCCAAGTCTCCCCAGCAGCTGAACGTCTCCATCTCCCTGGCAACATGGGTACCAGCGCCTTCTTACTTGCAGCTGAGCGGTCTTGTGCAGCAAAAGCCACACTGAATCTGCAGCAGGATTGCAGCAGCCCTCTCCTTCCCTCGCCCTCCTGCCCTCTCCATCCAAAACTCATCCTTAAAACATAACCTTGTGGTGAGGAACAAGAAGCATCATGAGGAGCAGCAGCAATCCTGCTCACACCATCAACCACTACCGCCATGGGACTTACTGGGCGCTGCTGGGCTTTTGGCTGGAGGAAAGTGGAACCTGTGCAGCAGCTACATGCAGAGCACCGTATGCGGTCTCAGTGCCAGCTACCTCAAACGGCCTGGGCCATCACTTGGACATGCAAGCAGGATGAGCATCCTCCAGGTAACACCAGTGCTAAAGAGACCCAACCTCACTCTCCATCCAGCATGTCTGGTGGCCTTAGAGGCTCCGAAAGCTCCTCACTGCAGCAAAAAGCTCCATCTGGTGCCCTGCCAGCTTCCGCATTGCCCTACCAACTGTCCTGCCCTCTCTGCAGGTGGGGAAGGACGCAAGCCAAGACCTGAGTCTTGGGGCAGCATATGGCTCCATGAAGAAATGGCCCTTTCCAGAGGTCCCTCAGCAATGCCACAGCAGAGAAAATACCAGTCGTGCTGAGGGCCCTCGCAGCAAGCTGCAATGAGGGGAGCAGATCACGACCCATAGAACCTGTTGGCCTCCCACCAAGCAGCTCTCAGCACCTGCTCTTGTAGCTGCTGAGGATGGGAAGTGGCCCAAACACTGTTTAACTCCTTCAGCAACAGGGAGGAAAGCCAAGAAAGGAAAATCAAAAGCCTCTAAGCCTCTGTCCCAGAATAAAGGAGAGAGCAGCAGGGGCTGTGGGGGTGCTGGGCTGGAAGAAGCCCGGAGAGGTGCCACCACCAACACACACCAGTTGGAAGATGATGCCCTGCAGCATACCCACACCATGGCCGGGAGCTCTCCTGCACGCGGTCCAGCCTTCACGCCCACCCTTGGGAGCCAGTCCTGCAGGATCCCCACCCCACACTGTGGCTGGTCAGATGGTGCCTGCAGCTTCACATCCCTTGGGTCCTGCTGTGCCAGAAAAAGCTGCTGAAACGCCAGTCCCAGGTGGCAAGTCCTCCCGTGCAGGGATCTGAGAACAGACAGCTCTTCCTTTCCACCCAACCCCAGTGGGATCACCAGTTTAGCAAGGTGGGACTCCGGCTCAGCCCTTCACACCCTTGGCCAAAACCAGTGGTGAGGGTGGTACATCACACGGGTACAGAGCTCTCTGCCACGCTGAGACCTGCCGAGCACTTGAGCGAGCGCACGGCCATTGGAGCAGCAAAGCTGCATCTTCCAAAGCAAGCCACATCTCCTAACGCCCGAGCAGAAAGTGCCACATGTCAAAGATCCCAACACGGCTCCCAGGCAGAGAAGCCTTCAACAACAAGGCAGAGGGAGTCAGAGACAAGTGGGCATCCCAGCTCACCCCACACGGCACGGGGGAAGCCCTGCTCCTAACTGACGTGATGCAGAAGAGGTTAAAAGTACCAGCCAAAGCAAGCAGGGTGTTTGGCCAGAAGCCAGCCTTTCCCAAGCTGAGTTTGAGGGAGCTGGCAGCTCTCACCAGCCTTCGGGGCACACATTGCCACATACCGCAAACCTGTTTGTTCAGCCCAGGCCAAAGCAGCTGGGATGGCACAGAGCAAGCTTCATTGACCAAGGCACGTCTCGAAGGGAGGATGGGCCCGAAATCAAGAGGAAAGTGCACAGGCAGCCCCAAGCCAGGGTGGGGGGAGCAGGCACAGCGCTGTCACCCACGCAACACCCGCCCTGCAGCAGTGCTGCCAGCTCCGGATGGCTGTGGCAGGGTCCCGCAGTGCCGCCTGCCCAGCCAGGGTCCCGCCGCCGGACAGGGTGCAGGGCACAGTGAACAGCTTCATCTTCCTAACTACTCCATAAAACAGACCGACAGCGTTTCTCGGGCAAAAGGTGATCCTTGCAGCCTCCTGGGCCATTTCTTATAATAAGGATCTAATCCTGCCCAGAGTGCTGAGGAGGGACCTCAGCAGCTGCTCTGTGCTCACCTGCACTTTGCAGCCGTTAGGAACCTCCTGGGAGCACAGTGATGGGCTCAAATCATCTCAGCGCTGCATCTGGACAGCACAGGGGGCTCTGCGTGGGGGACGGGGCTGTGGAGCTGGCCATGCCCTGCTGGCCCCTGTGCGCTTTTTTGGATGGGGCAGGGGCTGCCCAAAGAGGTGCCATGGTCAAATGGAGCCATCAGATCCCAGGCAGGGACCAGGCTCTCCAGATAGGCACCGGGACCACCAGCTCTGCAGCCATCCCTCCCCTCCTACTCCAACCCTCACACAGGGATGGCACCAGAGCGGAGCACGGGGCTGTTCCAGTGCAACGGAGAGGGAGACTGAACCAAAGGGTGTTACGGTAACAACCGCCACTCTCTGAACCCAGCTCAACCAGCTGCACTCCATGGCTGACCGCTGCAGAGCACCAGCAAGGCACCGCAGATACACATCAGAAGCAGGCAGGGGCGTTGCAAACTATGTGGACCACCCATCACCAGTGATGGCAGAGAGCAGCTCCTGTCTCCAGGTCACCACTGCCCCTGTGGCAATCACCACGCGCGGACAGAAGCAAGCAGAGGAAGGTAGAGACCACGGGTTCAGCTGTCTTGCACTGGGATTGAGCAGTCAGGGGAGATCAGCTGCCTTATCTGCAAGAACACAGGACCAGACACCCCAGAAACCACAAGGCCAGCCTGTAAGCAGCATGTTGGAAGAGGAGAGGAGCTTGAGTAGGCGAAGAGCACCTAGAACAAGGGGAGCCACCGAAGGGAGCCCAGCTCCGGCACATGCTCAGCCCTGCCTTCTCCCATCTTCTCTTTCCTTCCCAAGGAAGGCCCAAGCTCTCTGCCTACAGTCATCATCTTCTGGTCTGCAGCCCCAGAAGAGCCCTGATCTGGGTTTAAAGCAGTGGCTAAAGTGCCATTTTCCCCAAGGTAACAATCACATCTTGTGCATCACTTCTGAGGCGGGTGGAGTTGGAAGGGATCTACAACAATCATCTAGTCCAACTGATTGATGAGCATCTCCTTTGAGCAAGCTCCCATGGAGACAGTCTTTTCCTTTCACTCCTGCCTACCAAATCCCAGCAGCAAGCCCTTCATGACATCCAGGAGGCGGGATATTACATCAGCTGTGAGGAAGCTGTAGAAATACAGAGAAATGAACAGCTTAGCACCAGCACAATCGCTGTGCCATGACGGGACCGTCACCAACCCTTCCAGAAGTGGGGGACACCTCCCTCGGCACAAAGCGCCAACTGACCTGGGCTGTGCCGGCAAGGTCTCACTTGCCCGGACTTGGCAGAGAGCTGGGACCCTCAGGTGACCGGCACGTGGCTCTGCGAGCACGCCCGAAGTGTGCAGCCACACCATAGTTCTGCTGTGCAAGTGCTTCCCCAAGTCCCTGGTGCTGGTTCGCACAACTGAAAGCGGGAAACACGAAACCAAAGGCACGCAGAGCCGTGCCACCAACCCCTAACTGCACCCGGGACACCAAGGCCACCAGTGAAAGCGAGGGGTGGCTGGGTACCACGGGTGGCCATGGAGGTGCTGTATGTCCTCCTGCTCCCCGGGCCACCCCTGTGCAGGGACCCACCCCACGCCGGGGCAGAGCTTACGGCCAGGCACGGCCCAGAAGCCGAATGCTCCCACGCTGGCGGTGGCTGGTGCCCAGCCTTCCTCGCACAGAGCCCCAGAGCGGAAGCACACAGGCACCCCGTCCCCTGCCCGAGGGAAACTGAGGCACGCAGCAATGCAGGATCACAGGCAATCCACCACCAAAGTTGGGCCCACGCCTCTGCCCCCAATTCCAAAACTGGTCTTCCAGCACCCAGACTCTTCAGCGTCCAGACACGGGACAAGAATCCCCGTTGTTCTCCTCGCTTTCCCTACAGACGCGTGGCCCCGGACACGGGCAGAGCTGGCGTCTTGCTGGACCCACGAAGAGCCCTCCTGGAGGGATGGTCTTTGTAGCACCACGGGTGAGAAACCACTCACAAAAAGCAACGAGCTGCCCCGTTCAGAGCCAGGGACACCCCTAAGCCCAGAGGAGCACATCACAGCGGCCCACCACGGCCCTCGGCCCAGGGCGCTGCCCGGCTCTGCGCCCTTCAACTCCTGCGGGCCCCGGGTTCCGCGGACGCAGTGAGGCCCACGGCGCGCCTGTCACCTGGGAAAGGGCCAGGACAGCAGGGTGCAGCCACGGAGCTCCTTGTCCCCAATTTTCGGATGACAACACCTTCCTCCCATCCTGGGCCCAGAGCGAGGGGAGCGCTGCGGCCTTGCTCTCCTGCCAGGCTCACGCTGAGGGTCAGGGAGTGAAAGCAGAAGTGAGACCTTGTCCCCCCAGCTATCCCCGGACTCACATCCTCCGTGGGACGCACAGAAGCGGTTCACCCCTGGTGTCACACCCACAGCACCGTCCAAACCCGCCGTGCACCGGGGCCCTGGAGCGGAGCAGTCCGCCCGGCCGGGGAGACCCTGGCGGTCTCCGAGAAGACCTGGGCCACAAGCCCTCGACTCTTTCAGGCATCCCAGCAATTTAATCCTGCCGCTCAGACCTATCGCTGTCCTCTGCCGTCCTCTGCTCCCGGGTCCCAGGGCTGCCGGCCTCCCTAGGATGCACCTCAGGCTGGCCGTGCCCCCCCCCACACCCCCTGGGCTCAGATCCACACCTGACAAAACACAACGGCTGGTTTGCAAACACGCCGCCGCCTTCAAATCCTCCACACAAAAAAAAGAGCATGGAAATTCAGCGTTAAGCGTGACGTCCCAAAGTCGCTCCGTCAGCGGGCAACGACTCGAGCAGCTGGCAGGAGCCTTTCTGTTGGCAGAGGGGCTGTTGCCCAACTCCTAACTAAACCAGGAAAAAAATCCCAACACATAAAGAAAGCCAGAACAAGGCCAAGCCCAGCAGTTTTGTGCTTTGGTGGTAGCAGGCCAGATCTCCAGTCCTGCTGGGGTTTCTGGCAGATGAGCCTCCCTGCAGCACCAGCTCCGTGCTGAGCAAACCCCTTCTACGCTACAAAACCCACTCAGCCTTTTGTGGGATCTGGAAAGGAGAATAAAAGCTTTGAGGATAAACTCACTCTGCTTCCAGGGGCTCCTCTCAGCACGCTGCTCGGGCACAATTCAGAACCTGCAAAGAAGAAACCAGATTTGGTTAAAGAGAGAAGGAGAAAAAGCCCTTCCCAGAGACGATGGCAAGCGCACGGACATTAGCCAGGCACTACATCACAAGATGGTGCCCGCACGGCTCGAGCGCTGCGTTTAGACTCCACACAGATCCTCTTGCTGGAGAATGTAAGCTCCAGATTACGTTAGACACCGCTTTACTCTCAAAAAGACTGATGTGAAAACAGCATCTTCTCACGCAGTCAGCCTGCCTGCCGCACGCGTGGCGAGCCAGCTCTGCTCGTTGAAGTGATAAAAGCAAACATTTACTACAGGCAGTGCCGCAGAACCAACACACCTCCGAGAAGCAAAGCAGATACCCTCCTGGCTCGCGCCACTGCGCGCTACCCAAGTCCTGCTTGCAGGGCCATCTGTGCCACCCCATTGTCACTCGTCCCTCCGGCTCACCGGCGCGGCCTCCGCGGTAACGCTGAGGGCAACATCTGGTCGGCAGGACTTCTACCCCGGGTAACGACGCCGGTCAGCGATGCAGGACCGACGGGAGCCAGCCCCGCTCACTCATCCGTGGAGTGACCAGCAGCTCTGGCACACCAGGAGTAAAATCAGCAGTTTTATTAGGAACAGCCCAAATCCTGCCACAGCATTTTCAGGGTCGCTTTTTAGATGACAACTGCATCTAACGGGGGAGGAAAGACTGCCCAGCAGGCACTACAGTGACACAGAGAAAGGACAGTGTCACAGCACAGCAAGGATACCTTCGGCTTTTCCAAGGGTTAATTTTCAAACATACCTTCAACAGGCAAGGACCATCCCCCCCGTAAACACAAAAGCAAAGCAGGCAGGACGGCCCGCCTGTGCAAAGCACCCACGTCTCCCATGGATTCAGCAAAAACCTTTCACTCTCCGGAAGCAAACGTCAGTTGTGTGTAGCCCGACACAGCTTGCCCTGAGCGACTCCGATCCACAGCAGCTTCCCTGGGAGCTTGCTTGGGGCACAAAAGCTGTTCCGCCTTCCCTTTGGACAGAGTGACACACAATGACTGATGCATGGCTGGGCAGCTACTCCGTGGGGTTCCGGCCATTCCCTCCCGGACAAGGACAGGACCTGCTGCCGCCCCCCAGGCAGAAAACTCGATGCAATAAGGCCGGGAGCTTTGGCATCTCCAAGGAAACAAAATCACCTTTCAGCAGGGAGAAATTGCACCCCCAAATGATTTGCATGAGAGATACGGAAAGAGGAGGGAGCTACAGCCACCACCGCGCGTGCGGTCCTGTCCCAGCTCTCTGGTGCTGTCGCACGAGGGGAAGCGCAAGCAGGATGTCATCGCACGCTGGCACCGGGCACGATCTCATGCGCCCCTGCCACCAGGGACAGATTCCTTCGCAGCCACCATGGAGACTGGTTTTACTCACTCAGGTGCCTCACTGTGCGGGGAGTGGGGCTGGGATGCAACGTGCGGCACCTCCGAACCCAGCCAGCCAGCACCAGCCTTGGCTGCACCCACACCCCTGGGTCCCCCCACCCACATGCACCCTGGGGTCCGTGTCACAGGGCCTGAACACCTCCACACCAGTGCCCAGCACGGGAGCTGAACGCACGCCGCGGTGTACAGCTCACTGCTCTCCCAGACCTGGAAACTGCATTTTCCCGACCCACTCGTGATGACGCACAGAGCCTGCGCTGCCCACGGACCAAGGGATGCCACTGGCGTGTGGAGGCTGCTGTCCCATGCCATTACCTACACACGCACACCCCTCTATCCCGGAGCCCATGACAGACCTCTCTGTCCCTCCTCTTCTCGTGCAGATGCCAAGCCCAAGGGAAAGGACGAGCCCCATAAGGAGAAGAGCTCTGCCCTCTCCCAGCGGCAGGACACACGGCTGCCCCAACGGGCCAAGCTGGTCCTGGGAACGGAGTCCAACCCGCAGACAGTCGCGCAAAGCCGCGGGGATCCGTGGGGCTCTGTTCCCTCTTCGCACAGCCTCTGTGGTCCTGCTCCTATTCTGCCAAGCCCAGTGATTTTTATGGGGGCCCCATGCTGCTCCTGGGTTCGTACACTCGGCTGCCTTCCATCCCAGCTCAAGGGCGAGTCAGGAGATGCACAGGGAGACAGGCAGGCAGACGCACAGCCAGGCACGAGAGCAGCCAGCTTTCGATGGCCCCAGAAGAAGGGGTTCTGTGCCAGGGGCTCACCAGGGCTGCACCGTGTTCCTCCTGCGAGGGAGCACGGAGGATGCAGTCACCAAAGGCCGGGCAGTGGCACTCAACGCTCCCCAACCTGCCTGTGTTAGCGCTGCCAAACAAAGCCCCTGCGCTTTCCATCAGACACCGGCTGTCCCTCCTTCCCGTCTTCTGCTGCGTGAAGCAGCATTCAGCGGGGCTGGCTGCACCGCAGCAGGCTCTGAGCTATAGACATTTTGGGATCTGAGTTACTGCATCAATTAGTATCATATTAATGAAGTGTTCTGAGAATACAGGCAGTGGGAGCTAGACCCTCCCCCAACCCTGCTCACTTCTGCCTGCAAACAAGCAGCTCCCCGTAACACTCCTGCTAGCAAAAATCCATGCTAAATTGCATCACGATCTCCTGCCACGCAGCTCTCCCCAGCACCCAGCCGGTGCATACACCATCACAGCCGCAGACAGCGCCCTGGGCTGGAAACCGTCCCACAGTGACCCACATTATCACAACATCGTCATCACAATCATCCGGCCTGACCCTGACGGGGTGAGCTTGAGTGCTGGCTGTGGAAGCAGGCGCTGGGACACCAACGGCAGCCAGACAAAGGCTCCGGGCCGTGCAAGGGGCAGATCCCAGCCAGCACAGCTGGAACGCTCAACCGCTGGCTGCGGTTAGGAGGGAGCCGTACGCTGAGCCCAGCTCACTTGAATCGAGGCCAGCAAGTTGCAAAAATGCTGATGGGTCCAACGAAGGGCAAGGAAGGGGACAAGGATTCACGCCGTCCCCTTCACGTGTCGACCGGAGCAGGAACACAGACAAGGCAGGGCAGTGCGGCAGCCTCGGGGCACCTTAGAGAGAGGTCGGTCCTGCTGTGCACGGCTCCACGCTGCGCTGGGATCACACCAGCTCTGGCAAGCCAAGAAGGAAGAGCCCAGCCAGCACGCAGCAGGAGATGACCATGGACCGCACCACCACGGGCCTTGCAGGTTGCCCTGCCTACACGCACCGGGCTGCCGCAGCCACAGCACCGCGCCAGGCTGGTCCTGAGCTCCACAGCTCTTGCAGCAGCACAGAAGCAGCCAGGTGGGCTTACAGCAAGGGTGCAAGTTGCCACCAAAAGGCAGCACAGATAGCTGCGTTTTCTCTGCAGGCTTCCAATAGTCACCCTAGAGCCAGCTGCATTTCTTACAGGTGTATCGCATGTGAGACAAAGGTGACCAACAGGGATTTACTCGTGCCATGCTACCAGAAAGCGTTTTTTGGTTGCCTGCAGAAGAACCCCAGTGAAGTTCAGAAGAAGTGCCCCAGAAGAACCTCAGGATTTGCAGGAAATCTCCTAAAAGGCAACAGAATTCAGGCTGGAAACTTCCCACCCAAAAGTTCACCATCGGGTTTGTCTCCTTGTCAAAAATCGCGCCTTCCCAAGGTGCAAGCAGCAGACCCAGCTGCATGACCACCCCTTAGGCCTTAACACAGCATCGCTCTCCCACCTTGAGACCTTTGCCACATCCCTCTCGTCACCAGCAAAGCAGAGACTCAAAGCTTTATCAGGTGCCACGCCATCCCATGGTCAGCAGCAACTCCTGCCAGATCAACAGTGCGCTTAATTAGAACATTGAATTCCTTCTCTCACGCGCGGGGGTACCGCTCCCAGCACTGCAGCCCCTCACGCGTGGCCACCCGGGTGATGGTCCCGTGCGGATGGGCAGGAGGAGGATGCGAAAGGCTGGTCCATCCCCCCCCGTCCGCCCCGCCGCCTGCCCGGGTACGCACCTGCCTGCCTCTGCCCGGCCGGGATCGCTTTCTGCTGGCACTCACCCCAGCAAGTACGATTAGCTGATTACAAAGGGGAATGTGTCATTTCAAACGCACAATCAGATTTCCCGGCCCTTCTGCCTGTAACAAAATGTCTCGTGAAATGGCTCATTCTGTTCTCCCATAGAAACGTGTTTCCCTTCAAAAGCCTGATACGAGGAGAGGGGAAAAAAAAGAAAAGGCAAAGCTAAAAATAGCTTCTGAAAGATACCATGACAGCAACAGATTCACAGGAAAATGAGGTGGGAAGGGGGCTGTGAATGCGTTAAGATCCTGTTTAATCTCTCCCCAGCCACCTAAAAAATCCACGGAAGGCAGAAACGATACCTCAACATTTCCTTTGTGCGAGAGATGACTCCACCCTGTGTTTTCCTCTCCATCTGATGCTGGGGGAAGGATACCAGCCAGCACACATCTCCACTCTGCTGCCAGGCAGCGAGCGGGACCCCGGCAGTGGGTTAGTAGGAGCAGAGGGAGGAAGGAGCCGGTGGGTGGAACCTGGCAGCGGGGCTGCGCTGTGAATCCTCGTTCAGCATCGCCTCAGACACAGGATGCCTTTTACAGTAGCACAGCACCTGGCCCTGGCTTCCACCTCATCGCCAACCCCTCGCAAAGGAGCGTCAGTCTTTGGGACCGAGCAGGGGTGAGGGATGGCAAAGCCCAGTGGGATGGCTGCGGGGTCCGGTTATAGAGGGTGGGCAGAGGGCGGGTTTCTGAAAGGGGGATGGAGCAGGTACCAAACTGCTACCACAGTTCATCTCCGCAAAGAGGCCAAGTGCCCGAGTAAAACTGCTGACCTGCTGGCAACCGCAGATTTGCAGCTTCAGCCTCATTTCCCTCATGTTCGGAGCACAATGGGGTCAGCCCAGACTCCTCTCCGTGCTGTGATCACACCGGACCTGGGATGCTGCTTACCCAGACCCGGCTGCTCCCGCACACAGCGGCTGCTGCACGGGGCAGACCCAGCCTGGGGCACTGCTAAGCCCCCCGGGGAGCTAGTATTGTCCTCCAGAGGACAAAAGACAGACCGTCAGCAGAAGATGGAAAGAAATTCCTCTTCCAGAGCATTATCATCAGGCTTTAAGGCTCTGTTCGCTACTCCCATCCTCCCAGACAGCAAACCTGGCAGTGTGCAGGAGCACACACATGGGCACGCACACCGACTTTAGGCATGGCGCTAATTCTCAGCTTCGCTTCGGAGCACTCTCAGCTGCGTGTTGGGACAAGCAGACACGAAGTATTTGTACCAAATCACCCGGCAAGGGCTCTGGGATGACCGCCCCTTTCCACACAGTCCCACAGCTCCCTGTCTAGCGCAAGGAGAGCAAGCCTTGGCTCCCATCCCAGTTGGAGAAAAGCTCAGCCCAACAGCTCTTGGTACAGATGCCTCCACGCACCCCCAAACAGTTCACCTCCTTGAAGCAAGGCAGGGCAGAGGAAGCAACTATCATCCAAGACAAGGGACTTCCAGGGAGCCTCGGCTCAACGTCCTGCTCTGCACCAGGAGCTCACTGTGCGGACGGGAGAGCTGCTGCAGAAAGCAGCTGTGCTTCCACAGTGGAAGGTGGGGTTGTGCTCTAACGCTCCTCTTCCCTTTAAGGTACACTTAGGTCCTGGACAACCCACAGACTTCCACCCAAGCGCTGGGAGGAGAGGAACGATGGATCTGCAGTCATAAGGAAATACTGCAACATGTCCCCATCAAAGGACAAACGTGTCCTCCCACCACGGTTGCCATCTCCTGCAATCCAGACAAGGTGATGTGCATGAGGAAGGCTGGTCCCCCCAGCAAGCTGGCAGTAGTGATGCTCAACTTTATGGACCCAAATGGCACAGGGCGGGTGCTGGAAAGGAGCTCCCAAGGGAGACTGTCCCCCAGCTCCCACAAATACCATCCAACTCCTTCCAGGCTCAAGTGACAGCACGAGCCAACAGTGAGTGTGAGTCCGTGCTCGCTCCCCGCGTTGAAGGAGACAGCCAGGCCCCCCCCCAGCCACCACCGCAGAACTTCACAGGTCTCCCCGGCACAATCGCCCCGCCTGGGACAATTCCAAACCTGCTGACTCAGAGCCACCGACTGCTCTAACGAGGACAATAAGCCAATTTTTTTTTTCTGTCACAGCCTCAGCGCAAGCACATTTTTAGACGCCGTATGAGAGTCATGTATTTGTAGCTGCACGAGTCTTCCTGCGCAGGAGCTTCCAGGACCCAGGGACTCCGGAACCTCCGTCGTTTCACGTTTCTTCTTTTGCGTCTATGCTTAAAGCAGAGCTTCAGACTCGGCTCAGACCTCCAAGTGACAGGCACCGCATGAAAGTCTACTAGATAGCTAAACACAGGCCTTACAGACGCCCACGCTGATCTGCCACAAAGCTTAAGCCCGTACTCAGCCCATCTCCTCGCACACGCTTGCTCCCCCATCGGTATCCCAGCTGTCGCTGAGGCGCTGGAGTGTTGCGCCCGAGGCGGCAGGGAAACGTCCTCAGTCCGTAGCCGAATAAAATTAAGGCAAAGGACACTCAAGCGATGTCTGCAAGACTGGGCAGGAAACGCGGAGCGAGCCTGGGAACAGCCAAGCCCACCCCCTGCCCTTTACCCAACAGGTCATTCTCTGTGACTTCCTAATTTAGAAATCCTAATTAGCTAAGGGAAAGATTTTTATTTTTTTTTTATTTTTTTTATTTTTTTTTAGGGAAAAAATTAATCAGGCATCTGACTGGTCGGTCTGTCTCTGAAAGTCTCCTGTAGTAACGCAGAAGTCATCAGCAGCGCCAGAGCAAGGAGGAACGCAGGCAACACCGAGTGACACCAGTTGTATAGGGGACAGGGGCTCGGTGCCACCAGCAGAAAGCGCGAGAGGTTATTCTGGAAATCAATGAGAGATCCAGCTCCTCACCAGGACCAAGGTCACCACCCAGAGCTTAACATGGAGCTCAACTGCCATGGGGAAGAAAACTGATTTTTTAAGACTTTCCCCGTTCTGCATACAGGGCAGCGATTTCTTCGGCTGACCCAGCCACCCCTCCTGGCCACCCATAAACCACATGGCAACCACGGCAGCAGCCCAGGAGCGGAGGGGCCCAGCAAGCTCCGTGCCAGCACCGGCCAGGAAAGGAACCAACACCTTCACCCTCCACGCCCCAGGAACATAGGCTGTCTTCTACACTCATACTTTTTGACCAGAAATACAACACTGGACTTCAAAAACCTTTTTTAGAAGCTTCCTCCAAAACAAAACATCTCCCCTGAGAGTTTTGGAAAAATGCTGATTTCTCAAAAATTGGTAAAAAAATAAAAATTCTGGACAGTTCTAGATACAAGATCAACAAGTAACCAAAACAGCAGGGGAAGAACACATCACAACACATTTTAGCCAGCCTACCACCAGCACAAACACAGGCTCTGCAGCTAACCCAGAGCTGCATCACACCCTCCAAGACCCCCCCCGTACCCCGGCAGCCCAACCCAGGGCTCTGCTGTTTACGGTGATGTCTGGTTTAATGACTGCCTCACCATCTGAAGTCACGGCTAAAAGCAATCAACACAGCACAAGGATGGAAGAGGAGACTGAATACTCTGCTCCCAGCAGGGAGGCGGCTCGCAGCCCCCCGAGGGACAGATACATCATGGTCCTATGACACCAAACACAGTGGTTACCCCTGGGAACGCTCTGGGAGAAAGAGGGTGTTTGAGGACCTGCCATATGCTATACCAGCCAGGGTCTGCCACAGCTTCCAGAACATGCCCTGCATCTCTGCACGCAGTAGAGACCGGGGTCCCAATCAACAACATGGCTCTGAGCACCCTGGGGAGACCTCCACAGACAGGCCCCATGCCTACCAAACCAGACTCTGAAAAAATATAATTCATTAAAGAGTAATTCCCTTCTTGCAAGGATCGTCGCCCAAACGCAGCCTTCCCTCAGCTCCAAACTTGCTTGATGGCAACAAGGGCGTGCAGCTGAAGGCCACCAGAACAGCTCTCCAGCCTGCGCAGCCACGGTCAAAGGCGTCTGACACATGCAAAGTCCTGCGGTGGGCCACAAAGCGTGCGGAGACCCGCGAGGCGGCCCCGAGGAGCGGACCGCAGTAACAACGTCCTTCCCGCGTCTCAAGTTGTTTGGAACCAACATCGCTTTGGACAAGCCTGGCATGAGAAAGCAGGAGGAGAAGTGACAGCTGAGTGCGGGAAGCAGGCTGATGCACGGGCTGGTCTCTCTGGGGATGCCACACCTCATCCACGGCAGCGGAGAGGAGGCTGATCAGGAGTCACCTCACACCATCTACAGCTGAATCAAACACAGCTTTTCCATCGCCTGCTCCTGCAACCCACTGTGAATACTCAACCAGGCATACCCAGACCATTGTTTGTCCACAGAAGGGTCCCCACCATAACACGATGAAGGCTGGGCATGCCGGAGGGAAACAATACCGCTGCGGAAACAGCAAGAGAAATAGTGTTTTATACAGAAACCACCGACAGAGAAAAGGGCCGGGCAGGTCCTCTACTACAATCTCCCGAGTAACCAGTCTATGTAGAAAATGCTGAGCTCAAGGATACCTCCAGAGCCCACCTCCCGCCATATGACGATACTCCAAAAATAACCACAGAAATATGCGAGGACCCATTCCAAGTTGTTCCTGGCTCTCTCCACATTCTCCCTCTAATGTAAATCGTCTCCCTGAAATCACAGCCCGGCACTTCAACGCTATTACGGCAACGCGCAGCTCGGTGCTACGGCTCCCTGGGGCTGGCTCATCCCGGCGTAAGGGCGGGATCCGACCCCGCTTTGCTCCTTCGCGGGTGGGAAGCGCGGTCCACACACACACACACACACACACACACACCCGTGCCCGGCTGGACCCCCGTGGGGAGCCGCGCCCCGACCTCAGCATCCCGCCTCGTACGGCGGGCAGGGAGGCAGGACACGACGTGGGATGCGCCGCTCGCCCTTCCCTCCTTCCCTCCCACCGCTGCCGAGAAGGAGAGGCCCGGCTCGGAAAAACCTTTCNGTCCGCCCCGCCCCGCGTTGCGTGGGAGCCGCCCACGGGCAGAGCCGTGGGGTTGCGGGAGCTTCCGAGGTACCGATAGCTACGGGCACTGAAGGGGTTGGGGATCAGTGATCGGCTGTTGGGGTCTGGTTGGTTCCCGGTGGGCATTCGCGGGTGTTTTCACGCGTGTCGCGCGTGACACACACACACACGCACACACACTC
>VXBL01009848.1:509050-529205 GCA_013400195.1 Aramus guarauna
CCCACCCAAACCAGTCTGGGGTTCTGTGACGCTCCTTAATACTGACTGTCCTGAATTGCTCTGCCTTGAGGAACCACAGGGGAGGGTTCAATATTAATTACAGTGTTGCAGCAGAAGTGCTGACCTAGGGGACTGCACCAGCATAAAATGATATTTCTGCCCAAGAACCTGATTTGGTACTGCATCATCTCTCATGCTGCCCAAACTATTATTTCTCAGTGCAAACATTTTGAGACTGTATGGATTTTTCTATTAAGAATCATATGCATGAAGGGAACACCAAAAAAAAAAAGCCATCTGTTCTGGATTTCAGATTACCAGTTAGAACCCCCAATATTCGTGGAGCCAGGTGACTATGTGAAAATCTCAGCTTTTAACACTTCTGGGTACAGCAAAGACAGGACAATGGAAACCTGAAGTCTGGAATGGCAGAAAGCAAATCAAGAGCGGGTCAAGAATGATCTAAGCGTCTGTTTAGGTGGAAAAGGCGCCAAGCGATGCAGGACTGCTACAGTCATGCGGTGCCTTCCACAGCAAAGCCTGGAGAACTGTCCCCACAGCCTCCCGGGGTCCTGAGGACTGGTGGCTGAGCATCACCAGAGTGATGGTGAACCGACCGCTGTCCTAAGGAGGTTAATGACCTCCGCTGTATGAGCAGCATCTCAGCCGTAATTTAAGTATCTCCAATTGCCAGCCACTAGGTCTTACCGCACGTGTCTGTTACAGAGTGCTCTGGTATGCACGAGTCTCTCCCCACGCTGGTGCCTGCGGCTCCCACACGTACCTCTGGGCATTCACGAATGAGCTGAAGTTCTCTGGTCTGCTGCTGCCAGGCAGGGTCTTCTGACCCCGGCTGGGCTGGCAGACCTCTTTGGACTTCTTTCAGCTTCATACATGATGCCAGTGAATGTTTGTGGGTTGAAGTCACATTTGAGACTCAGGTTCATACAGGGAGGTTTGGAATGGGTGTAGGAAGAAGGACACTTTCTTTACCATGGTCCCCAGGAATCCATGCTCTGTACCTGGCCTGAAGTTAGGTAAGAGCTGGACACAACGGCCTTCCCCGCTGATGCAGACAAGCACAGAAGTTGTTGTAAGTATGTGGGTCACAAGGAGCAGAGGCTTCCCTCTAGTATCTTCAAAGCAATTAGTACACCCCATGGTTACCGGCAGTGTCTTCCTGGGATGTCTTCTGAGTGAAGGGAATCCACGAAAACTTTTTCCCTGGGTGCAATGACACAAAACCACCTGGGCTGAGTGACATTGTTGTGAGGGCTGTGTTCCAAGTACTTGCCAGGGACAATGCAAAAGGACTCAAGTCCTGGGATCAGCACGCGGGGAGGGCTGAGCAGCTTGCAAAACCTCTGCTAAAGCCACATTTGGTCCTAAACGCTCTGGACTGAGGTCTGGCAAGGTACTCATGGGTTTGGATGCAGGATTCACATGGTTCCCATCTCCTGCCAAAGATCCCAGAGTATGTGCCAGAAATTCACCTGGAGCCATCACACTGATCAGAAGCAGATCTCAGTGCTCCCAATGCAGCTGGAGGGTGCTCCAGCCTTCCCCGAATAAAAAAAGACCAGTCTCCCACATTTTCCCAACAGCCACCACCATGCTACTAGTCATCGGGGAAGCAGAATGAGTGCTTGGGGCAGTTTCCATCAAGCAGGAGAGGTGGTCTGATCAGCACCAGAGCCTGCTGTCCCATCTGCTTGTGACGGAGAGATCCCAGCCCGTGCTGTTCACTGTCCCCGCGTGGTGTCTGTGGAAGGCACACAACGGGCTTGGTTTGCTCTGCAGGCAAGAGTCTGGATTGAGACTGGCTTTGCCCAGTCTTGTGCGTATGACCCAGGTGTTATCAGGGCAGGGGCTCGGTGGCAGGCAGGGCAGGCAGGGCAGGCAGGGCAGGCAGGCAGGCAGGGCAGGCAGGGAGGGCAGGCAGGACAGGCAGGACAGGCAAGGCAGGCTCTCTCCCTGGCGGGCACCTAACCCGCTCCCCACTGGATCCTAGGCAGTCTCCAAGACACTGAGTTCTTATGCTTGTCCCATCCTCAGGAATATCAGCCCTTGGTCCATCTCTGAGGGAAACCGGAGCTCTGCACCTCCTGGGACAGGAGACCCTCTCCCTGACAGCTAACTAACCAGCAGGAGAGAGAGTCAGGGACAGCAAGGAGCCTGCAGTCACAGGCTGGATCACAGGTTTTAACGGCACTGCTGGGTGGGAAACTGCTGGTGCTGGCAGCAGGAGCTTTGCCTGCTCCCTCCGTCCATGCACCTGGAGCACAGGGCTTGCTCCCGAATGGTCCAACCCCCTGATGGGGGGGTGGGGGGGGGGTCCTGTGAACTGTGCCCCAGCATTGCCCCACTAACCCGACACAGTGCCGTGCAGTGCACCCCGCTTCCTCACCCCAAATGCCCAGGAAGGTGTGGAGAGGGCAGTCCCTCACCGCTGGATGCGTTGGCCAGAAGCATCTGGCAGCCTGGGAGAAGTTAATAAGAAAAGCCTGAGCCAATATTGCTGGATTGCAGCCATCTCTTCCAGAGAGGATTAGCAGCCAAATCCCCAGCGATAGGCTTATGGCTGTGCCCATGGGCAGGAGGGCAGCGCAGGGACCGGACCAGAGCCCAGCTCCAGCCGTGGCCAAACCCCTGTCAAAACCTGAGGACCAGCTCCCACGGTGCAAGGGAGACTGTCTGCACCTCGCTCCCTCCACACCACCTTGGTCCCCCAGCCACGAACATCAGATCGCCCATGGGCAGGATGATGCAGGGAGCTCTGCACCCTCCTGGGGACCCTGGGCCACGGGCTCCCAGACACGTGGGGCTGGCACAGTGCTGCGCCATCGCCTCCCTGCTGCTGTACGATCCTGGGCATCCCGGAGCCTGGCCTGGACGTGGCCCCAGAAAGGCACTTGTTCACCCTCTCCCTGCGTCTGGCCACCCCAACGCCTTGCAGGATGCGATCGATGCCCCAGGGTCTTGCTGAGCTCTCCTCCTCTGCAGCCATGGCCAGTGGTAGCTCTCCCTGTGGGGCCCAGTCCCACAAGCTGCACAAAAAGGGTCGTCAGGTCCCTCAGCAAGGCTCCAGTGGGTTCACAGGACCTTTGGCCTCCGCCCCACAAGCGCCATGGGATGAGAGAAGCATCCTCCTGCGGGATGCCGCCCCACTGAGACGTGGGAACACGAGCCCGCAGCTGAGCTGATGAGAGAAGTCACGGCTGCGGAAACAAACCCTGTTTTGTCTCAGATTCCTGCCTCCCTGGACTCCGAGCAACCTCCACTGTAGCTTCTGGCACGAGCTGCCCCCGGCCCCATGGCCAAGGGCACAGAGAGCAGCGAGCAGCCGTGGGGCTGCCAGGCTCAGCTCCCCCCCCCCGCTGTGAAAGCACTTCAAACACCTCCACAGCCAATTTCCCCGGCCCAGGCACCCTGGCAGGAGCACACTATGAGAGCTCAGCCTTATTATTGCTCATCACATACAGGGTCTTGAATAATATTTGGAAAATAAAGATCTGTGCACAGCCAGCCCCTGCCAGGGGTGTCCAGGACACAGCTGGAGCCTCTCCCAGCAGCGCAGGATCAGGCTGGAAAGTGGGGTCCTCTTTTCAGGGTATTTATTTGCATCGCTGAGACCTCCAGCCCTCTGCCAGCTTCGGCTGATGCTGGTTAATGTGAGTAGAGGCGAGGAGGGGGGAAGGGGCCTGTGGGTGCAGCTTGCCCCCGTGCCAGCTCTGCTCCCTGGCCAGGGCTCCCACGACTGCCGTGGTCTTGCTCGACCCCTCGCAGACGGTGCGGGGCTTACCCGAGGCTCCCCCCAGCACCAGCCCGATGTGACGGGGGCTCAGGGAGGAAAGCAGGGGGCTGCTGGGGAAGGGCCAGAGCCGTGGAGGCTTCACACCGCCGGCTGGTCCCCCTCCACTGCTGGCAGGAGCAAAGGGGCCACGTGGCCAAGGTGCAGGGTGTGCTGGGCAAGGCGAGGAGGTGCAGGAGGAACCTCTCCTGATCCCTGCTCCTGCCCCAAATGCTGTGGCCAAGAGGCTGGGGACCCCAGTGCTGGTGGCAGCCGCAGAAGCCCTGGGCTCAGAGACACACTTCAGCTGGCCAGTTTGAGGGATGGACGTGGGTATTCGGCACTTGTCTGGCGCAGGCCCTCGCTGATCGTTGTTCTGAGATGCTGGAGCCTGGTGAGGAGCCCAGCCTGGTGGCAGAGCTGCCGCTGCACCCGGGTGGCACGGGGACCCCCAGCCAATGCTGACAGCTGGGTGCTTTTGGGGACACGCTCTTGTCTTTCACAACGAGAAGGTCTGGGCATCCCTAGTGCCAATGGCCGGCCGGCACTCCTTGCACATCTCCCCTGCAAAGCCAGCGTTTGAGGGGTGTCACACAAAACAGCAGGTCCCCACCTCCTCCCTTGGGATGTACCCTGCAAGTAACAGCCTAGCGGGTTCCACACTTTGGCCCTCATCATCCTCAAGACGTGTGCTCTCCTTTCCCTGTCCTGGAGGGGACCAGTGCAGGTGCCAGCTTCCTCTCTTCAGGGCTGGGTACAGGCAGATGATGGTTAATGGCCTTCGTGAGTGGGTGGTGCTGGCAGGATTTGCGCTGAAGGTGCTCACGTGGACAAGAAGTCCAAATTGCTGGAGTGAGTCAAAGAGTCAAATTTCTGAAAGTCCTGACACGCTAAAATTGAGGTTTATCTATATAAGACCTGGACCAGACAGTAGCACCAACACAGAAACACTAGGGAGTTACTCTTTGCATAAACCAGTTGGACTGGCGTGTGGGAGCACTGGGGAATTCATCCTGCCCCCTCGGCTTTGGTGCTTTGCTCATAAGACACATTTTCAGCCCTTGCCTTTTTGTCCACCCGCATGGCAGAAGCACCAGTGCCAGCCCTGCCCGTGCACCAGGGCCGGGTGTCCGGGCACCTCTGCGGATGGCCGCACCACCCCAGCGCCGTGCGCTGGTCTTTACGGCTGACAAACCACCCTGCGGCCAGACGAGACCCAGACAAACCGGGCTGACGCACTCCTCCACAGCTCCACCTGGCTCCTCGCTTTCCTGTCCACCCGCCAGCGCTGCCTGGCATCGCTCTCCAGCCCCAAAGGCCCTGCAGACGCGTTGATTCGTTTGGGCAGAGGAGAAAGGTCAACGCTTGGTGCTGTGGAAAGCGGTCGGTGAGCCGTGTTGAGTCAAGGACTACGCTTTGCAGTGCTGCAAGGGCTGGAGCAGGCTGGAAAACTCTCTCCTTGTTGCTGCAAAATGTAAGAACGTGCCCTGCAAAGTCTCTGCAGGTCTGCCCGTGCCCCTGAAACACAAACTCCCTGGCAGCAGCTCCAGCATCCCCACTGTGGAGCCATACGTGCTCTGCCTTGTGTCCTGCCGAGCCTTCAGACCGCACACGCTGGGTAAGAAACGTGGGCTGCCAGTATCTGCGAGCAGCGATCAGGCCCTGGTACGTGTATGGTGACGCCTCAGCGGGTCACCTTGCACACCGCTGCACTTCAGAAGCATTCGGGGATCAAGCGTAGGCTGGGATGCATGTGCCCAACTCGACTTGATGCCCCGGAAAGGACATTTTCTGGCAAAAACCCCTTGCAGGCATCCTCAAAACTACCACTCAGGATGTCAGACCTTGAGCACAAGCCCAGGCTGGGCACTGGAGCAGAGCCAGTCCTGCCGCCGGGTTCCTGCAAGGACAAAAGCCAGATGCACCAGAGGGACAGGCAGGACACCCGTCCTTCACGCAGATGTGGGACAGCCTGCCCCATGGGAGAACAGGGCCTAATTTCTAACAGGTAGGTGCTGATTTACCCTCCAAAGGGAGAGTTTCCTTTAAAAAGTCACGTTAGTATGAGTTCTCATGCTCCGGGAAAACCTCTCCTCTCCCTCAGCTACAGAAGGTGGATATTCTCTAACTGTGTGAGCTCTTTGCAGCTGTAATTGCTGGAATAAATATGAGCTGATCATTTCTATTAAGGAAAGATTTTAGGACCAAAATTAGCCTTCGCATCTCTTATCAAATGTCGATAACAACGTTTCCCAGATCAGCTTTTTTCCATGACAAGACTCCGAGCAGCAAACGAGCAGCTCCCTGCTGTCACATTTGCAGCCCAGGCCCTGCAGCCCAGGAGCGGTGCAAAGGAACTGAAATTAGCTGGAAAATGACTTCTCAACCAGCCTTGCTAAATTGCCATGAAAATTTAACAACCCAAGCGCAAAGCCTCTTTGCCTGTATGCTTTTTCCATCATGGCAGAGAGAATGGAAATCAAGTGGTGTTTTAACACGCCGGTCAGAAACGAAGGGACGAGGCGCTGTGCCGTGCTGCTGACACCGAAGGGCAGCTCCAGGCTCTCTGCTCATATGGTCCGAGGGTCACCATGTGTTGATGGTTTGTGAACGGCCATCAGTGAAACGCGAGCAAGACTGCAAAATATTCTACCTCTTCGCACTGTTACTAGCAGAATCTGACCCTCTTTCAAATATGTGAACCTCTGGGTAACAGCTCTGCTTTCAGAGACAGGAAGGGGAAACCTATGCGCCCGGTTTTCTTCCGTGATGATGGAGCTGATGGCCGCAGCTGTTGGGGAGCTCCCGGCACCTGATGCGGTAGCACCAACCACCTGCACGCTGAGGGCGTTTTGTGCATTTACTGGCAAAGGGCTTGAGGTCCCCTGAGTAAACCAGAGCACCAACCCCGTTCCCACTCTGCCCCTGCAGAAGAAGATGGGCGGAATTTTGATTTACAGCCCAACGGAGACCATCATCCTTTTCCTTTTCGCTGCAAGCCTCCAGATCCTCAGCTGCATCTGTAGCCCTCCATCAAACTGACCTTCTACATCTTCTAAGTGAAACAGAACCGTCCCCTGACCCTGTCCTGCGTCACGCCACCGGCGGCTGTGGCCGGCTGCCTGCAGCGTACGTGCGCCTGGGACGGTTGCCCTGTCCTGCTGCTGCTGCACCCGCACCGAGGCATCTGCAAAGTGGGCACTGGTTCCACCTGGCATGGAGAGAAGTTCACCAGATACGAACTGGCTCTTGGTTTTTCTTTAACCAAGAGGTTAAAGAAAATGTTGAAGGGCTCCCTGTTTGCCAGGAGGAAAACTGAAAGTTAACCATTAACTGATAGAGAAGGAAAGAAACACACTGTGAGGCTGGAAAGTATTTGCCTGTGTGTCCACATGGTGCTGGGGAGATGATAAATCTTATTTAGCCTGGGCAGACTGCAAGATTACAAGGGAGAGAGGTTGGGCTCTGCAAGGTTGAACACCCAAATGAGCCTCAAGAGAAGAGAGAAGGAGGAGGGGAGGGTGGGCAGCCACGTACCCCACCAGCCTCCACCCCAACACTGCCTGCTGGAGCAGGGGACCTCAGGGGACACGCACCTGGGGACAGAACTGTGTCCTGGTCTTGGGGGCTTCCACAACAGGGCCTCTATACCCATGGAGAGGTAGCCCACAGGATGGGATTTCCTGGCTTTCCGTCCTCCAGCTGAAGGAGCTGGGGAACCTCAGCCAGCACCCCCGGGGGGGCAGGGAGCCAGAACAGCTGCCACAGCAGGTCCTGGACCCCCTGCAACGGTCCCCGCACGATGCGGTCTGGTCCCTGGCGGATGTTCACACGTGCTGATGTGCAAGAAGTGAATTCACGTGTGTATGCGTGTGTGTGAGCAGGCGTTTCGGGGGGGGTACGTGCGCACAGACAGCTGAGAGCCTGGCTCTGGGAAGGCGGGGGGAGGCAGTGACAAGGCACAGTCTGCCTCTGCTTTGGCAGCGTCCTGGGGAGGGCCAAGCACACAGCCGAGCGAAGCAGAGCAACCCCAGCCCACGTGCCGTGGGGACAGTCAGGGCAGGTGATTCGGCAGGGACGGCTCCACCGAAGCCCCTGTGCTGAGCTGCTGCTCTGGTGGGGAAATAGCCACCGCCGTGGGGGGCTGGAGGGCAGAGGGTGGCTCTGGGAGCACGGAACTGGGGGAGATGCTCCTCGGGGAACGCGCGCACACCATCTGCTTCAGCCTAGACGAGGCAACGGCTGTGAGAAACAGGAGAAATCCAAACACTGCGCACAGACCACAGCGTCGTGCTCACAAGGACTTGAGAAAATGCAAAAAAGAGCCAGTTTGTCCCAAAACACCGCCCTCAGCACCCAGATGAGCAGGAACAGGTTCCTTGGGAAGGAATAGGCTTTGCCAGACCCCAGTGGCTAATCGGAGGGTCTGTGTAGAGCTGGGGAGGTCCCTGCACTGACAGTGCTTCAGAGGGGCTGGGCTGAGCCCCACACCCCCACCCAGCCAGACAACAAGCTCCCGAGCTTGCACCATCCCGGTGAGACCAGACCTTCATTCCTAGCTAACCCTGTGCCTGCTAGAAAGACTGTCTGGTGGCTACAGCCAGCAGATCTTATAGACATCCACCCTCCACCAGATAGTCCTCCCTGGTTTGGCAGGGGGGCTCACAAGGACTGATGGGCACGGATGACGCAGACACGTGTCCCTCAGAAAAGCAGCCTGCAGACCCAGCAGATTCCCTGGAAATGGCTGGCTGCAGAGTGCCCTTCTACTCCTCTGGGGATACCAACGGGGAGCAATCCGTCTGTCTCCGGGCGAGACTCAGCGTCGCTCCCTCTCCGCACACCGGCTGGAGCACTGCACGCTCCGTAATCCTGCTTAGCTCAGCTCGCCAGACAGAGAGGAGGGCGCGGGAGCACGCTGCCACGCATACAGAACGGACTTGCTGGTGACAGCCAGCACCGTCCACGTGACGCTAATGAATGTGGGGCTAGGACAGGATGCAGAACTCTGGCTCGGCTCCTGTCCTGGATGAAGTCAGGAAAACGATTCAAATGGAAATGTCGTGCTGTTGAATTAAAAAGCTGGTGTGAGAAGGAATGAGAATAAAGCGGGAGAGATTAGGAAGGAGGAGGAGTGCAGCTGGAGGGATGGGGAAGATGGAGAGCAGGAGGGGCACGGCAGAAGGACGATGACGGAGGAGATGCAAAACAGGCACAGAGAGACGGGAGAGGAAGGAATGGTGCGGCAGAGGGAGAACTGGAGATACAGTTATGGAGCTGGTTTTCCTGGTGAGTGGCACAGCTCATCAAAACAGTTTCCACCCTCTGCCACTGGGCAGAGACCTCCTTCTCCCACAGCAGGGAGGCAGGCGGCTTCTCGGGAGCGGGAGCGGGAGCCCCCCGCTGCCTCCCCTCTCCCTCAGCCCCCAGCGCTGGGTGCTTGGAGATGGCTCTGCCTGCCCTTTCCCTGAGCTTCCAGGGAAGCCTCCCCAGGGTGCCTGGCACAGCAGGGTCCCTCCGGGGTGGGACTGCGAGGAGCTGCTCCTCTGCATGCTGTTTTGGAGCAGCTAGATCCCCGCCAGCCTTCGATATGTCATGATGTGGCCCAAGGAAAATCTCCTTGCAATCCTAATACCTAAATCTCTCTAGATGCAAATTAAGTCAATTACTGCACAAAATATCCTTGATAGACCTGAGAATAAATGATGACTAATCTCTTTCTAGTGATTTTGTAGCATTTTGGAAAGCCGTTCTCATCTCCCTGCTCAGGCTTTGCCCTGACAGACCTAGACAGATTCGGTTTGCTCTTCCTCTTCTTGTAGCTCATGGTTTTTTTCAAACTTCTAACCAATCTTGTCAGCATCTCCTCTAGACTTTCCCCTATTTGTTACCTCCTCCTTACAACGACCAGCCCAAATCTCTGGCTGAAATTCCCACCCAGGCCAAGCCGAGCAGCGTTGTGGCCATGCCTGCCTTACGAGGGCCACCTTGCTGGCAATGCCCAGCAGCAGCAGAAGGTGCTGAGCCTCATCAGCCGTCACCCACCGAAACTCCCCAGCAGCAGCACTGCTCTCCGGCCGCGGGGCTTCTGCACGGTGCCTGTGCCTTGCAGGTTGCCTGCTTTGCATTCATCTTTACGGAACTGCATTGTATCAATTACAAGTAATTTCTAAGCGACTGAGTTTTATTTTAAATGCTGACCATGTCCTTCAAACAGTTGCAGCCCTTTGCTATCTGTTATTTTTTCAGCATTTTATAAGCATAATCACTATTTCATCAACCTGGTGGCTAATGAAAACATTGACCAGGACCTGAGCCAGGACAGACCTCACAGGACCTCACTTAACACATCCTCCCGGTCTGACAGCATCTGAGCAGCTCCCACTCTCAGTGGTTTTTAACCAGCTGGACGTCCACCTCAGCGATGTTTCAGTGGCACTCCATCGCCTGCGTTTCCTGAAGAGCAGGTCCTGTGGGACAGCGCTGAAAACCCATGGAAGTGGAGACGTACCGTATCTACTGCTTCCTGTTATCCGCTGGGCTACTTCCCGTAGTGATGGGAATTAGGCTGGTTCAACATGTTGTATTATTGGCAAATAATCGTTGTCTGTTCCTTATCACGTATTATCCTTGAGGTGCTTAACATGTGACTGTGTAATAAAATTTCATTCTGTATCTTTTCAGGCATCAGAGTTAGTCTGACCTTTGTATTTCCCTTTCTCCCTTTTTAATGCTCTGTGCTGTGTTTTGTCCTGCTCTGGTCCACAAGGACCTCACCCATGCTCCATATGTTTTCTGAGATAATTGCTAATGAGGTCAGAGATTACTGTGACTAGTTCCTTATGTACTCCAGGGTAAGTTTTATCAGACTATGACAATTTGAATATTCCCATATTTCAATAATATTCCTTTTAATATTATTCAAACTTGTTATTTTGTTCTTGTTCTTAACCTCTTGTTGGTAATAGTAATCTGCTCATGGTTAACCCTTCTGTAAATATTTAAAGCATAAAAGAGATTGAACAATCCAGTCATCTCACATATCATCTGGTATTTGCTTATCTGTCCCATTTAGTTAATCTAGACTTTCCTGGACATAGAGATTTTTTTCCTAGGCTTATACATCTAGGCAGAACCCATTTTCTGCCTTAGTCTGCTTGATTTTGTCTCTCCATATTTGTGTTTTCCTCTATATTCCTCTTCATACATACATCCTTGATGTACAGCAATGCTGCACTATTCCCTTTTCCCAGGTTCTGGCTTCTATACCGACGTACCTGCCTGTGTTGTCCCACCAAGTCCCTGTGACGTTCAGCTCCTGGGGGATGTTCCCAACTCTTCCATTGTGTCCACCTTGCTGCTGGCGTTTCTGTCTGCCCCGCTCAGATCTCAGGAGTCTGCACCGTGCTACCTCCTTCAGCCCTGCTCAGGCTCTGCAGCACCTTCCCACTCTTCCCAGAGGCTTTTATCCAGTTTTCTTGTTTCTTCTCCTTGTGTTTTGTCATTAGTCCTTTCAAACAGGAAATAAATCTCTCCTCACTGGACAGTGATGGGGTCCTTGGATGCTCTTTCATTCTTCATCAAGCAGGGTCCACCTCTGGCCAACCACGCTGTGAAGGGAACCAAACCCTCCTTTCTGCACCACTCGCACAAACCGATGCATTTACCCCTGCAGGGATGTGCCCTGAGCTAGAGGATGGCCAGACACCAGTGGACAAAACCATTTGGAGCACTGCGTATACAATATTGCTCAGGGCAGGGGAGGGAGGGCAGCCGGGAGTGTCCAGAAGCCAGCAAAGGCTTGACCTGAGCAGCAGCCATGTCATCCATCCTGCACAAAACTTCTTACTCAGTTTATCCAGATTTCAGAAAGGGAAATCTCAGATTTTTTCATTAAGTGAAACACTGCAAGGAACAAAACAAAAGTGTCACTTCTGGGAAAGGAAAGCAAGTGGTGTTTGGGGGTTTTTTTTTGCTATGTAGTCAGCAAGTATTACCAAGGTGGAAAGAACTGCTGTAGTTTGATGAGCAGATCTAAAACACTTAATATGGGTCAATTCAATGTGACACTTCTGTTTCTGGTGCTGTGCTGCCTCAGTGGCGCTGGGGCTCAGAAGCCAGGCTTCCTCAGCTCGGTCCTGAAGTCATCTTCTGGGCTGCATCTCCTGGGCCCACTGGACGGTGCAGAGGGGGCATGCCAGGGATGCCAGGCAGAGAGCTTAGCTGTGGCCATCAGAAATGTGGCGACAACTGGTGTGGCAGAGTGGAGAGATGAGCGCACAGGCTCTGTCGGCAGCTCACCAGCCCTCGGTAGGTAACACCGAGGTCAGGGATGCCAGAAAGCACCAGTGAAAATCCTCTCTGGGGAGATAAGCAGTTTGGCAGGAATTGCTCCTGCAGGCCGTGCCAGCTGTCATCAGGGTTTTGCTCATCCTCAGGGATTGTTATCCCTTTGGATTTGTGCATGGAGCACATATTGCTGCTGTTGCTGTCAGGCCAGGTTTGAAGTGATGTAGGAGTGCTTTGAAGTCTGGCTGGCGGAGAGGAAGGTGAGTAGCCCATTGTGCTCCCTGGGTGCCCCAGGACCCCCAGACTGCTGGGGTTGTTGGGACACCCACCGTGCTGAGGGTATGGGTGGCTGGGCAGTGCCTCGGACCGGTAGGCAGCACTTTGCCAGCAGGACGGGGAAGGAGCACTGATTATGGCTGAAGGATCCAATCCTGGAGTCCCCATACGCCAACGTGCTGCCTGCAATCTGCTTGGGTCTCTGGGTGGGACTAGGGAAAAAGGCAGTGTCAGGGAGCAAGTTTACCTTCCTCCAGACCATCCAGGGCTCAGGCAAGACCTCCCTTTGGCACTGGGAGGGGACTACTCGGTATGGCCCTTCATTTCCCCAGGGCACCAGCAGGACCTTGTATGGATAAGCAGGCAGGGAAGGCAGAGACCATGGAGCATCAAGTAGTGATGGTCTCAGATGCAGCTGGCACATCCAGAAACCCTGCCCCTGGGCTGCAGCACTCGTCCCTGGTTTGAAGCTACAAGGAGGGCTCATGGGAAAGGAATTGAGTCAGTGCCCGGTCCCATCACGGCTCAGCTGATGGAGCAGCAGGCACATCTTCTCCCTGGCTGTGTCTCTGGCAGTGCTGGGAATGGTTTCGTGCTGGGTTCAAGGGGCATGACAGGACCACAGGCTGCTTTGGGCTGCTGGTGGTCCTGGGGAGCTGGTGCAGTGCTGCAGGGTGGGTGAGTGGAGGAGACCCTGAGCTGCTCTGTCGGCTGGGGGACATCCAGCTGGCCCCAGGGCTTGAAACTGGGTCATGCAGAGTGCAGGGACCTGAGGAACGAGCGCCGTGCCCGTCTCTTGGAGGGCTGGTGATGTGGGTGGGAGTCCCAAGGCTGTCAGAGTTAGCGCCTGCTCTTTTGCAGGTGGCGATGCCTTTTTGGTTTTTGGCTGTTGTTTTTTTTTTTGACATGATTGCACTGACATAACACTGAAGAGGCTTTTTTTGACAGTGCTTCCTGCCTGTGCTTAAGGCTCTCCACCCCCTCATTGCAGATGGGTTTAGGCTGCACGGAGACGAGCATAATGCTTGGGAGGAGTCCCTGACAGCGCTGCACTCTGCCCGCCAGCCCCAGCCCTGCAGCACCCCGTCCCTCCAGCGACTGCCCTTGCTGGGCCGCATGGTCTCTGTGCTCCCAGCACAAGGGCACGCCACAGGTTTCTGCAGGTCCTTTTGTCCTAGGCACCCAGAGGAAGGACTATATTGTTACTCCAACTCATTCTGCTCCCGGACCTTCTCTCTTCCTCTTGCTGCTCCTCGGCTGCGCTGCCCAGGTCCCGGTGCTGGCTGGCACTGCCACATCCGCATGCTGAGATGGCTTCAGGTCCTGCTTCATCTGCCTTGTCTGTGCCGGAATAACCCCGCACAGAGGAGCTTCCCCAGTGATGCTGAACTCCCTCTCAGGGTACCCAGAGGTTGCCCGTTCCTTCGAGGCAACCACGACGCACACGAGTTCCAGCAACTGGGAGGAAAGGTGGCTGCGAGGCCCCGGGGCAGCCCTGCTGTTTATTAGGCAGGCAAGCAAGGGATGCTCCGCTCGTGGCACCAGCCCAGCAGCGCAGCAGTCAGGACTGATCTCCCACGGCCAAACCTTCTGGCACCTGGGCACGGCGGGGGGGGGCTGCCCAAATGGAGTGGGATGTATTTCCTGCTCCCCAGTAAAGGAATGGGGGGGTGGGGGGTCGGGGCAGTAGCAAACCCATTCCCACTGCATCGCTCATCAGCTGGGCTCCTGTAGCGGGTCCCAATCCTCGCTGGTCTCTGGAGGGCCAAGCTTTGCCATGTACCATGGATGGCCGATAGCTGTGGAGCCACTGACAGAGGGGGAGAGGGAAAATCTCCCCCGGGAAGCTGGGAAGGGCACTGACCCCGTCAGGCCCTCGGGAAGGCTGCGCCAGGCTGGCGATGCCAGAAAGCTGCTCCCTGGTCCAGCCTCAGGTCTTGGCTCTCCAGCTTTGGGGACACTCCAGGCGGGGTGTGCACCTGAACTGTGCAGCTCCAGCCTGCTGTGAGTCATGAGAGGAAGTAATTAGCTCTGCGGCTGGATGTCTGATGAGTCATTCCTTCTGCAGGCTCTGCTCCAGATCCACTGCAGGCAGCTGTGACATCCAGGGCGCAGGGACAGGCGTCAGGGCAGCTGAGACATCCCGAGGGAGGTGGCAGTGCAGGTATGGCCAGGACGACAGACGTTAGGAGGCATGGCAGACCTCCCCAGCTCACCCCTTTGCTGTCATCCCTCGTTCTACCCCCTCCCCACTTTGCTGCCAGCTCCCGGCGTGCAGAGGCTGTGTTCCCGTGCTGAGACTGCAGCCCCCTCCAAGCCCGGAGAGCTCCCGTGGGTAGATGTGACTGCTGGGTCAGGCTGGTGATACCTCATCTGGTACACATCACATCTGGCTCAGCAGGGTCTGGAACAGGAGATATGCCACAGCCAGAGCCTTTCCAAGGGGCTGTGCCAGGTGCTGGGCTGAGAAGTGTTACGAAAATGGGTAAAGATGGCAGAATCTGGACAACAGATTGTCTGCTGCAAAGCTCAGATGCTCAGGTTGAGACATCTTGGGTCAAACTTTCTGAAATGTCATGGCCAAGGGCTCAGTGCCTTAAGAGAGACCAGATTTTCCAGAACACACCGCTTCCACCAGGCTGAGACTGCAAAAGGCAGCTTACAGCCCCTGGAAAGCCCAGCCCAGGAGCCAGTGCCTGCCAGACAGGTTTCTAACCTTCAGGATGACAGTCACCCAGATATCTTTCAAATAACAATGCTTCCTCACTTGGCAAAATAAATCCATGGTACAAACCCAGATTTTACGTGTATCTAAATGCAGCTCAGGAGGAAATGCAGAGCTCGCGGTGGAGTAAAGCAGTAAATACTGGGGATTCCACTTAGCAAACAACAAATGACAATACAACTGAATGACAACTGAGCTTTTAAGGCTAGAGAAAACAGAAAGCTATTCCTAGCTTGAAATGAACTCTGTAATTGGGATGCAGATTCCGAATTCAGGTTATGTGAGTGCTGGCAAGCGCGTGTTTCTCTGGTGATGTAGGATTCTGCTTATAGGAACCTGAATCTGCTTTTCTCGTGAGTCCTGTACCCACGCGGTGCTCTCCTTCCTGGCTTCCTCCCAAGTTTACCAGGTTCTTCTTGATTTCTGCCGGTTCCTCTCCCACTGCTACTTCCAGTCATGACCAGAGTTCCCGGGGTTGGTATAGAAATAACGAGTGCAACATTTGCTTGTGATTTCTGTGGGTTTAATGTTTAAGCATTTGTTCTTCTGTAGTGTCTCTTAGTTTGGGTTGTACTTAGCAGTCTTGATGATAAGATAAAAAATTCTTTATGTGGGAATCCTCTGGGTTTACAAAAATCCAAACGCTATGATACATGAACAACAGGCTGAGAAGAGCACTGGGTGGCTTGGCTGGAGGCTTCCACGCTCAGTTCCTATTCTGCTTTCCTTCTTTACCATCCTCCAGCATCTCTCTCCCCATTGCCTGTTCTCTTGTTCCTGCCCCGGTCTCCTGCTCATCCCTTTCCTCCCTGGTTTTCTGGTTTTCCTATCACCACTTCTGGCCAGAGATGATAGCTGAGGTCAGAGAAAAAAAGGTAAAAAGTCAGGAGGAACCACCTCTTCCTTCTCGCCGTCACCTTCTCTTCTTACCCTGGTCCCTGCAGCAGCACTAGTGCAGCCTGCTTTTAGGAAATTAAAGCTTTCCTGAGACACGCAGGTCAGGGTAGATGAGGGTAGAAATGTGCAGGAGCCTTTTGTGAAGTCCAGCAGAAGTTGGGCTAAATACCCACTGGATCTGAGGAGCAAGGCAGGTTCTGCAAGGTATGATTGCTCTGGCATGCTCAAGAATTTGTTTGAGACACCCTGAGGAGTAAGAAAGTGCAAGTATTGGGATAGTAACAGATGAGGAACACTCAAAACCAGCTCGTCTTGACACCCCCCCATCAGATTTCATTGGAAATGCAGTTCTTTCTCCTTTTGGGTGGGATCTCATTCTGCTGTGCCTTGGATGGACCCTCCACCCTCAGCATCAGGCTGAGGCAGGAGAAAGACAGCAACTAAGGCAGTGGGACATCTCTGTGGGCTAAGGAAAACCACAGCTTGTGTAGAAAACCAGAGCTCTGCCACCATGGTGCTCTATTATTCATCGGTGCTGAGGGCAGGCAGGGGAAGGAGGACTGAAGAGGGGCCATCTGAAGCCCCAGGCAGTGTCCCATGGTCCCTTCACCTCTCAACGGGAGCTACAGGCTGTGAGCACCCCCAGTCTCAGCAGTGGTTCAGTGGTGCCCACTCTGGGTCACCAGCCCCACATGCAGAGCAGGTGCCACCCAAGCACTGTGAGGCACATCACCAGCACTCGTCAAGCTGTAAACGTCTGCTGCAAGCTGCGGAGATACTGCCAGTGGGCAGGGAGAGAGGCAAGGGTGTGCCCATGGTCACGCAGTGAGTCAGGCAGCCCACGGGCTGCCCAGTCTGCAGAGTGGATGGTGCATCATTGAAAGACTCCAACCTCTGCTCCCTGGTGTGCTGCAGCAGCACACGACTGGTAGATGAATCATCTTGAGCATGCCCTTGTCCCTGGAGGATGCTCATTAATAGGGACAAAGTGGCCATAATCCCTCAGTTTGACAGCTGGTGGCCTTTGTCATGAAGCGTAGCCCAAAGCGTAGCTCCTGGGAGACCAGGCTGGCCTCAGCATGGCTCACCCTCTCCCTGCCTTGACTCTGGTTCCTCTTTTCTCCACTACAGCCCATGGCAGAGGGACATTCTGGTTATATCTCTGGGGATGAATTTCTCACCCTAAGATGTCAGCTCAATGCCAGAAACTTTCCGTCACCTGGAACGCTCAGTGTCCCTGGCTAATGGCGAGGACGGAGAGGGGCCATAGTCCCACTGGCCACCCTGCCCTCTCCATCTGCCCCTCACAGCAGCAGCAGAATGAGAGCTTGTAATAACTCTCAGGAAACAGCAGCCTGTAGTTGTCATTTCTCATATGTAGCCCAGCAGATCCATGAGCAGTGCCTGGCCGTGACATCACGACTGGGATCTGGCAGAGGGACCCCGTGCAGGAAGCCCAGGATCACCTCACACATCAGCAGCACAGGCAGAGACAGATCCTGGCTCCTGAGCTCTGGACCAAGCACCCTGACTGTGGACTGTGCCTCATATTCTGTACGCCTGCTGCTCTGCAGAGCATTCAAAGGTGTGGCTTAGTCTATGACCTTTAAATAGCTACCACTTCACATTTATAATTTTGAGATCATGGCTGCTACCTTCCAACCCTTCCCAAAGCCCAGGTGAGAAGGCCCAGCTCATCCAGCCACTTGGAGCAACAGAGGTGGGAATTACTCCCTGCTTTGCTGTCCTTGGTAAGTTTATACATGCCCATAGGGCTGTATATAAAAATATATGTGCATTTCCCAGAACCCACGTTCTTACAGCATGCAGGCAGGATTCGGCAGCTCCCGTGTCCCAGATGCAATAGGGATACCTGCCCAGTGCCTTTCTAAACTCCACTGTGCAGCCCAAGGGACCTCGGTGTGATCTCTTCTCCCCTTCCATTGCTGTCAAGAGGGATGCAAACCCACCAGACCCATAGGGACACAAACTCACCGGACCCATAGGTACACAACCCACCAGACCCATAGGGACACAAACCCACCGGACCCATAGGTACACAAACCCACCAGACCCATAGGGACACAAACCCACCAGACCCATAGGGACACAAACCCACCGGACCCATAGGACTGCATTTCTGCCTGCATTGTAGGGAAGCGTGTGCCAAGGAACCGGGGCCCCCTGCGTACCTGACTGTCCCTCCCTCCTGAAAATCCGTGAGCCTGCCCGGAGCCCGCCCATCCATCACTCATTCACCATGGTGTGTGCCACAATGAGAGCGAGGGAAGAGAGAGCAGCGCAGATGGCATGAGGAAAACAGCAAAACACACAATCTGGCCACGGAAAGCTGATAGGAAGCAGAACCCTTGGGAGAGCCGAGCAGAGCGGGAGGTGCAGGTCCCTGCACCAGCTGTGTCTGGGTGGATAAGAGAGGAACGGTCTCCAGACAGGAGCAGCTGTCCCCATACCACATTTATTATGTTGGTTCTTGGGTCCCCAGCCACTCTGAAGAGTCTGGCTGTGTGAAGATAGTTGTATTATAGCCAAGAGTCTTCATGCTGTAGCATCTACCGATTGTAAAAATGAGGCTGTAACGGGGTCTGGTTGGAGATGGAAGCCGCTGGCCTGGTGGATGGCTCAGCCAAATTGCTTCCCCAGTGCATTGGTCTCTCCACCAGTAAAACAAACCAGGGGACAGAACTCTGACTTCCTTTTAAAATGCCAGTGGGAAACACCTTGTCTGAGCTGTGTAAACATTGCACGTTCACTGGCCGTATCCTGAGGAGTAAAGACCTCTGGCCCTTTCTCTTCCCGGGGCAGTTACCCATAGCAGGTGCCGTAGGTGCCCGGGGAAGGCCGGCCGGGGCAGCGGGCACATCCCCAGCCGTGGCACTGGCAGCAGAGCAGTGCGGCACCCTCTGCAGAAAGCTGCGTCCTACTTAGAGAAAGCAAAATCTGGCAGGAAAATACAGGCATTGCACGAGCAGACATGGCATTTGGAATACAGCCATATTTGAGCAGTTATCAAAACTGTCAGAAAACAAGGGAAGAGTTAGATATAAGACATGAATGAGAGTCCAGAGAAAGAGAGAAAACAGAGGGAGACGCGAGAGAAACTGAGCGCCAGACATCAGCTGTCAGAGTTGATTCTTTTGCAGTGTGAAATGCAATTGCATGCCCAAATGGAGACTGTTAGTAAGGCAGCAAGGTCCAGCGCTGGAACTGGGAAGTGCCAGGCTGAAGGTTAGCGGTGCCGATTCACGCCCTTGGCACTTTGCCACATTTTTAGTGATGCTCGTGAACGTTTTTTCCATAAATCCCTGCCTCATTCCATGGATGGGGAGGTCTCCCCTGGTGTCTTCTCACCTAGAAGAAGCCAAGGAGAAGGAATTGCCCTTTGTGTGAGGGAGCAGCAGGAACGCATGGAGCTCTGCCCTGGGGTGGGTGATGAACCAGTCAAGAGTATCTGGGTTGGAAGGCAAACTCATGTGGGTGACATAGTTGTGGATGTCTGCTACAGACTGCCTGATCAGGCAGGAGAAGATGAGTCCTTCTTCAGACAACTGGAATAAGCAGGCCATGGTCCTCATGGGAGACTTTAACCCTCTGATATCTGCTGTAAGGACAGCACAGCAGGGCACAAGCAATCTAGGAGGTTTCTGGAGTGCTCTGGCAGCAAAATCCTAACACCAAGGAGGGAAGATACTCTGATGGATCTGATGCCCATAACCATGGAAGGAGTGGTCAGGAATGTGAAGGATGAGGGCAGCCTTGATGCAGAGAGCATGACATGGTGGAGTTCAGAGTCCTGAGAGAAGGGAGCAGAGCAAAAATCAGGATCGCAGACCTGGACTCAGGAGAGCAGACTTTGGCCTCTTGAGGGATCTGCTTGGAAGAGTCCCATGGGATGCAGTCCTGGAGAGAAAAAGTGTCCAGGAAACATGATACATTTTCAAAGATCAGCTCCTCCAGTCCACCCTGACAAGGAGAGAATCAAGCAAAGGCAACAGGGGGCTTGAACAAGGCAGTCCCAACAAAACCCAGGCATAAAGATGAAGTGAATAAGAGGTGGGCGTAGGGAATCACAGAATCCCAGACTGGTGGGGGTTGGAAGGGACCTCTGGAGATCATCTAGTCCAACCCCCTGCCAAAGCAGGATCACCTCCAGCAGGTTG